>JANUYF010000011.1:20577507-21040007 GCA_026167975.1 Phrynosoma blainvillii | reverse complement strand
CATTTAAAACAGGTTTCGTAGCAAGATTTATTGTTCAGAGGAGGTTTTCCCTCGCCTACCTCAGAGGCTGAAAGTGACTCGCCCAAGGTAGGTTTCCAGGGCTGAACAAGGATTTGAACCCTGGTCTCCTGCAGTCCTGGTCCATTACTCAAGCCATGACACCACCATGGCTGTGGGGAAAATGTCTTCCCTACATGTGTCCAATCTTAGGAATCTTCTCCAGCTGGGTAACACCATAGAAAGTTTTTGGTTTGGCCGCAACAGCTGGACGCTTTCTCTCAAATCTGGCATCCTACAGATGTGTCAGACTTCCACTCCCATCATCCTTGGCCAGTGATGAGTCTCGGGTTCCACAGTTCAAACTCATTGGTGTTCACCATTAGCAAGGTAGGAAATTCCATGATGCCGAGAGCCAAATATTTGGGAATTCTGTCTAGAACTCCCGTTTTTACCGTATGGTTCCCTGAGATCTCTTTCTGGTAAAATTATTTCCTATTCCTACAGATCTTTCCCTCCTGAGGAGAGGTTTCCCATCCAACTCTTAACCAGGCCTGATCCTGCTTAGCTTCCAAAACCTCATTTGATTTTGATTATTACTGTAATTGCCATCAGGTTAGCTTTGACTTATGCTGACCTTATGAATGAATCAACAACAGTCCTGCTCTGGTCTTGCAAACTCAGAGCAGCAGTGGCTCCTTTAACCAAGTGCATCCATCTGGAATGCAGGATCCGCACCTGGATTCTCACCCCAGGTGAGTCACACCCATTACAGCTGCTTCAAACAAGTTGGGAAATGAGTCACTGGGTCAGCCTTTACGTCACTTGTAGGGCCAAGATGTGGGCAGCTGGAACAAACGGATCTTTGCCATGACCCACATAGAAACAACCTCCCTTGCCCCATATCTTCCTCTAGTGCTTTTGGGAGTGGCATTTTCCATCCAAGGTTTCCCCTGCAAGGCAGCTCAGCTTCAATCCAATTGTTGCATAGCTTCCGACTGCCCTAGTTTGGCAGGGACAATCTTGATTAATACTCTGCTATCCCACTTTCTCAGCTGTTTTTAAAGTGTCCCAGTTTCTCTCTCTTTCTCCTGCTTTTCCCTCTTTTGTCCTCAGCTTATTTCCATTGCAAACCCTCCAGTTGTCCAGATTTGGCAGGGAGGGTCCCAATTCACCCTCTGCCATCCCACTTTTTCAGCTCTTTTTCCAATGTCCCAGTTTCTTTCTCCTCCTCCCCCCCTTTGTCCTCAACCCACTTTCATTGCTGCAAACTGAGTTCAAAGTGCAAAATGTAGTAGAAAAAGTGGGATGCATACCCTCTAACGGTCTTAATTTGCCAGGGACAGTCCCAATTGCTGCTCTGCCATCCCACTTTTTCATCTGCTTTTAAAATGTCCTGGTTTGTCTGTCCTCCACCCACTTTCCTCCTTTGCCCTCTGGTTACTTCCATTGCAAACCCCTCCAATTGGCCAGATTTGGCAGGGAGACTCCTGATTAATCTGCATTCCCACCTTTGCTTCAGCTTTTAAAATGTTCCTATTTTTCTCTCCTCCTCCCCCAATTGCTGGCTTCTTCATCAGGCAAGGATGTTTAAAAAATCACACCGCTCAAAAGCTTGCAACCTGTCTTTTTTGCACTGGGTCGCTCCCATAAAGGAATCACTGGTGGATTTGGGATGTTATTGTACTTTGCTACATAGCTAACATGGCTGTCGTGGATATATACTTGAATCTCATTGTGGGAGAAAGACAGGATAAAAATCCTTGAAATAAATAAAAATTAAAAATAAAGGTACTTAACTAAGTAGCTGATCTAGAATCCCATCCCGCAGTGTGCAGTCCTAGTGGGTTTTATGTCGATCCACAGCAAAAGTGAATTAAGACTCAAGAGGTCTGTTGCAAGGTTTTGCAAATCTGTTTCAAAATAGACCCCAGATGGTGGGCTTTGGCTGGGTTTCCTCTCCCTCTGTGCCTCTATGTGAGATGCCTGCTAAACATCTGGGGACAGTTACCTGTCCTGCTGGCAAATGGGTGCAGAGGTTGACCACCTCGTGAATTTCTTTACCTTCATTCTCTTTCTTGTTCCATGCACAATGTGCACCTTCGTCCCCTTCCTCATAATTCAACAAAGCTGCACTGTCGCTCCTTTGAAACCCAGCACGCTTCCTTTTTACGGCAAGAGCAATGCATGTGCCCAAAACAGCATAGCCCCAAATCCCCGTGCTCCTTTCTTCTCTGCTGACATCTGATTTGTGGGAGCATCTTCTTGCAAATTGGGAAATAATATAATGTAGTATGTCATATTTTTGGCTCAGCGACGTGTGTGTCAACATCCATCTCCACCAGCACATCTCTGAGTTCAACAGCGTTTTCTCCTACTCCAAGGCAAGCAACGATGGGTCTTCCAGTTCTTGTTCCGGGTTGTTTATTGGTTTGTGGTGTGCCTTCAAAGCATTGCCAACATTAACATGGCATTTTCTTGGCAAGATTTTTTTGGTGAATGTTTGCTATGGCCTTCCTCTGAGGTTGAGAGAGTGGGACTTACCCAAGATCATCTACTGGGCTGCTATAAGAATTTGAGCCCTGGCCTCCTGGCATCCCAGTCCAACGTTCAAACCGCTACACCTTGCTGGGTTATGCTCAAGTGAATTCTGGAATTTATTTTTATGTGCTTTGAAGCTGATTCTCATCTTGTTGTGTGTCTTTGAATCATTTTTGAGTTACGGCAAACCTCTAGCAGATTTTATTCAGAGGATTTGATCTTCCTCTGAGTGTGACTTGCCCAAAGCCACCCAGAAAAGAGACAGCTGTTTTCTTGACTCTTTGTGGGTTTTGTGGTTGTTGTTGTTAACTGCCTTCAACTCGATCTCGACCCATGGTGTCCCTATGGATGAGACAACTCCAGGGCCCCCATCCTCTCCTGCTCTGCCCAGCTCCTGCAAGTGAGGCCAAATCCTCCAAAAAATCAAAAGGAAATTTGATGCCACCTGCTGCTTGAATTCACAGAATCATAGTTGGAAGAGACCACAAGAGCCATCCAGTTCAACCCCCTGCCATGCAGGAACTCAAAATCAAAGCATCCCCGACAGATGGCCATCCAGCAGCCTCTGTTTAAAGACCTCCAATAAGCCCTAAAAGAGCCTCTCCTAGCAATCCACCAGCATAATTCAGCCTTGGACAGAGAAGTTCCTTTTTAGAAAGTCTTTTCACGCCTACCCAGCCTCACCTTCTTTCTTCCTCATCTTCTGTTTAGCTGGAGGTTTTTTAGCACCTTTGATACTGGGAGGATGAAACAAGAAGGTTAGAGAAACACAGATTTTTCAGTGTTGTGTTGCAAAAGTCTGTCTAGTTTAAAAAGGTAATTAAATCCATCTGGGAAAAAGCAAGATTATGCCCTAACCAATTCTACTGTAGCCTCTGTGCCTGGCATACAAAAGGCAAGGTAAACAGCAGCTGCCTCCAGCATCGCTTCCTGAGCATGCACAAAGAGCAAAACCGAGGGGTAAAAGGAAGAGAAGATAAGTCTGTCTCAAAAGCTACCCCTAGCAAATTTAAGTTTGGTCACCAAAATGGAAATCATAAGAAAAGTGGAGGCTGGTGAAAGAAAACATAATCCCTGGATGCATTTTGGAAAAGGGCTTCAGGTGATCTCTTAAAAAAAGTTTGATGCAATTTTCTTGATTTCTGCAAGGCTTACCTGGTCTGGTGGTTTCATTTCACCCGTGCATATTGTTAAGTTTTAAATGTCTGCAGATAAACATGTTGGGCTCTCTTCTTTTCTTGTGGTGTAGAAAACTCCCTCTATTCTTTCCAGGTTATTTCTGCATCTGGTACCAAATTTGCTGTTGAAGAAGTCAAGGAAAACATCTACTTCGATAACTGAGGTATAGCGGCATTGCGTTAGTATGGGACAGGGAGGAGAAATTTCTGCTATCAGAAAAGTTGTTAAGGCCATCAATAAAGTGAATATTTTGGAACAGAGACACACACAAAGGTTTTCCCATAACCAGATTGGAGAAGTAAGGCACTAATAGCAATACAGTCCCATTCAAAATGTTAGTCTCCCCCCCCCCCACACAACATAAGTTTCATTTCAAAAATGATCGCATTGGGGAAAGATGTTGCAGTAACCCTTCCTAGTTATTTTTGTTGTTGTGTACCTTCTAAGTCATTTCTGACTTATGGTGGCCCTATCATGGGGTTTTCTTGGCAAGATTGGTTCAGAGGAGGTTTGTCTTTACCTTCTCCTGAGGATGAGAGAGTGTGACTTGTGCAATGTGTTCCCATGGCTGAGCAGGGAATCAAACCCTAGTCTCCAGAGTCTTAGCCCAACACTTAAACTACTATGCCACACCAGCTCTATAGTTATTTTCAAAGCTACTTTTAAACCAACTTTTAAAAGTTATTTTCTCCTGCATTTCCTGCAGGATGCCTGGAGTTTTTATTCCATTCTTTCATCAGATCTAATGTTTTCTTCCCTGCAAAAAGCAACAACCCTCCCCCAGCAATGTAACACATCATGTAAGAGTTACCTTTAAAAATCATGTAGACAGCTTGTAGTGCTTTGGAAGCTGAGAGAAAGAATTCGTAACATAACTTTGAATCCCATCGTGGGAGAAAGTCGGGATATAAATCATTGAAATAAATATAAATAAATAAAATAAAACCTTTTATAGAGTTAGTCTGCAACTTGGTCTACTTCACTAGAGGCATCAGGTGCTGCAAATATCTCTTTTTACCAGTTGAGTCTCTCTTATCCAAAATGCTTGGGGCCACAGGTGTTTGAGATTTCAGATATTTCTGGATTTCAAAACAACTGTACTTGAGTATACATAAATAATGAGTTATCCTGGAGATGGGACCCAAGCCTAAAAGTGAAATTGTTTCATATATATTGTATACACCTAGCCCGAAGGTAATTTTATACACAATACTTTTAATAATTTTGTGCTTGAAACCTAGTTTGTGTATACTAAACCATCCAAAAGTAAAAGTCTCTCTCTCTCTCTCTCTCTCAGCCATCCATGTGGACAACTTTGGATTTTGGAGTATTTTGGATTGTGGAATTCTGGATAAGACAGACTCAAACTGTATATGGATGCAAACATGTCTCTGAATTAGAAAAAATATAGGAAAGAATGACTTCTGGGGCAACTTAAATGCAACACAAGTTGCATTTAAAGATAATTTCTTTAAATGATAAAAGATAATTTCAGGCTTTGCCCTACCTGTGCTGTACTGCCTTATCCATTGGGGGGTTGGACTGGATGACCCTTGAGGTCTCTTTCAACTCCAGGATTCTCTCTGCACCCTCGGCTGCCTCCTTTTTCTGCTCCTTCCATGGGGGTGGGGGGTGGCATTATCTCTGGTGGTCACCAAGTTACCTCCCAATGAGGCACTGAAATGCCTGTCTTCAAAAAAAGTTTTCTTTTGCTCCCTCCCTCCAGCTTTTTGTATTTCTTAAGATTGCTCAGCAGCAGGGTCTGCCAGTGGTGGAGTTTTACTCTGGCAAGCAGCAAAATATTGGTGTAGGAATCCTACAGTGCGGCAGATTACTTTGGACTGGAACGCCCAACAAGGGTAGAGAGAGTGGCGGATTTCTATGGTTGGGGCTGTTGGGATCCTCTGACCTATTTCTGGAGGACTAAAGGTTTCCAACAGTTGTGGCTGCAGCTTGTTTTTCTAGAAATAATCTCTGTGTCCTCCCAGAACATATTACCCTCCAACACCCATCTACCCCAGAGAAGAGGCCAATGGATGGAGAAGATGGTAGTTGGAGCAGCTGTTCCACAAGGGCCATCCAGTTCCTGGGCTATTTTTTTATAGTAGCCTCTTCCTATTGAGAAAAGTTTAAATGTCTCTTCAAAGGCTTAGTCACTGACACCTTGCCCAAGTTAGAACGGATTCTGGTTTTTTGGCACCCCAAAACTGAATAGGACTGAAAGTGGTCCCTCTCTTTGACCATAAAGAAACTGAAGGCATCTGCAAAGCCTATTGCCTTTCACTGCCACCCTTCCCCCTGAGCACAAAAAAATAAGTTTCCAATGCAGGGTCAAATGCCAAAAGCCAATCTTGGATTGTAGCGAGACAATAAGGTTTGGTTTCTAGACCTTTCATCATCTTGGTCACCTGCCACTGAGGGGCAACCAAGATGGTTAAGACCTGGAAACCAAACTCTATGAGGAACGACTTAGGGAGCTGGGGATGTTTAGCTTGGAGAAGACAGAGGTGACATGATAGAGTCATTATTAAATATCTGAAAGGATGCCATGGAGATGGAGAAAACTTCCTTTCTGCTGCTCCAGATTAGAACATGAATCAGTAGATTAAAACTACAAGAAAAGAGATGATTCTTCTAATCATGAGAGTGAATCTCTTGATGGTAAAAGAGTTTGACAGTGGAATAGATTGCCTTGGAACGTGGTGGACTCTCCCTCTTTTGGGCATGTTTTGGTTGTGTCTTCCTGCACAGCAAGGGGTTGGACTAGGTGGCCCTTCCTGATTTAAGACTATGATTTTCTGCCTCACTCCTCGCTTGCATATTTGAACAAACTATGAAAGAAATTTATTTTTATTGGGGCAGTGAGGTGACAAAGAAGAGAGGCTTTTGTCTTGTCCATCATGATTTCCCAAAAGTGAATGTTCTTACTTATCCAGAGATCATCTCTTCCTTTTCTCCTGCTTACAGATACTGATTCTGGTATAACATATTAGATGGCTAAATTCTGCATAGCAGCAATTAAAATACGAAGAACTATGATTACCGCTAGAGAACAGATGGCGTAGAAAGGTATTCTTATTAACCGCTATATGTCTATTTGAAACTTTTAATACTCAACATATAAGCTTATGTCTTAAGTTGTTTCTTATACTGTTTTTTATACTGTCATTTTATCCTGTTTTAATCTAATGGGATTTTTAAATTTTGTAAATGGTATCCTCTTTGATTAGTCTTTGACTGTAAAGAAAAAATATTCTTCTATTCTACTTATCCAAGGTGCTGGGCCTAGCTTGGGTAGTGCCCTTGCTGCCCAGCAAAGATGCCTGTTGAACAAAGCCTCGGATTAGAAAAATTGCTTTTCTTCTCTTGCATAGTGTTTTATTCACCCAAAAGGAGGCCCAAGAAAAGTAAAACTCATCCACACAACAGAAAAAGGACCCAAGGAGAAAACAGGCCAGAAGGCAAAGAGGTTGCCAAACTGTCCAAAGCAAATGGTATAAAGAACCAGAGAGGGCTGGTGAGGGTGGAGAGGAGACATATTGGGTGATCCAACCATTTTGGAGATATTTCTACTTAGGCAAGATTTGCAACGTTTGACACCTTGCCCAAATCTCCACATGACTCTTTTCCCCAGAAGCACAAACCCCACGGTGTCACTGGTTTCGAGCTGAAATGTCCATTTATTATTTAACAGCAGTAATAATTTAAAATTATAAAACCCTCTTTCTCAGAGTTGGTTTGCCCCAAAAGGCGATGTTAAACAGAGAGGGGGGCATAAAAACAGAGAAAACCAAGGAAGGAGGAAACTGAGGAGGATTGGGACATGGGCGCCAATGGTTAGGATAGATCTCCCTCTTCTCACTGCTTTAAAGGTGACTGGCTAAAAAAAAATCTCCAGCAGCCCCTCTGGATGTCAAAAACCCACAGGGGGAGTGGGGGGAGAAGCAGGGAAAAGAGCATTATATACTAACATATCCATTTCCAAGGCTTGAAAACCATCCAAAGAACCAAGAGAGGGACGGGAGAAATAATTGGTCAAACGGTAAAAACAAAAAACCCCAAACTTCCAGAATGCCCCTTTGGATTTCTGGCTCTTCCCCTCGGATGCAATGCATTAGTTTTAAAAATGATGTAGTGTTGCTTGGTCAGGTTTAAGGGCCCTGGCACAGCAGCACGTGGTTTTTAAAAAGGCTGGGTTGCTCACACTGCCGCCCATTAGAAGAAAAGGTGAGATGTAACACTGAACACCCAAGGGTGAGGGTATGAAGGGGGCTCTAGAGTTGTCATTCCACCACTGCCACTCCCCCCATTTTTGTTCTGCTCCGGAGACCTCCCTCCTTCCCAGTAGCGGTTTTGGGAAGAAGAGAGGAAGGGCCATGGCATTAGAAAAAGAGTATAAGAGTGGCATCATTCTCTGTTTGCTTGTTTTTTGTTTTGTTTTGTTTCCCATCTATTCATGAGTTGTTTGTGGAGTTTTCGTTACTTGGTGAACTGGAGGAGGATGAAGAGGAGGAGGAGGAGGAAGAGGCAAAATTCATCGTCGAGAGTCCTGGAGGGTTTGTGGCGGTGTTCTGTCCGCTTAAGCTTTTCCGACAAACGGGGCAGGTGTCATGCTTTGGAAGAAAAGGGACACACAGAGACACAAATAACAACAGAAATAAAAAGAGACAGAAGAATAAAAATATGTTAGAAATAAAGGCATGCCTGCATGAATGTCCCTCCAATACCATCTGAACTGAGAACAGCAACATCTTAACAAAACCCAGGCCTGTTACTAACATTGTCACAATTTTCCTCCTCTTGTATGATTTTAACGTCTTTGCCTGATGAAGAAACCAGTGGAGCTCTGAAAGCTTGCAACAGGTATTTTGTTTATTTTGTATGGCCAATAGAAGTATCACTGTTTTGTGGATTTTTAGACAACAGTTAATGAAGCCTCTGACAAGAAAGCTCCTTTTCACAAACTATTTTTATGCCCACCCAAAAACCCCTTTTCCATCTTGTCCTTTGAAGTTGAAGGCTTTTTAGCAGCATCTGCATTGGGATGATGATGAGGGAGGAAACAAAAAAGTTTCAGGGTCTGGTTGTTTACTTCTGCACAGCTCAACTGCCCTGGTTGTGGTTTTTTTTTCATATGTACATATTGTTAGCTTTGGATAAAGAGTTTGCTAAAATACATTGAACTGCTCTCCCCCCCCCCCCCCCTGTGGTGGAAGAACCTATTTTTCCCCTGAAGACATTGTACTGCATTTCTCCACTCTACTTTCCTTTATGATTTTATGATTCTTAAGATTCCCTGCTGTCTTTCTTCTATTGTTTGGGAACTCACCTGTTCCAGCCAGGGGACTATGCAGCCATCATGGAAGAGGTGGTTGCAGGGGAGTTGTCGGACGCTCTCGCCAGCTTCATAGTCTTCCTTACAGACAGGGCACTCCAGCCCAGAACCTGATGTTGCAAAACAAAAAAGAATTGGGGAATCACCTGTCTCTATAACCCTTTGAGGGAACTTAGGATAGACCAGAGAAAAAGCTAATGCTGCTTAATAACCTGCTGGTGGAATTTCTCCCAAAACATTTGTAATCCAAAGAACAGGTATGGAACCAGAGGGCCGGCGGCAGAAGAGGGGGACACAGATCCAGTCTTTCTGAGGTTCCCACAGTGGCTGGACCCCTTTTACCAGGCCACCATCATTGTCGAGGGTGTTCCAGCTTTTGTGCAATGTTTTTTCTCTCCACTCTAAAAGGCTGAATTGTTTCTTATTTTGGTAACAAGGACTGTAAAGCTGAAATCTGCTGATATTTATGACCCCAACTCTTTTTGTACTGAGATGCAGCTTATAAGAACTTCCCTGAAATTTACTGTGCCACCTCCAAGGAGAAAAGGGTTCTGTATCCTCATCACACAGTTGATTTATTAAATGCATATGTTGCCCCATCATTATTAACAGCTCACAAAATGAGATGTCAGCAAAACCCATGCAGGGCTTTGTTGTGTGTGAGGGAACTTTGTTGTTATTGTCAACTACTCTCAAGTCAGCTCCGACTCATGGTGACCCTATGAATGGGATGCCTCCAAGATTCTCTATTCTAAAAAGCTCTGCTCAGGTCTTGCAGACTCAGTGCCGTGGCATCTTTGATTCTATCTATCTGGTGTGTGGTCTTCCTCTCTTCCTACTGCCCTCTACCTTTCCAAGCATCATCATCTTTTCTACTGAGGAATCCTGCCTTCTCATGACATGGCTGAAGTATGACAGTCTTAATTTGGTTATCTTGGCTTCTAGGAAGAGTTCACAGCCTCCCAAGTTCTACTTTATAGCCTTCCAAATTTTTCTATGGCTGGCTCATGTTGCACCTTCTGAAAGTAACACAGCCAGGTACTTCAAAGCACACCCATTCAATACAGAATTCAAAGGCATAGCCATGTTAGTCTGGAAAATCAGTATGCAAAGGGATCTTGCAGCCCCTTTGAAATGAACTGAGAGAAAGACACTGTAGTATAAGCATTCATGGATTTGGTTTACTACTTCCTCAGATGCATGGAGTGAACCATGAATCCACCCCATGCATCTAAGTAGGCTTAAGTCTGCAAACGCTCATGCTGCCAACTTCTTTCTTTCAGTTCGTCTTAAAGGTGCTACAAGGTCCTTTGCATACCGTTCAATACAGCAAGTGTCCTGCACTGTAAGAGTAATGGACTAACTAGACGGCCTTTGGCGGTACCTTCTGACTCCCTGATTCTACGATCTCTCTATTATTTTGAACATTCATTGGTTACCAGCAGTGAGCCACTGAGGAAGGAGAAGGGACCACATCAGCCCCTCTGGAGAGCCTGAAGGACTGTAATCCACCCCATTCCACTCACTCATGGAACCTCCCCCTCATTTTTGGCCACCAAATGCCTTCTAGGGGACATGAGGGGCATTGTCACCATTTAAGGCCAAGAAGGCCTCTCCAGAGCCTGAGACTGGCCCAGCCTCCCCACCCCGTTTTGGTGAATTGCATCCCACACCTGTTAAAAAGAGGGAATTTGGGGGCAAAATTGGCAAAAAAAATATATTTCAGCCCTGGGGACCTCCATACGTGGTGGAAATGCATTTTGAAACACACACACACACACAAATATATATATAAACTTTTTGGTAAGCCATGTGGTTCTTTTAAAAACATAGGCTAAAAAACACACCCAGACAACACACCCACACTAAGAGACAGACAATATGCTTAAAATTACAATAGCATTGAGTGGAGCAACTAACACTGAATGATGTACTGAAGAAAAAAATGAGAGCAAAAGACTCACCTACGTGTTCCTCTGTTATATGAATAGTTGGGAGTGCCTGGATTTTCTCTTTGTCTGCAGGAGGTGGGCCCGTGTTCTCAAACTGATTCAGGAGCTGAAAGAGAAAAGGGGAATGGCTGGGATTGGCAAGGAGGGCTGGATGTTTTACTCAGGGATGGGAATTGTATGACTGCAACCCCCAGCATTCCACCATGTTGGCTAGATTGATGGAATTTGCAACCCCTGAGCCTTGCCTTCAGTTTTGACAGCCACCTTGAGTCCCTCTATCAAGAGAAAGGTGTGATATAAATAAATAAAATAGTAATAACAATAACAACTCAACCACTAACTGAGATGGCAAATCATCTAATTAGTTAACATTATCCTTATTAATTTTGTTATTATAGTCTAACATTCTTTTGTCTCTGTTCTTGTGATGGTTTTTTGTGGTTTATCTTCCAGAGCAACATGGCCAAGTGAAATGTCTCCAGGAATCCCACCACAGGGCATGAAGTCATAACATCTCCTGCCTTTGGTCTTTGGCTCCAGCGACTGGTCTTCAGAGTTAGCACTGCTTCTGAACATGAAGGTTCCAGCACTTACTTATCTATCCATTTTTAGACCAGCTAAACAAAACCATAATCTGATTGGAGGAGATTTTTTTTTGGCCTTGGTAAATGCCCTGGAAAAAAAACAGCTCCCTCCAAAAAAGGAAAATGGCCCTATAAAAGCCCACCAGGTTTACCTGAGTAATTATGGCATCCAAACCATTGGCACCCCAGGCGTAGTCCATGGGATTTGAATGCAAGACTCCCCTTTCAGAAGGAAAGACAAGAGGAAGAATTAGATCTCCAGAAGGACTGGCCAGACCTCAGAAAATAGAACAGGGTAGTTTAGCTTTATTAATCTTTGCAAGAGTCAAGACAACGGATTCACATATTTAAGTCTGATTTTGCTGTTATGTGAAACAGCATGGTTTGTTTAAAAGCTGAAGTAGGAAATCTACAGCTGGTGAGTCCTGCAGGCCAGAATCTTTTAAACTGATGTGGTTTGCTGTTAGAATTCAGCAGCTCACTTCAGAATACTCTATGATCAATGGGACAGTCAATATTTCAGTGATGCAGTCGTCATGTTAAAGTAAACGTTGAAGTATATTTAAGGTTCATTTTCACATAAGTATAAATTTAATAACAATTCAAGAGGTGCCAGTGGGGCAATTGTATTTAATAAATGGTGGGACAATTTTTTTTGTTAATGAAATGAATATTTCTGAGTATTAAGTTATGGGGCTGCATTTGTTAATTGCTGTTGTTTTGTGCCATCAAGTCCTTTCCGACTTACGGCGACACATGGGGTTTTCTTGGCAAGATTTGCTCAGAAGGGGGTTGTCTTTGCCTCCTTCTGAGGCTGAGTGTGTGTGACTTGCCTGAGGGCACCCAGTGGGTTTCCAAGGATTCAAACCTTGGTCTCCCAAAGTCCTAGTCCAACACTCAAACCATTACACTACTCTGTCTCTTAATAGGTTTGCTATGGCCTTCCTCTTGAGGCTGCAAGAGTGTGATATGACCAATGTCACCCAGGGGGTTTCCAGGGATTCAAACCCCAGTCTCCTAGAGCCCTAGTTCAATGCTCAAACCATGACACTATGCTGGCTCTGTTTTCTTGGCCAAAGGAGGTTTGCCTTTCTCTGAGGCTGAGAGGCTGGGATTTGCTCAGGAACACCCACAGGGTTTCCGTAGCTATTTGGGAAGTTGAACCTTGCTCTCCCAGAGTTCTAGTCCAGTATTCAAACCACTACAAGACTTAAACTCTCTAATTTAATAATAGGTTGCCTTTAAACTGTGGCATAACAGTAATGTAATACAATCAGCTGTTAATTTGGATATTATTATTTTTATACAGGAAGATTTCTCTGTGCTCACACATAAACAGTAAAAACAAAGATACTGGGGAGGAATTTAGGCATCCACCAGCATCAGTAACCCTTCAGCCAGAGCCACACCTAAACCATAACTCACCAAGGCCCCACTCCGAGGTTTGGTATTGTGGTTGGCGCAATAATTCCATTGACCAGCTGTTGGATGATTCTGCAAAACAAAGGAGAGAGAAAGGTGAGCTCTGGAGAAAAGTAGAAGTCTGCCAAAGGAGAGACACAAAACCCTTTCCAACTAAACCCCAGAGCAAGAAGAACAGGGGAGCAGGTGTGTCATCATATACAATGGGGTGGTTTGTTTTCAGTGGACACCAGATCCCATCAGTCCTGGCCAGCTTAATCAATGGGGTGGAATCATAGGAGTTGCAGTCCAACAACATCTAGAGGGATGTCAGAAGTTAGCTGTTTTATCAAGCAGAATTTTTTATTATTCTTGGTCAATATTCCTCTTCACAGTCTACATTTCATAGTTTTATAAATCCATAGCTATGGTGCAGGAATGCATCAAGACCCTGTTAGTGAATTTCGAAGACGTGAGTCTGGGTACCAGCAAGAGGAAACAGAAATTGTATTTTTACCCACAAGCACTTTAGTTCAATTACATTTAAAAAGTCAAGCAGGGCCAACAAATAAATTAAAACAGCCTTCCTAAATCAAGTGCCTTTGAATGTGTTGGACTATGATCCCCATTATCCCCAGCTGGCATGTTCAATTCCTCTGTATGGGACAAGGATAATGGGGATGACAGGACAGCACACGTAGAGAATGCCTGATTGATGGGACAATTGGCCTAGGTTGTTATTATTGTAAACCTCCTTGAATCCTTTTTGGGAGTCACAGGATTGGATATAAATTCAATAAATAAATAAATAAATAAATAAATAAATGGTGTTTCAAAGAAGAGTGCCCCAAGACAAGGGCCACCATTTCAGGAGGCCATGCCACAACCTCACCCTTCTAGCGTGGGCACCCCCTCGTGTCGCCCAGCCGCCCGCCGTGCAGTGAAACGCGCTCGAGGCTGCCGGGCACCATATCGGTGCCGAGACTGGTGCTCCCTCTCTCGCCGATTCTCAGCATCCCGGTTGTCTTCCGGTTGTGTATTTGACCCAAAGGCTGGGAACTCAAAGCTGTCGTCAATTATCCCGAAAGCAAACTGGCCATAGCCCTGTGGGAGGGTGAAGAGGTGTTGGTCCACATTCTAGACAGAGATAGAGAAAGTGTTGGTTAGAACTAGGACCAGGGAAGACAAAGTTGGGACTATTATTTCTAGTATTCAAAATTCTTTATTTAGTTTTGGGACTACAATTCTGTCATCCACATAGGCAGCACCCCAAGAAATGGGTCCTTCCTACATCCTAGGACCAAACCCAGGATCCTCTACAAGGAACGTAGGTAGCATGGCCAATGAGCTAAAGAATTCCAGAATCCTAGAGATGGAAAGGGCCCCCTCCAGTCCAAACCCACCCCCTCAGTGTAGGGACTCCAGCTACAGCATCCCCAGCAGGAAGATGTCCAGCCTCTTTCTGGAGACATCCAGAAAAAGAGACCCCACCACCTCTCCAAGTCATTGGTTCCACAGACCAACAAAAATGTTTCTTATTGCTCAAAAAGTCCACAAATTGTTTCCAGTTACGAATGGTCAGCTAACCTGGTCAGAGTCACTTATGGTAAATGTGGAATTTTGCATTTCTGTCTGTTTAATTTAATTCTGTTTGTTTCACCCCAATTACAGTCAGTCCTCTGTATTGGCAGGCTAGCCATGCATGGATTGGAGCATCTGTGGATTGCCTCACCCTGTGCACCATTTTGTCCTCCTGGGCTTGCCATATGCATAAGCTCAAATCAGTGTAAAGCAAGCCTGTGTATGGCACGTGCTGTATTTTCAATGGCAGTGCACACACATAGCTGTGCTAACGTGGCCATGCACACATCGTCATCCACTGACACTAACGGGACTTGAGGTCCCACTTTTTTAACATCACAGGGGGCCCCAGGACCAAATCCCAGCCGATGCTGAGGACCAACTGTACCTAGTTTATCAAGGTCCTTCTGAATTCTGTTCCTGTCATAATTTGTTAGCCACAGTTCCCAGTTTTGCATCATCTGCAAACTTAATAAGGAATCCCTCTAATCCATCATCTAATCCAGTGATTCCCAAACTTTAGTCTTCCAGATGAACTTCAGTTGAACTTCAGTTCTCAGGATCCCTGCTGGTCAAGCTGGCTGGAGCTTCTGGGAGCTGAAGTCCAGAACACCCAGAGGACTGAAATTTGGGGACCTTCATTGATAAAAAAAATGGCTCCACTTGAAGCTCCACAGACAAGCAAATACAGACCAGGATGCATGTGACCCCGAAGTCCCATATGCACCCTCATGACTGGAAGGGAGGCTGCTAAAACTAGATGAAAAGTGACACCTGGAATGGCAAAAACTTTAAAATTACTGCCCCAACCCTTCAAAAACAAAGAAAATTTCACCCAAAATGGAAACCAGAAGCTATTTTCAGTTTCATTTTTGTAACAAGAATTAGGTTCCCACACTCTCTTCTGGCCCTTTCAGGAAACACTAACATTCAAAGCACACCTGGATACCCTACAGCTCATAACAATGCTATTTTGGGTTTACTGAGAAACAGTGCAAGATACCAGTTTTTTCAATTTGTCAATTTATTGGAATTGAATTAAGAGCATGACACTTCACTAGAGACTGGAAAATTTCTTAGAATCATAGGATTGGAAGAGACCGCTAAGGCTCATCCAATCCAACTCCATTCTGCCATGCAGGAACACAATCAAAGCAGACAGATGGCCATCCCTGACAGATGGCCATCCAGCCTCTGTTTAAAAACCTCCAAAGAAGCCGATTCCTCCACTCTCCGAGGGAGTGTGTTCCACTGTTGAACGGTTTTGTTTCTTTCATTCTTTTTTCTTTTCTTTTCTTTTCTTTTTTTGAGCACAACTATCAGAATTTCCTAGTTAGCATGACCTATATCTATACTGGTTGGGGGATTATGGGAGCCGCAATCAGAAAAAGAATATTTTGGACCTTTACCTTTAACACTCCGTAGTCAGGAGAGAGATGGAAAGAAAAGAGAAAAGAAGAATGGTGAGCTACCTGTAAAATCTACCTGCCATCCTAGCTTGAATCACAGGAGCAGTTAGTTCTCTGGGGAGGGAAACAAAGGAACCTACCTCAAATGGATGCCTGTTCTGATCACTAGTTGAGGCTGAAGAGCTGGACCCATTTTCAACATTCCTGAGAACAGATAAAATGCAAAACAGAATTGGTCACACCAGACAGGAATGCAGGACCAGCAATAGTCAATGGTGGTCAACGGTGGCCCCTTGGCAATGGAAACCTAGCACAATCTTGGTCGTTCCTGTTTCTTTTTTTAAAGAGCCATAGATGGCTATTCAGGACTAGTATCTTCTCTATGGTTTACAGTGCCTTGTGGCAGTATTTCATGAAATCCTAGAGTTGGAAGAGACCACAAAGGCCTTCCAGTCCACCCCCTGCTAGACAGGGATACACAGTCAATTTAATCCCTTTTTTCTACATTTGTTCTGTGTTGCAACCCAGAAATGGATTTCATTGGCACTGTTACCACCTGTTGGACACAAGGCAATCAACCCCGTGAAGGTGCAAAATGCATTTTGATGCCGTGGCACCAAATTTAAGTCAATAAGCAAAATAAGAGCACATGGCTGGGGGGAAAGAAAACATATGAAATAATGACACAGGTGTGGTGACTTCCACCCCTCTATCCTGTGGAACAGTGATTCCCAAACATTGGTCTTCCAAGTATTTTGGACTTTAATTCCCAGAATCCCTAGCCAGCTTGGCCAGCAGTCAGAAATTCAGGGAGCTGAAGTCCAAAACATCTGGAGGACCAAAGCTTGGGAACCACTATTGTAGAAGATCGAAGGTTCTTTGCATTATATAGTATCTGTCAGTCTGATTTGGATTTTCTGGGAGTTAGTGGGTTGGTCACCTGGAACCCCCAAGGCTGCAAAACCCAGTCCTGCACAATAGTCAGATCAACTTATGTATTCCTCTTAAATCTTCTTAATCCCTGGTCTAGAAGCACTGCAGGGGAGAAAAAAAAGGAAGGATATTCTGTGACATGGGCCAGGCTTCGGATGCTAGACTTCACCACATAGTTAGCAGTTTGCTAACGCATCTTTAGCACATCTTTGGAAGAAAAGGTTCCTGTCAACCTGCTGCTGTGCAGAGAATTCTAGTTTCAGAGTTTTAAAAAATATACTATGAAGCCAACTGGATCCACCCTGCCAGCTACTTACAGCTACAGATTTGAGAAATACCCAACCCAAATTGGCACCTTCCAGACAGGCTGGCCTACACTTCCCATCATTGCCATGAGCAAGGATGGGGTGACTAGAGCTTAATCCAAGGCTGGGCATCTGTGGAAAGGTTGGGGGCTACATTAGCCCCTGGAGAGAACTTCAAGGACTGCACATTCCTGCTGACCATCTCTCAAACAATAATAATAAATTAGGTTTTCCTAAAATTAAGGTACATTTCCACTATATTTTGGGGTCTTCATGGGTCATTTCAGGCTCAGAACAGGTCATTTTAACAAATGTGGGCTCTTCTGGGCCAAAATTAGTCTCGGGCGGGGGAAATATGAATGAAATGCCTCCTGCACCTTCTGGAGGGCAATTTGGGGGGAGAAATGTGCACATTTGCCCACAAGAGCCAGCGTGGTGTAATGGTTTGAGCATTGAATTATGACTGGAGATCAGGGTTCGAATCTGGCTCAGCCACATAAACCCATAGGGTGACTCTGGGCAAGTCACACTCTCTCAGCCTCAGAGGATGGCAATGGTAAACCCCCTCTGAAGAAACTTGCCAAGAGAACCTCATGATAGGTCTGCCTTAGGATTGGCGTATGTTGCAAATGAAGGCACACAGAATGACAACAGGCCTCCAAATCTGGTCAAAATGTCCTCCCCACATCCCTTAAGAGGTCATTTTAGGACAACTTTTTTTGAAAATTTTGCAAAAATCCTTTTTTGATGGGTTATCAGATTAGGATTATCAGATTGGGAAACAGCAGGCTAGCATCACTGAGGAAGTAGACCAAAGTCTATAGTCCATATCACATTCTGCAGTTATAGTGCTATTATTCCAGTTTAACTGCTATGGCTGCCTCCTGTGGAATTCGGTGGTTTGTAGTTCAGTGAGATCTGGGAACTCTAAAAATCCCTTCCTGAACTGCAAATCCCATGATTCCATAGGAGGCAGCCATATCAGTTAAAGTAGAATAATAGCGCTATAACAGTACAGTGTGATGTTTTCCCATGAAAGCTTAGACTACAACTTCTTTTGGCAGTTAGACTCAAAGGTGCTACAAGATCCCTTTATGCTATATTCTATTAGTCAATTTCTTTGGTTTTTGAAACTTTATTGTTAAAACCAAGGATAGATACACAGCAACACAGAAAAATGAAAGGGAGAGGGGGAAACCAAATCAACTTCCAATTACTACCTATACCTACAAATATTAATAAAGACATCCTAACATGCACATAATTAACGTACTGATAATAAACTCAATAAAAGACTTCCAACATAGTTTCAAAATTAAGAGAAAGGTTTGTCACCTAGGCTCTTCCGGTAGCTCTTCGATGAAACCAGATTCGCACCTTGGGCAAATGTAATCCTACAGAAGAAAGCAAAAATATGATGTGAAAAATAATAAGTAAATAATATAAAAACACAAAGGGAAAGAGAAAGAAAGCCACAAAGGGAAAGAGAAAGATTTACAGCGTATTATTCTATCA
Source organism: Phrynosoma blainvillii (assembly GCA_026167975.1). NCBI lineage: Eukaryota > Metazoa > Chordata > Lepidosauria > Squamata > Phrynosomatidae > Phrynosoma > Phrynosoma blainvillii. The sequence continues at coordinate 21,021,275 of JANUYF010000011.1, read as the reverse complement.
TAATGTGTGTTTGCTACAATCAGGGTTCTCACTGGTCTTTGGACCCTCACCTTGTCATCTATGCCCCAGTTCACCCATTTGGGTTTTGCTTTAGCAGTTGTTGTTTTCCCTTCCAGTTTAAAAACACAACTAACATGATCTCATGAAGCTCTGGTGAACAAGGAGGTCTGCCTCATAAGCCCAACAATGATATAAACCATGATTTAGACAACAGGTGTGCAACGCAGGTTGAGTCTCCCTTACCTGGAATTCCAAAATCTGAAATATTCCAAAATTCAAAATTGTCCACATGGCTGACTCAGATAGTGACACTTGTGCTTTTGGATGGTTCAATGTACACAGAGTGACCAGATGTCCTAACCACAAAGGGGGACAAGGCACCGTAAAATGTAGGACATTACGAAATAAAAGCTAAACACACTAATATAAAAGTAAATTAATGCTTATTAGCCATGCTCAAAACAGAGAACATTTTGAAATTCCTCCTGGAAATTACACAGCCTGGAAAAGGGGAATGCCTGGTCACGCTGAATGGACGCAAATCTTGTTTTGTGCACAAACTTACTTTAAAATATTGTATAAAATTACCTTCAAGCTATGTTTATAAGGCGTTCATGAAACAGAAATGACTTTTATGTTTAGACTTGGTAACATCTTCAGGATATCTCATTATGGATATGTATAATGAAAAATTCCAACATCCAAAGTATTTCTGGGTCCCAAGAATTTTGGGATAAGGGAGATTCAACCTGTACTATTTTTCCAGGTGTACTTCACACAAAGCAGAGGTGAGCAACTGCACAGATCGAGGCCCCAATTCCTAGACCAATAACCTGGCAGATCACCGTCTTGTCCCAAATCAGCTAACAATCTTCCAGTCCTAAAATTCTACAGGATCATAGAATCCTAAAGTTGGAAGGTGCCAAATCCAACCTCCCCGTCAATGCATGGATGCCAGCTGGACCATCCCCAGATGTCCAGCCTCCTTTGGAAGATGTCCAGATAAGGAGATCCTACCACTTCCCCAGGTCATTGGCTCCATGGCCCAAATGGTCTGACTCTCAAGAAGTTCCTTCTAAGGTTCATACCAAATCTAGTTCCTTAAAACCACTAGACCTGGTCCTCCTTTCTGGGGTAGATCTTGAGATATTTAAAGAGGGCCATCCTGGTGTCCCACCGTCTTCTCTTCCCCTGGCTGAACATGCCAAACTCCTTCAACCCTTCCTTCTTTGTTTTGTTCTCCGTGCCTCTTATTATCCTTGCTCCCTTTCTCTGAATCTGTTCCACCTTGAAGCTTCTATGGAGGTCTTTAAGCAGAGGTTGGATGGCCATCTTCCAGGAATGCTGTAGTTGTGTATTTCTGCATGGCAGGTGGGTGGACTAGGTGATCCTTGTGACCCCCTTCCAATTCTTCTATGATTCTAAGGAGTGACTATTTCTGTCTCATATCATCCTGGGAAATCACCAAACAACCATGTCGATGGGAAGAGGGGTGGCCATTTGGGAAGCCTTGGAAGGACAGAGTGGGAATTAATGGGGACTAGATTTGGCCCCAAGGAGTGAAGTTCCCCACCCTGTTGCCTGTTTTTATTGTCAGGTGAGTTTAAGCACCCCTACAACATGGTGTAGTGGCTTGTGCATTGGACTATGACTCTGGAGAACAGTGTTTGAATCCCCATTTGGCCCTGAATTCCCCACTGAATTTCCACTTGGCCATGGAAATCCATTGACCTTGGGTAAGACACACTATCTCAGCCTCAGAGGATGGCAACGACAAACCCACTCTGAACAAATCTCACCAAGAAAACCTTGAAAGAGGATAGCCATAAGTCCAAAATAACTTGAAAAGTACACAACAACAAACTGTTGGGAGGATCCAGCAAACAAAAACAGATTGCTTCCATAACACATAAATTGTTCACAGTGCAACAGGATTCTGTGTGTTCATCATTATGCTCAACGACAACAACACTCCTAATGTTTGAAATAATACCACATTCGTATATGAAATGTCACATTTTTGATGAGCTCTTCTGAACACAAGAAGATTTATTTTAGAATAAAGACAGGGCTGTGTTATAATTGGCTGCCGATTAATTTCCAGGCAAGGTACAAAGTGTTGGTTGGTTGTTACCTTTCAAGCCCTACACACGGTTTGGGTCCAGCTTACCTACAGGATCACATCCTTCTGTATAATCTGCTATGGACATTTACTTTAGCCACCCACAACTAGGCTGACAACTGTCCCCCAGAGGACATTCTTTCTTGCTGTCCCCAGACCGTGGATTTACCTGCCAGAAGAGATTTGACAGCTGAATAAAAGTTTTTTAAAAAACACCCCAAAACTCTAAAGGCTAATCTTTTTTCAGAAGGATTATTTAGTTTATTTTTAAATGATGAATTTTAAAGTCTGCACTGACTGTTTTAAATACATATCAATTTCATTTGCTCTTTCATATGTCACCCTTTGGGGGAAAGGCAAGATATAAGTGCAATAAAAATTAAATGTTAACAATTTCATGTTTTTTAAATGTGTTATGTGTTAACCGTGTTAAAACAAAACTGCATTTATTATTTGATTGTCGAAAATTTGAATAAAAATACTAAAACGAGAACTGTGTTACGTGTTCAAATAGTTGTTGTTCCCCACTTCATTCTATAGGGAGAGGCAAGTAAGAAAGAAAGATTACTATTATTTATTGTTGTTGTTTAGATTTTTTTAATTGGGAAACAGACCTAGGCTGTTTACAAAGAGAGTTGGCTGGAAACAAGTTCTAGTCATCATAGGTGAGAGAATTTATGTATCAGTGTAAGCAATGGGCCTCCTAAGAAATCAATTCCTTCCATGTCTGGCACTCAAGTCAATGCGATTCTAGGCTTTTCTAGGATCAATAGAAGTATACTGTCTAGATCAGGGGTCCTCAAACTTTTTGAGTCAGGGGCCAGTTCACTGTCCCCCAGCTCATTGGAGGGCCGAAGTAAAAAAAAAAAAAAAAAAAAGACGGCCAGAGCTGCGCACATGCGCACTACTCAGGTGCCATTTTGAGTTCCAAAATGGCGTCTGGAGTCATGTGCATGTGCCCAGCATCGCGCACATGCACACGACTCTAGGCGCCATTTTGGGCCACAAAATGGCACCCCATGTCACGTGTGTGCTGTGGTGGCAGCGGCAGGACCGGCCACGGGCCGGTTAGAAGGCCTCGATGGGCTGGGTTTGGCCCACGGTCTGTACTTTGGGGACCCCTGGTCTAGATCAAGGGAAGCAATAGTGCCACTCTAGTCTGCTTTGGTCTGGCCTCACCTGGAATCCTGTGTCCAGTTCTGGGCATCACAGTTCAAAAAGGATATTGAAAAGCTGAAATGTGTCCAGAGGAAAGCAACCAAAATGATGCAAGGTCTGGAAACCACCAAGCCCTCTGAGGAATTACTTAGGGAGCTGGGTGTCTTTAGCCTGGAGAAGAGAAGATTAAGGGGTGACATGATAGCCATGTTTTGGAAGGGATGTCATATTGAAGATGGAGCAAATTTGTCTTCTGCTGCTCCAGAGACTAGGAAACGGAGCAATGGATTCAAACTAGAGGAAAAGAGATTCCACCTCAACGTTAGGAAGAACTTCCTGATCATAAGAGCTGCTCGACAGTGGAAGATGGTCCCACGGAGAGTGGTGGAGTCTCCTTCTTTGAAGATTTTTAAACAGAGGCTGGATGGCCATTTGTTGTGGGTGCTTTGATTGTGTCTTCCTGCATGACAGGAGGGGGCTGTTCTAGATGACCCTTGGGGTCTCTTCCAACTCTAGGATTCTAGGATTCGTGCTACATTAGCTGAGCAACTATTGATATTCTTAACTTCATCCTGGGGCACTGCAAAGAAGAAATTCCACAAGTGAAAAATGAACTTATAGAAAAAAGTTGATTCCTTCCAAGAGCTTCAAGGAAGAAAAAGCTAAGAGGGGAATTCAGCAAAGTGGACTTTGGGCTCATGGCCATCTTGGCCAAGTGTTGAGGTGAAAAGAGGGCAGGTGGTGGAAAGACAGAATCCGGTCACAGATGATCCAGCCAAGTCTGACCTCTGGACCTCTGGGAATTATGTGAGGCTATTCAGCATGGGAAGAGAGCCACTCATGCTAGAGCAAGTGTTTCTGTCTGGCTTGTCAGGTCACATACAAGCTGATCTTGCTGTATAAGGTGACAGTCAACTGTATTCCTGGGCATTGAAGAAAAATCTCATGTGCAGGGTGGCTTTTAAAAAAGACATTTTACAAGTGAAAGAATCGGGAGTATATCAAGCGCCAAAGCAAGGTTATCAAGGCTGAACATTACGAAAAACAAAAATAATGGCCACAAGTGATTGACATCACATTAAAGTAGACAATGCAGACACAGAAATAAATAGCCGGCCCTTCACTTTGGTGGATTTGATTATTCACAGATTTGATTAATTGTTGTTCTTTCTAGCAATCTCTAGGGCCCTCCAGCATGATTCAATGATCAGCGTCTGCTAAATGTTGACTATATAGTGTTGTGCTGGAGGCCCTATGGATTCCTAGAAAGAACACTTCTCTAGGCATCTGTAGGTCCTCCAGTGTGATTCTTCTATGGTCAATGTCTGGCAGAACTGGCCACAGAGTTGCACCGGAGGACCTACAGATTCCTAGAAAGAATACTTCTCTAGGCAGCTGTAGGTCTTCCAGCGCAATTCTATGGTCAACTTCAGGCAGACGCTGACCACAGAGTTGTGTTTGGAGGACCCAGAGATTCCCAGAGGGGTAGGTGTTCATTCAGGTAAAAAAAAAAAAGTATTTTTTATTTGTGGATTTCCCACTTTCACAGGGCTCCTACAGCCCTAATCTCAGTGAATGTAGAGGACCTACTGCAATTTGACAGGGAAAAAATCAAGTTGTTTTTTTTTGCTCCCAGACTTTGGGGTTTCTTTCCTCTTTGCTCTTCTTCTGCTGGAAATTTAAAACAGTCGTATGCCATCAGGCTTTTAGAAACTCGCTAGGATAGATTTTTCATGGCTTGTGGTGGTGTTTTTCACCTTTTCATACAGTCTTTCAATGAATTTGAATGCTTTTAACTCTATAAATCCTTTAAAAACAATTAAACAATTTATAAAGCTCAAAGCATTCAAACTCATTAGAAGACTGAAAAGTTTAACTTCTATATTTATTCTATTATTGAAATTTTTGTATCATTTTTAACCTATTTTGTTTAAAATACATCATTAGTTGCTTTGAGTCTCATTACTGGAAGAAGGGATTTAAATAAATAGGAGTAGTTTTTTTACATGATTTTGACATGATTTTTTTTTTAAAGATTCTATGCCGGGGGGGGGGTTGACTAGCCCTGAGAATAACAGTGTGGTGTAATGGTTTGGGCATTGGACTAGGACACTGGGAGATCAATGTTTGAATCCTGGCTCAGTCACGGAAACCCACTGGGTGATCTTGGGCAAGTCACACTCTCTCAGCCTCAGGGGAAGCAATGGCAAACCCCCTCTGAAGAAACATGGCAAGAAAACCCTATGATAGGTTTGCCTTAGGATCAGCATAAGTCAGAAACAATTTGAAGGCACACAACAACAGCAGCAAACAGGAGTAACAAAAAGTAAAAGGAAGTAATAGAGAAAGAAAGAACAGTGTAACAAGGAATGTAAAGACTAGCTTTTCTACAGTGTTACAATGGGCAGTGGAAACAGGCTACATTTTGAACAGTGTAACAAATAAAAGAATTAAAAAGAAACTTGTAAATGTTGAACTCTGTTCTTCTGAAATAAATCCCCCAATATCTTAATACATGCCTGGGAAGGCAAATCTGAACTAATACTCATTATGGGTGCATTTATACTGCAGAAATAATGCAGTTTGACACTAATGCGTTGTAGCGCCATCCTATGGAATCCTGGGATCTACAGTTTCACAAGGGCTTTAGACTTCTCTGCCAAAGAGTGCAGACACCTTACAAAAGCTACAAATCCCATGATTCTGTCGGATGGAGCCATGGCAGTTCAAGCAGTGTCAAACTGCATTATTTCTACAGTGCAGATGCACCCAGAGAAAGCTAAATATTTCACAAACTGCAAATCCCAGGGTTCTGTAGGATGGAGCCGTGGCAGCTAAAGTGGTGTCAAACTGCATCATTTTTACAGTGTAGATGCACCCAGAGAAAGTTAAATAGTTTGTAAAACTGCAAATTCCAAGGTTCTGTAGGATGGAGCTGTGGTAGCTGAAGTAGTGTCAAACTGCGTTATTTCTATAGTGTAGATGGACCCAGAGAAAGCTAAATATTTTCTGCCAATACATTCTGGCAGAATGTACATAGGATAATTATGGAAGTAACGAATATAACATTTGACTTTATCCCGGAAATATTTCTATTAAACATGGTACATTTGATAAAGGGATCAGAAAAGAATAGCAAATGGAAGCTAATCTTATATATGACCACAACAGCTAGGATCTTAATAGCTGCTAAATGGAAGACAGAAGAAATGCCAACCATGGATAAGTGGTTGTTCAGGTTAATAGACATGGCAGAATTAGATAGAAAAGATCAATTACATGAAGGGAAAATAGAAACTGAGAGTAATGATATGTGGAATTCATTAAATGTCTATTGTAAGAAAAGATGGAGAATATAACTATATAATAATATTAAAAGGAATTGTATTATTACATGACTTGGGAGAAGTTACTTTAAGCAAGAGAAGTTAGAGACAACAAGAGAAACGTGTGAAATAAGAAGCATTGATTGATAAAACTAGTTAACAGCTTATAGACGGGATATATCAAAGACACTAATTGTATAAGTAGCCGAGATAGAGATGTAATGATAATACTGTAATTTTAAAAAATTTATGTTAGCTATTAAGGTTGTGTATTTTGTTATAAAGACTGTAAAATATTTAGGTTATAATAAAAAAAGAAGAAAAAAAAAGAAAGCTAAATATTTTTATTTATTTATTTCAAGGATTTATAGCCCAACTTTCGACCACAAAACTTCTGTAATATTCCCCCCCTCTTTTTTTTTTTTAAATAGTAACTTCCCACACTCTGACCCTTGAGGAGGAGAAGGAGAGATATCCTCTAATGGAGGAAAGCCATTCAAGCCATGGCAGGGTGGAAATCTGTGGTTGTGTTTCGGCCCCCACCCAAAATGTCCGCCTTGTTGCCTCCATCAGGTCTTCCTAGTTTGACAGCTGAAAGGGTTTCCTGCACATGTTGGAATGACAATAAAGAAACTTCACCTTGCCCGATCCACCTACAAAAGTCCTCAAAAAACAAGATATCCCTTGAGTAATTCATTCAAAATATTCGTTAGGTGCCATCTGAGTGTGAAAGAGGCAACATGGTGTAGTGGTTTGAGTTTTGGACTTGGATTTTGGGAGACCAAGGTTCAAATCACCTCTTCCTAGGCATGGAAACCGGTGGGCGACCTTGGGCAAGTCGTACTCTCTCAGCCTCGGAGGACGGTGATGATGCCAAACCTCTATCAGGACATTTTCTCAAGGAAACTCCAGGATCAGGTCACCATAAGTTACAACCACTTGAAGGCACATGAAAACAGTAACAATCTTGACAGCAGGACATCTATGAAAATTGACTTTCCATTTTCCCAATGGGGATCCCCCCCCCCCTTAAACAAAGGAGACAGCCAGCCAGTGTGATGTCAGGGTCTGAGTGCTGAACTTTGACCCTGGGAGGCCAGGGTTTGAATCCCCACTCAGCCCTGGAAACTCACTGGGTGAACTTGGGCACATCCCACTCTCTCAACCTCAGAGGAAGGCAATGGTGGCAACCCTCCTCTCAAGAATTCATGCCAAGAAAACTCCATTTTGGTGTGCCTTTGTGTCACTATAAGTTGGAAACAACATGAACTCACACAAACAAGAAACTGTTTGCAACTGCATCACCCTAAAGAGCAACTTAGCTAGCACTAACTCATTTTTTCTGGATAACAATTACAATTATTTATTTATTTATTTAAACGTCAGAAAAAACTCTTCTAGAACATGGCCACTCAGTCCAAAAAAACCCACAAAAAACTATTTATTTATTTATTTATATCCCACTTCCCCTCCAAAATTGGGACTCAAAGTGGCTACAACTCCCAGAATCCTGCATCCAGTTGAGATTCTAGGAAAAGCAGTCCAAGAAAGTAACCACTCCAAATCGTGGAGGTCATCTTAGATAAGAATTCATAATCTCAGTATGACTAATTTACAGTCTATCAACACAAAGCTCAGTAATAATATAACACAAGATGTCAGGAGGGGACGATGACCCATATCTGATGAAGCTAAACAAAACTTGCAGGGAAAAAGCCATGTTTATAGTGAAATGCTTCCACTAAAAGCCAAGAGAAACAAGAAGGACTAATAGATTAGATTCTAATAGATTAGAAAGCTGGGCCAAAACTAACAAAATGAATTTCAACAGGAAGAAATGTAAGGTACTGCACTTAGGCAGAAAAGATGAAATGCATACATATAGGATGAGGGACATCTTGCTCAACAACAGTACATGCAAAAGTCCTAGTGGACCACAAGTTGAACATGAGTCATCAGTGTGATGCGGCAGCTAAAAAGGCCAATGCGATTCTAGGCTGCATCATTTGAAGCATAGTGTCTAAATAGAGGGAAGTAACAATGCCACTCTATTCTGCTTTGGTAAGGCCTTACCTGGAATACTGTGTCCAGTTCTGGGCACTACAATTCAAGAAGGATGTGGAGAAGCTGGAGCGTGTCCAGAGGAGGGCGACTAAAATGGTAAAAGGTCTGGAAACCATAAAACCCTCTGAGAAGCAACTTAGGGAGCTGGGTATGTTTAGCCTAGAGAAGAGAAGGTTAAGAGGTGATATGACAGCCCTGTTTAAAGGTGTCATATTGATGCTGGAGCAAGCTTGTTTTCTGTGGCTCCAGGGACTAGAACACAGAACAGATTCAAACAACAGGAAAGCAGGTTCCACCTCAACATTAGGAAGAACTTCATGATAGTAAGAGCTCTTTGAAAGTGGAAGATGTCCCTCAGTGGTGCTGGAGTCTTCTTCCTTGGAAGTTTTTTTTAGCAAAGTCTGGATGGCCATCTGTCACTTTGATTGGGTCTTCCTGCATGGCAGAATGGGGTTGGATTGGCTGGCCCTTGGGGGTCTCTAGGATCCTATGATTCTACCTTTTCTGTCTGTTTCCTCTACAAAGACTTCAGTTTATCTCCTGCCTTGAATACTGTAATCTTCTTTTGACTGGTCTTCCACAACCACATCTTAGTCCTCTGGTTTCCATTCGGCTGCAAAAACAATCTTTTTGGCCTATAGTTTCGATGTTATTCAACTTCTGACTTCTCTTCATTGGTTGCCTCTCTCTCTTAGCATCGAACACAAGCCTCTTATTCCAACATTCAAAGTCCTGCACAATCTAGCTCCCCTCATCTTTCAGCTCACCACTTTTTTTATACCAGCCTGCTTTGGGACTTGTGTTCTAGAAGCGCTGGGCCAAAGCTTTCCTCTTCCTTGGATCAGCTTCACCTTTTTTCAATTGCTGCTCCAGATTTTTGGAACTGCATACCAAACAATTGCCACATTGTTTTTAAACCCCAAGGGGAAAGTTCCTTGTTTTCCAATGCTTTTTTGAAGTTTTATTTTATTTTGATTATATGTATTTGTCAGGGTTTTTTGGGGGGATACTTTGTTTTTACAATTGTATCGTATAGCTTTATATTTGCATCACTCCTTCCTTCTTCTATGTGTGTGTATTTTCGATTGGACTCCTTTGTCAGGGCTGGCTGTTTTGCTGCTGTTGTTTGACTTGCCAAGTACAATGATGGTGCTATATAAATGAACAACAATAACAGTAACAGATTATTGATTATTCATGGAGGGGCAGCCTCCGTTTTAATGAATGGGCCACAAGCCCCATTCAAGCCTATGGGGCTTGAATACACGCAGTTTTCTTTTTCGTGGGGTGTGTGTGTCTGGAACGGATCCCCCGCAAAAAAGGAGGGGAGACTGTAAAGCCAAATTCCATCAACACATGTGGACTATTCACATCTGGACAACTCAACTCAGGTGAAATGTTCTCCTCACCGAAATGAGGTGTCTTCTTGGCAAGGGCTGCTTCAATCCTCAACTTTTAACTCCTGCTAAAAGTGGAACCCTTCACACACCATGGCAATCTACTGCTGAAAGCATTACAAACAAGAATCACAGAATCCTACAGCTGGAAGGCACCCCAAAGGCCATGGAGTCCAACCTCCCCATCCCACTCAAGGGAACATTTCCAGCTAAAGCAGCTGTTCAAACTCTTTTTGAAGACATATAGGGAAAGAGACCCCACCAGCTCCAGAGACTAGGACCCAAAGCAATGGGTTCAAGCTACAGGAAAAGAGATTCCACCTCAACATTAGGAAGAACTGGTTTCAAAATTACGCCTCTGGACTTCCTCCAGGATCCGCGCCGATATCAGGTCCAGGGTCAGGTCTCGCTCTGCGACGCTCCACAGGCTGTACATCAGGAAATCCCACTCTTTGAACAAACTCCCAAGCAAAATGTAAGCTTTGTGACTTTCTGGAATGTTAACACCATGAATAGCAACTTGTGTAAACAATTCCTGCATGCTGCTGAGATGTTGTGTCACAGACTCGCCCTCTTGCAGCTTGCAGCCGTACAGATGCTTCACCCAAATCATGTGAGACAATAAGCTATCAGGCTGGTGGACAGCTTTCAAAGCATTCCAAAGTTCAAAAGTAGTTCCTTTCTCTTGCAAGTGGATCAGGTGAGATGGCTCTAGTGTAAGCAAAAGAGTTGCTCTCGCCCTCCTGTCATTCTTATCCTCATCCTCCTAAGCAGGTGCCTCCACAACATCCCATAAATTCTCTCTCACGAGCAGAGCTTCGGCATACGCTGACTAGGATGAATGGTTGTCAGCCCTTAATTTCTCAAAACTGAGGCTTGACTCCATTATTTTATTTTGCTTTTCAACCAGTCAAGGACACAGTCTCTTGGCAGACCTCCAAACCTCAGCTCACAGATAAAGACTAGTAGGCACACAGTCTTTAACTATTTTTCTGCCAAATTCTCTGGCTGCTTGAGAACTTTGGCTAAACTTGCACAAACAGAGAGCTTACACAGAACTCTGAGCGTCGTTCTAGCGGCTACTGGGACCATAGCCCTTGTTAGCACAGGTGGAAGACTGAGTCCATATGCAGAAGACAGACAGACTGGTAACAAACACTACTAGGATTTCTGGAAGTATTTGTGGGCAAAAACCCCTTCATCCAAACAGAGTTTTACTCACACTGCTGAGAATCATTGGCTTTAGGAGGTGGAAGGTTCTCCTGAAGCAAAAGAGTTGCAGTCTGCCTCCTGTCATCCTCAGCCTCATCCTATGAAGTGGGTGCCTCCACAACACCCCATAATCTTAGCTGCAGCAAATATTTACAAGAACTATACAGCAATATTTACACCATCCGACATAATGCTCTGCCATCAACCAACATCCACTTAACCACAATGCATTGAAACATTTTTCCTCATATACACAAACTCTGGCTAGGATTCTGACCCAACCCCTTCCCAGTGTTTCATCATTTTCCTCTTATATGTCCACAGTGACTCTGTAGTTTTGAACTGTTACCACACAACTTCCTGCTGAAGTTTCATCAGCTTCCTCTGAGTCAGCTTTTCACCTTTGTGCACACTCACCTTTGCACATAGTGAGCACAGGGCACCTTTTACCTTTATTCCACAATGCATGCATCTGGGACATTTTACAGTCTCAGGCAAATTCTCACTGACAAGAACTTCATGACAGTAAGAGCTGTTTGACAGTGGAACACACTCCATTGGAGGGTGGTGGAGCCTTCTTCTTTGGAGGTCTTTAAACAGAGGCTGGATGGCCATCTGTCTCAGGGAATGCTTGGACTGTGTATTCCTGCATGGCAGGGGGTTGGATTGGATGGCCCCTGGGGGTCTCTTCCAACTCTATGATTCTATGCCAGGTAAAAGGAGAACCTTCCACCTCCTGAAGCTGATGATTCTCCATCAAAGGGCTCTTGCCTGTAAATGAGAAAAGATATAAAGGGCGTCTTTAAACCAATTCTCCGTTTGCACTGTGGTCAGTCAGTTACCAAGCCTACCAGGAGAACATGAATGCAACTTATGTTCATTGCAGGTTTTGGAAGCAAAGAAAAGCTGTCCGTGGCCTAAAGACTAGTCACCGCCAGTGAACAAAGCCTCTGGTTCAGGAAGATTTTGCTTCATGGATGCCATGATGAAATTTTGTAGCTGTGCGAATCCACAATAGTGGAGGCCAGTGGTGTCCTTGAAGACGAAAGATGGGACACAAGATTGGAAGACAGTCGCTGAAGAATGGCTGTGTTTGCATTCAGACTAACAATGAAGATAAGGCAACACCCGCAGTGGAAATCCCTCCCTTAAAATATACTTCAAAATGGGAGTTTATCTCTTAACAGTTCTGCAACTGAACTAATCCAGACCATTACAGTAAAGAAATGATTTTTCAAATGCTTCATGTTAGAAGACTTATAAGCTTATACTGTCACCCCTCCACATTTGCGGCCTTGGTTATTCATGGATTTCATTACTACATCTTCTCTAGGCATCTCAGCCCTCCAGTGTGACTCTTCTGGAATTTGACCATAGAGTCATGCTGGAGATTCCTAGAGAAAACACCAGTCTAGGCCTTGGTAGGTCCTCCAGCACAATTCTGTAGTCAAATCTACATTGATGTTAACCAGAGTTACGCCTAGAAAGGTGATCTCTCTGGAGTGGTTTATTATTTGCGGTTTTTCCACTTTCGCAGGGATCCTGAGCCCTTAAACCCAGTGAATGTGGAGGGCCCACTGTATTTTATTGTTTTGTGATTCTCTTAAAATTATCTTGTTGCTCTCTTATGCCTTTACCATACAGTGATAAACACATTGTTTTGTTCAAAGATAAAGCTGTGTTAGTCTGTCGAATCAGTATTAGAGAGATTTTGTAGCACCTTAGAGATTAAGGGCCTGAACAGACTGCCAGAAATAATCCATCTTGAGACCACTTTAACTGTCCTGACTCAATGCTACAAAATCATGGGAACTGTAGTTTTTTCTGAGTCACTGAGCCTTTTCTGTCAGAGAGCTCTGGTGTCACAATAAACTACAGTTCCCATGATTCCCTAGCACTGAACCAAGTGTTCTCAAACTGGATTATTTTTGGCAGTCTGTTCAGGCCCACACTGAAAGAAATAAGAAGTTGGCAGCATGAGCTTTCATAGACTTTTTTCAGTTAGTCTCTAAGGTGCTACAAAATCGCTCTAATATATTATTTTATTGTTCACTTAGGACTTACTGTAGAGTGAGAATAAGGTTTTTGTTATTAAATTTATTTTACTTTCCACAGAATCATCGAGTTGGAAGAGACCTCAAGGGCCATCAACAGCTGCATTGTAAAAAGCCCACATTTTACTGGCTTGTTTGCCGGAATATCATGGGGGTCTCCGTCAAACGCCTTCCTGAAATCAAGACATGCTACGTTCACAGCATTACTTTTAATTAATTAAGTTAACTGTACTTTTTCTTTTAAACTACTGCTGTTTGATCTAAAGAGGCAGGTCTCTGATATGCTGGTTACATTTTCTCTCAACTATTAAAATTAAAGAGTCCAAAGTCTTGGTTTCAATTCAGAGTTGGGTGGCACATATTTGGCATTCTGGCTGGACACTCAGGAGAATTTTTGGATACTAGGATTTTATTGTAACCGAAATTACTTATCTGGGACTGCTGGTGGTGAACAGTTCTCTGGCAAATCCAACTGATATAAAACTCCAAAAATACTGAAGTGAGTATAATTCCTTTGCTCAATACAACTGAACTGAGCTTGCTGCCAAGAAACTAGCAGACAAGTTATATTAAAAAAAGTTATGAGAAAGAAAAAGTGGGATGGATCTAAAGTGGGAGTGCAAATCCTGATTGAGCAAGTATTTTAAAAAGCTGATCCAGGATTCAACAAGTGAGCCCAAATTCAACAGGTGTCTATGGTTGACAGACAGGAGATGAGATTAGTTAATCTGGGCCCCTGCATGCACGCATTAATCCTGCCAATCCATTCATATCCAGTTTTATAAGAGAATCATAGAGTTGGAATGGATCCCCAGGGGTCATCCAGTCCAACCCGCTTCTGCACAATCCAAGCCTCCCTGTGACAGATGGCCACCCAGATTCTGTTTAAATCTCACCAAAGAAGGAAATTCCACCACACTTGGGAGGCAGCGTCTTCCACTGCTGAACAGCTCTTTTACCATCAGGAAGTTCTTCTTAATGTTTAGGAATCTCTTTTCCTGTAGTTTGAAGCCATTGCTCCATGTCCTAATCTCTGGAGCAGAAGAAAACAAGCTCACTCCATCCTCAACATGACATCCCTTCAAAGATTTAAACAGGGCTTAGAGATAAAAATGAACGTGCTACCAAAGATGCTCTTTCTGTTCCAAACTATTCCAGTTTTGGCAGATGATATTCCATCCAAGCAGCAGCAGAAGGATTTATCAGCATTTCTCTGGCAGGACAAGAAACCGAGAATAAGATTTAAATTACTTCCAAGATACAAGACAAAGAGGTTGATCGGGCCTGACAGGTTTGAAGTTATACTATGCTGCTTGGCTTGGTTAAAAGACTGGATCCAACTGAAAAATTAAGATTATTGCATATTAGAAGGTTTTGATCGCAGATTTGGTTGGCATGGATATTACGCCATGATAAAGCAAAAGCTGACAAGGATTTTGACAATATTTATGTTGAATTTGGGCTCACTGAGAATTGGGAACAAGGATAACATGAGATTTTATTCTAAATTGTCTATATAGATTTCACCACAAGGAGCTTTTTTTAAAGAAACCAAATTTATGAGAAGGATAACTGGTTGATATGTAAAAAATTACTTATATTAGAAAATGAGCAACACAGAAGAAAAACAAGAGAAGAACTGGAGACGGGAGGTTGTTCATTTCACTTCCCTGTTTGTTTTTGTTTTTATAAACAATTAACAGATAGATTTAAGACAGATTAAAAACATATATGGTTTGGAAAAAAAGTGGAACTAAGAGTTTGAAACCCTACTCTGTGCCATACCTAACCAGGGCGATGAGAACTGTAGCTTGATCTCCTCTGGGTTTTTATTTTGCCACTCCTTTTTGCATCAGCTCCACCAGGAATAAAGAGATCTGTATAGAATTCTAGAGTTGGAAGACGCCCCAAGAGGACATCCAGTCCAACCCCATAGAACCCTGAAGAAATACATAGAATCCTAGATATTGAAGAGACCCCAAGGGGACATCAAATCCAACTCCATAGATCCCTGCAGCAATACATAGAATGCTAGAGTTGGAAGAGACCCCAGGGGGACATCCAGTCCAACCCCATAGAGCTCTCAAGCAATACACAGAATGCTAAGTTGGAAGAGATCCCAAGGGGACATCCAGTCCAGCCCCATAGAGCCCTGCAAGGATACAGAGAATCCTAGAGATCAAAGAGACCCCCAAGAGGACATCCAGTCCAACCTCACTGAGCCATGCAGGAAGACACAACGATAATATTCCTGCAAGACAGCCATTCAACCTTTCTTTAAAGATGTCCCAAAAAAGATGATGGTGGAGTTTAATTTATATCCCACCTTTTCCCCAAAACTGGGATTCAAGGCTGCCTGTCCATTAAAAATATTACAATTCAAAAGACAGTCTACCACTCTCTAAGGCGGCATCTTCCGTCGTCAGACAGCTCTTACCATTAGGAAGCTCTTCCTAATGAAGAACCTCTCAGGGTTGTTGTCCCTGCCACTCCTATTGCCACCAGGAATAATAAGACCTGATAAGTCCCAGCTCTTCCATCGGGTCATACAATCCGAGAGTTGGCAGGGTCCCCCCGAGGTCATCAATTCCAACCTTGATTCCAATCAATACCCCAGGGATATTAGGACCTGCAGTCCAAGCTCTTCCATCAAGAGGTATCAGCTACATGCAGGGATGTGACCAATGGGATCTGTAGTCCATTCAGTGCAAGAACTCCAGCAAGGGCATCAGGGAGCCCTCCAGCTTCTTTTGGGAGATGTCCAGAACAAGAGGCCACCTCTTGAGGGAACTGGTTCTGCTGCTAAACTGCTCTCATCCTCAAGAAATTGCTTCTGGTGCTGGATCAAAATTCCTGTAACTTAAAACCGTTAGACTTCTAGGGTAGCAGAGAACAATCCTGCCCCCCCCCGGTCTTCCGTTCTCTAAGGTGAACATGCCCAACTCCCTCAACTTCCCTTCATAGGTTTTGTTCTTTATCCCTCTTCATTCTTGGCCTCCATCCTTCATTATTTGTAGCATAATACATATTATCCTTCTTGCCCTTCTGTGAACCTGCTCCAATTTGTCTCCATCCTTCTTAAAAGGAGGCATCCGGAGCCAAACAGGATATAAGGGACTATGCCTTCCCTTGCCTTGGAAACCGTGTTTCTATCAACCCAGGCAAAAAGATTATTTGCCTTTTTTGCTGCAGCATCACATTGCTGGCTCACATCCATCTAATGAACCACAAGAACCTCAACTTTTTTCCACATCCACTACTGCCAAGCCAAGTACTCCCCCATCTATCTTCTCTTCACCCAATTTCCTCAATTTTTCCTCCTAGGTTTTGTTCTCCATCCCTCTTACCATTCTTGTTGTCCTTCTCCAATTTGTCTCCATCCTTCTTAGAATGGGGTGCCCAGAGTCAAAAACAGAACTACAGATAAAGCCTAAACAGTGCAGGATATAATAGGACTACGGTCCAAAACACACTGCAGAAATAATCCAGTTTGAGACCACGTTAACTGCCTTGGCTCAGTGCTAGGCAATCCTGGGAATTGTAGTTTATTGTCGCACCACAGCTCTCTGACAGGGAAGGCTTGATGTCTCAAAAACTAGAGTTCTTAGAATTCCCTTGGACCTATGACTTCCCTCACCTTGGAAACCATGGTTTTATTAACACAGGCTAAAAGACTGTTTGCCTTCGTTGCTGCAGCATCACGCTGCTGGCTCATGTTCCACTTACAACCTTTTCCCTTTGGTTTCTTTTACTGAATGTATAGGACACAAAAAGGGTAAAACACAAGAATATCAACCAATGATACAATTGCACCCATCTGTAGATTTTGCAATTACATTATTTGTAACATAATATATATTACTTTGTCTTATTTCCAAATAAACATTCCTTTCAACATGGATACCCTAACAAATAATTTTGACTTCCTAACCACCTAACTAAGTTACTTATGTTTCTTTTTTGTACTGCCTTGGTTCTCTGGATCTAATTTACAATCGACAATGACTCCACGGTCCTTTTCACAAGTATGACTACCAAGCCAAGTATCCCCCATCTTATACTTGTGCATTTGTTCTTTATGGCCTGGATGTACTGTAGGATTTTGAATTGGACTCTACTGAATTTCATTCTATTAGTTTGAGCCCATTTTTCCAGTTTTTCCAGGTCCTTTTGAATTCTTCTCCTATTTTTCAATGCATTTAGCTACTCCTTCCAGCTCTGTATCATCCACAAACTTGCTAAGGATTCCCTCATCTGGTTTTGTACTTCAACTCCCAGAAGCCCCAGTCCATTGGGCCAACAAGCAGGAATTCTGGGAGCTGAAGTCCAAAACATCTGGAAGACCAATGTTTGGGAAACACTTCTCTAAACCATCAATTAAGGGTGCATCTACATTGGAGATATAATGCAGTTTGACACCACTTTAATTGTTGTGGCTCCATCCATCCTACAGAAGCCTGGGATTTGTAGTTCTGGGAAATATTTAGCTTCCTCTGGGTGCATCTACACTGTAGAAATAATGCTGTTTGACACCACTTTTAACTGCCGTGGCTCCATTCATCCTACAGAAGGCTGGGATGTGTAGTTTTGTGAAATGTTTAGCTTTCTCTGGATGCATCTACACTCTAGAAATAATGCAGTTTGCCGCCACTTTAACTGCCATTGCTCCATCCATTCTACAGAATCCTGGGATCTGTAGTTTCATGAAACATTTAGCTTTCTCTGGGTGCATCTCTAGACCATAGAAATGATGCAGTTTGGTGCCACTCTAACCGCTGTGGCTCCATCCTACAGAATCATGGGATTTGTAGTTTGGTGAGGCACCATCCCTCTTGGGCAGAGAAGACGACAGATCTTTTAAGAGTACAAATCCTAGGATTCCCTAGGATGGAGTGTCAGCACTTAAAAGTGGTGTCAAACTGGGTTATTTCTACAGTGTAGATGCACCCCAAGTCATTATCACTGTTACATCAGCTAGATATGGGGTTTGTTGCTGTTATCCCCTTTCTTCCGCTGAGCTTAATGGGACCTGTAGTCCTAGCCCTCTCATCAAATGTTGGTTACTGCCACTGAAAGTCATGCCAGTTTCATCAAGAATGGAACTGATGGGAACTGGAGTCACTCTCTGTCCCTGTCAGCTCTACAGGCCCAGGGATAATAGGACCTGCAGTCTAAGCTCTTTCATAAAGAGGTATCAGATTCATGCAGGAATATCATTGATGGGAACTGGAGTTTATCGCCATACAATCCAAGGGATAATAGGCCCTGCAGCCCAAGCTCTTCCATCAAGAGATATCAGCTACATGCAGGGAGGTGACTGATGGGAAGTGCAGTCCCACCTCCCCCTGGGGTTTGTCCTCACTGCTCCTACTGCAACCAGGAATAATGGGATCTGTAGTCCCAGTTCTTCAGCCAGAGGTGTGTTACCACACTCCTCTTATTACCTGATAGGAACTGTAGTCCTACCTCTGGGGCTTGGCCCTGCCACACTTATTCCCACCAGGGATAATGGGACTTGCAGTCCCACAGAGGGTTTGTTGCTGGTCCTCACATTCAGCTTCATGGCAAGGATGGAGGGATTGAAGGGAGCTGTAGTACCACCTCCCCCTGGGGCTTCCCTATGCCATTCTTATTCAGACTAGGGATAATGAGACCTGCAGTCTCACAGGGGGATTGTTACTGGTCCTCACGTCCAGCTTCATGACAAGCATGGAGGGCCTGAAGGAAGACATGGGAACTGTAGAACAACCTCCCCTTGGGGCTTGTCCCTTCCACACTTCATCCCACAGGGATAATGGGACTTGCAGTCCCATAGTGGGTTACTGGTTCTCACACCCAACTACAGACAAAGATGGAGGGACTGAAGGGGGCGATGGGAGCTGTAATCTCACCTCCCCCTGAGGCTTGTCCCTCCCACCCCTACTCCCACCAGGGATAATGGGACCTGTAGACTCACATCCATCTTCATGGTAAGGATGGAGGGACCGAGTTAAGGATGGACGCCCCGGGGGAGGCGGAACTACAGTTCCCATCAGCCATGTGATCGATGGGAGCTGTAGTTCCACCTCCCCTTGGGGCCTGCCCATGCCGCACTTAATCCCACCAGGAATAATGGGACCTGTAGCCCCACAGACGATTTACTACTGGTCCTCACGCCCAGCTTCATGGCAAGGATTGAGGAAGAAAAGAGATTGATGGGAGCTGTAGTCCCACCTGCCCTTGGGGCTTGCCCCTGATACACTTAATCACACCAAGGATAATGGGATCTGTAGCCCCACAGGCGGTTTACGACTGGTCCTCACGCCCAGCTTCGTGGCAAGGATAGAGGAACTGAAGGGAGTGATGGGAGCTGTAGTCCCACCACCTTGCGACATGTCCCTGCCACCCTTACTTCCACCAGGGATAATGGGACCTGCAGTCCCAGGTCTCCCCTCACAAGAGTCCCCATTGCTTGAGGCAAGGACAGAAAAGCAGAGAGGAGCGATGGAGGATGCGGTCCCTCTTCCTCCCGGCCTCTGTCCCCCTTTCCCTCCCCGGGATGATGGGACCTGCAGTCCTAGAGAGGAGGGAAAAGGCCCCGTAGAGGGGAAGGGCAGTCTACCCGCCATGGCCGCGAGCGAAGCGGATGGGAGAAAGGAGGCGTACTCCGCCTCCGGACTCACCGGCAGCCTCGGGGCGATCTCGGCCGAGCAGCAGTGACAGAAGTACCGTCCAGGCTGCGGGGAGGCCTCCGCCATCTTAGCGCTTCCTCCTCCTCTGCCCCCTCCCCTCAAGGGGAGCCGGAGCGCTACACGCTGCGTCACCTCTGCGTCATCGCGCACCACGCACTACGGTGGCCCAATAGGCGAAGAGGCAGTATTTCTCCCTCTGGACTACAGTTCCCACAATTCTCGCAACTGAGGAGCCAACGTCCAGGCTGGCTGCGAGGACTCTGGGCGTTGTAGTCCGAAATCACGCGAGGGACTCTTTTCCAGGCTCTGAGGGGGAAAAGAAGGCCGCGGGAAGAGGAAGAGAAGGGGCGTGGCCTAAGGCTTCTTCAGAGAGGGAGGGAGGAAGGCGGGGCTTCCCGGCGCGCGGTCATAGAGCACTGGCCTCCGCCGCGTTCTAGACAAGCCACTTCCGGCATGGTAGCGGAAGTGAGGAGCACAGACCTTGTACACGACAACCCTGCAGTGTAGTTCGTTGTGAAATGTTGTACCTCGAGCCCTTTTTCTCAGGTTTTTTTTTGGAACTACAAACCCCCACACGGCCATGCTGGCTGGTAGGGGATTATGGGCCTTGTAATCTTCCCCCAAAAGTGTTTTCCAGACTTGAGATCGCTAAATGATCGTGTTTTTTAGGGAAACAAGCGCCTTAGAGAGTCTACACTGTAGAAATAATCCAGTTCGACACCGCTTTAACTGCCCTGGCTCCATGCTATGGAATTCTGGGATTTGTAGTTTGTTGTGGCACCCAGAGCTCTCTGGCAGAGAAAGAGTCTCCTTTAGATCTATTTCATTTCTAAATTTGAGGGAAAATATTTGGAAAAAAAAGACGAATATAATGATAACTTACCTGGAAAAACAATGGGGAGAACTGACATTTAAAATAGGATTAGACATTGAAAGTGCCCTAAAAACAAAATCTGTTAGGAAGGAAGTCATATTTGTATATATATATTTTATGTATGTATTTTTGCCTATTTGTGTTGTTGAATGATGTCGATATGCGAAATGTGTTTTTATAAAACAATGTGTTACATGTTTTTTAAAAAATCAATTTAAAAAAGAAATTCAGACTTTTGGCTTTTTGTAGGAATATAAACCTGACAGCAGGGGGCGCTCGCTTTCTACCACATTTTCTGAGCTGCATTAGAAATAGGTCCAGCAATGCCTTGTGAAGAAAGCACACACTGGATTTGAAGAGGGAAGAGCCTTATATGCCATATAGGCTGTAAACCCCCCTGAAAAGTTCTGTGGCTTTGGTCATTCTTCACACCTTGCTGTAACTAAACACAGAATCACAACCGTCAGTTGGAAGGGACCCCCAAGGGCCATCTAATCCAACCCACTTCCATGCAGAAATACAGATCTAAAGCACTCCTGAAAGATGCCCATCCAACCTCTGTTTGTTGTTGTTCTAGGCTGCATCAATAGAAGTATAGGGTCTAGTAGATCAAGAGAAGTAATAGTGCCACTCTATTCTGCTTTGGTCAGGCCTCAGCTGGAATACTGTGTCCAGTTCTGGGGACCACATTTCAAGAAGGATGTGGACAAGCTGGAATGTGTCCATAGGAGGGTGAACAAAATGGCGAAGGGTCTGGAAACCATAAAGCCCTATGTATAGGGAGCTAGGTATTTTTAGCCTGGAGAAGAGAAGGTTAACAGGTGATATGATAGCCCTGTTTAAATATTGGAAGGGATATCATATGAAGGCTGGAGCACAGAGAATAAGACTTGGCGCAATGGATTCAAAGTACAGGAAAAGAGATTCCACCTAAATTAGGAGGGACTTCCTGACAGTGTTTGATAGTGGAAGACACTCCCTCAGAGTGTGGTGGAGTCTCCTCCTTTGGAGGTCTTTAAACAGGCTGGATGTCCATCTGTTGAGGGTGCTTTGATTGTGAGTTCCTGCATGGCAGGAGGAGGTTGGACTGGATGGCCCTTGGAGTCTCTTCCAACTCTATGATTCTATCTGCCTTTGAGTTGATTTGACTCATGGCAACCCTATGGATGAGACACCTCCAAGAATCCCTATCTTCCCCTTCTCTACTTAGCTCCTGCAATCCCATGCCCACGTCCCTCCTGACTGACTCTATCCACAGTGAGAGCTGTTCGACAGTGGAACACACTCCCTTGGAAAGTGGTGGAGTCTCCTTCTTTGGAGGTCTTTAAACGGAGACTGGATGGCCATCTGTCGGGGATGGTTTGATTTTGAATTCCTGTGTGGCAGGGGGTTGGACTGGATGACCCTTGTGGTCTCTTCCAACTCTATGATTCTATATGGCGTATGGTCTTCCCATCCTTCTTCAACTCTCTACCTTTCCCAGCATTATCGTTTTTTCTAGTGATCCATGCCTTCTCATTATATGGCCAAAGTATGCCAGCCTCAATTTAGTCATCTCGGCTTCTGAGATCTCTGGCTTGATCTGTTCTAGGATCCATTTGTTTGTCCTTTTGGCTGTCTGTGAGATCCTCAGCACTCTTCTCCAGCACCACCTTCTCTCAAATGCATTGATTTTCCTTCTGTCTGCTTCTTTTTACTGTCCACCTCTCACATCTGTACTTGGCAATGTTTAAAGACCTATAGAGACACAGAATGTTTAAAGACCTACAGAGACAGAGACAGAGACAGAGATGCCGCAGGTGGAGGTGGGACTACTGAGGTAGTCTATTCCACTGTTGATCATAGAATCATAGAGTTGGAAGAGACCACAAGGGCCGTCCAGTCCAACCCCTGCCATGCAGGAACTCCCAATTAAAGCATCCTCGATAGATGGCCATCCAGCCTCTGCTTAAAGACCTCCAAGGAAGGAAAGTCCACCACTTTCCGAGGGAGTGTGTTCCACTGTCGAACAGCCCTTACTGTCAGGAAGTTCCTCCTAATGTTGAAGTGGAATCTTTTTTCCTGGAGCTTGCATCCATTGTTCCGGGTCCTATTCTCTGGAGCAGCAGAAAACAAGCTTGTTCCATCCTCAATATGACATCCCTTCAAATATTTAAACACAGATTTCATAGTGAAAAAGTTCTGGTTTTAGGTGGAATCTCTTTTCCTGTAGCTTGCATCTGTTGCTCCCTGTCCTATTCTCTGGTGCAGCAGAAAACAAGCTTGCTCCATCCTCAATAGGACATGCCTTCAAATACTTAGGAAACAGGGCTAGCGTATCACCTCTTAGCCATCTCTTCATGCTAAACATACCCCGCCACCTTAAGTTGCTCCTCATAGGGCTTGGTGGTTTCCAGGCCTTTCGCCATTTTGGTGGCCCTCCTCTGGGCACACTCCAGCTTGTCAACATCCTTTTTGAATTGTGCCCAGAATTGGACACAATATTCCAGGTGAGGCCTGGCCGAAGCAGAATAGAGTGGTATTATATCTTTCCTCGATCTAAACATTATATGCTATTGATGTGGCCCATAATTACATTGGCTTTTTTAGTTGCTGCATCACGCTGCTGACTCATGTTTAGCTTGTGGCTTACTAAGACCCCTCAATCCTTTCCACATGGACTGCTGTCAGGCCAAGGGTCCCTCATCCTGCATTTGTACATTTAATTTTTCTGGCTAGCGAATAAGTACAATCCTCTCTGTTGAAGCACCTTGTTAGCTTTGGTCTCGGTCTCCAATGTACCAACTAAAAGCATGTTTATGCTGAAAAGGTGCATTTCCTTGTGCTCCTCTTGAAATCTTCCTCCTGTTCACCTTCCTACTATTGTTGTGTGTCTCCCTGACATCTCCCCCCCACACACACACTATATTAAGTTCTTTGGAGTTGGTTCCCATCCTTTTAATCTACAAATCATCACAAGGAGAAATGTTGCAACTTGGAACTCTAGTCATTTTGTGCCTTGCTCCTCTCCTCAGCCCCTATTCACTGGTTAAAATAAGAACATGTATAATCTATTTGGGATGCATATATGCCAATGTCGCTTAATGGTTTGGGTATTGGACTAGGACACTAGGAGACCAAGGTTTGAATCTTCATTCAGCCATGGAAACCCCTTGGGTGGCTTTGGGCAAGTCAATCTCAGGGGAAGGCAATGGCAAACCTCCTCTGAATAAATCTTGCCAAGAAAACCCCATGATAGGTTTGCGTTAGGGTTGCCATGAGTTGGAAACGACTTGAAGTCACACAACAACAACACAACTTATATCTTCACTAAGTTCTACTCTGCTGCTTCATTGTGGTATGGAGGTGACCCTGGGTTCTTGAAGGCAACTCCAGCAGAGCAAAAACCCCAGCAGGCTCTACTAAGCAGGAAGGGCATTGAATCCCAGGGGAAGACTGAGGTCTCAGGAGCCACCTAGCTAGGGATGGAATGGTTAGTG
The DNA here is from genome assembly GCA_026167975.1 of Phrynosoma blainvillii. Lineage (NCBI taxonomy): Eukaryota > Metazoa > Chordata > Lepidosauria > Squamata > Phrynosomatidae > Phrynosoma > Phrynosoma blainvillii. The sequence goes on along the minus strand of JANUYF010000011.1, from coordinate 20,996,918 downwards.
AACCTGGCTTGAAGGTTGGCCACCAGGTGACAACTTGGCCACAGCAACATGGTGAGAAATAGTTATGAGCTGCACCGATGGGAATGACTGCACCAATGAAATCATGGCTGTTCAGGTTGTCAAGGTGGGATTTGGAAGAATCTAGAAACCGATGATAAGGAAAGGCAACTGGAAACAACTGAATATGCCACAAAAAAGAGATTCCACCTAGGTATCTGGAACAGCAGCAGGAAGACTAGCAGATGGCAAGAGGGAATAGTAGTGCTATTCCTTTGGTGAGACCTCACCTGGAGCCTCGTCTCCAGTTTTAAGCCACACAATTCAGGAAGAATGTGGACAAGCTGGAGCACGACCAGAGGAGGGCAACCAAAATAGTGAAAGGTCTCAAAACCAAACCTTATGAGGAATGGCTTAGCTTGGAGAAAACTGCAAGGTGACATGATAATTATCTTTAAATATCTGAAGGGATGTCATGTAGAAGATGGAATGATGTTGTCTTCACAGAATCATTGAATCGGTTGGTGCTGGATTCCACAGCAGATCTTCCTTGAAATTCTGGGCCCATTTCTGGACACCACTGTCAACGGAGTATATTGATAGGATAGAAGATGTCCAGAGAAAGGCGACCAAGATAGTCAAAGAATTCAAAGATATAGCTGTGTTAGTCTGTAGAATCAATATGTAGAGAGATCTTGTAGCACCTTTGAGACTAATTGAAAGAAAGAAGTTGGCAGCAGGAGCTTTCATAGACTAACGTCTACTTCCTCTAGATGCAAGATAGTCAAAGGTATGAAAGGATGATTTAGGGATCTGGATATGTTTTGCTTGGAGAAGACGGAGAGGTGACAATGATACAGCCATCCATACAAATGTGAAGAGATCTAATGGAGGAGATGGAAGGAGCTACAGGATTCAAATGACAAGAAATGAAATTCTGCCTAAATGTTAGGAAGAACGTGGCTGTAAGATATGTTTATTAGTGGAACGGACAGCCTCAGAGGGTGGTGGACTCTCCATCTTTGGACAGTTTGGATGAGCATCTCTCAGGAGTGCTTTCTGTGGCCCCTTCCAATTCTGATTCTATGATACTGATACAGCATGATTTTCTCTGTCCGTTTTCTATTATTTCTAATATAAACAAGAATTTACACAATGAGAACTTTGATTCATAGCCGTTTAGTCTAGAATATCAGTATGCAAAGAGATCTTGTGGCACCTTTGAGACTAACTGTGTGAAAGAAGTTGTAACAGAAGCTTTTGTAGACCTAAGCCCTAGTTAGACTCAAAGGTCCCTTTGCACAATGAGAACAATGTGTACAAATAATCCCAATTTTCAAGCTCAGTGTTGGTTGATGATACATGTTAAGCCTTTCCTAAGAACACTTCAGTCTTTGGTGCCCAACTGAGAAGTTGTGATACCTCCTAATCTCTTCATTTGCCAAACATAACACACGTACACAGACAACCATCTTTTTTTCCTTCCTTTTTTTTAATAGTTCTTCAACTTTACAAGGTTACAATCATCTTAAATATTTCTGAAGTTTAAATACAATCTGTAATAATAATGTTATAAAATGTAAACTTTTCAGTGTTTTTTTAAAATTTCTCTCTTAAGTCACAAAGGTTAATACCTGAATGTTTTGCGAAAAAGTGATTTTTTTTCACTGAAAAAAACAAAAACAAAAGCTAAACAAAAAAACACAGAGGCCCAGAGAGACAAAAAAACGGCAGCCCGGGGCCCACTGTTTTCAGAGGTAGAATGTGGTTTCTTTTACGATTTTTTGTTTCTTATTTACCTGAGTCAAAAGAACTACATATGCTGTACAGATTGCATATCCTTGTTATAGTCTTTCCGTTCAAAAACCCCAGAGGGGGAAAAACCCTGAAATTTCATCTCTTCTTAAAAGTCACTATGCAAACAGAGAGAGAGAGAGAGAGAGAGAAGGGGAGAGTAAGTCCCCCCAAAATCAGCCCCCCAAATACAGTGTTTGTACAAACGCAACAACAGAAACACCCCTCAACTACTAACTAAAGCTGTCCCCCTCCCTCTCTGCAAGAATAAAATTAAACCAACAACAAACAACACTCCCCCCGCCTCCCCTCCAAAAAATCTGATTGTGGGTCAAACCGTAGAAATTTTAAAAGCCTGAGAATTTAAAACACTGGGGTGAGAGATATAGTGCTGGGTGATTCCAAGGGCACACACCTTCCAAAAGAACTTCTAGTCATCTTTGCATTGTGCATCGAGCCTGTTGCCTTTTGCCCCAAGACTTCACCTTGGAAAGGCTCCATCTTCAACAATGACAAAAAAAAAAAAAGGGGGGGTCTTTCCTAGTCTGCAAACTCCCTCCCTGCCAAGAAAACCCTCTTCTATGCCATGTCACCTTCCCCTTTCCAAAAACTGAGAGAAACTGGGATGTTCCTCTAGATCAGTGGTTCCCAAACTTTGATCTTCCAGATGATTTGGACTAGCTCCCATCCTTCCCGACTCCTGGCCAAGTAGGTTGGGGCTTCTAGGAGCTGGTCCAAAACAAATGGGAGGACCAAAGGTTGGGATCATTCTTGATCTAGATCAGCATTTCCCAAACTTTGGTCCTCCAGCTGTTTTGAACTTCAACTCCCAGAAGCCCTAGACTGTTTGGCCAACAGGCGTAGATGTCCAAAACATCTGGAAGACCAAAGTTTGGGGACCACTGATCTAGATCATCACTGGTTGCAATTCAGCATCTCGCTTCTCTGTGCCCCATTGCCATCTCCCCCTCAAAAGTTACCAAGCTGAGGTAACCCTCGGCTTAGGACCCCTTCTTAGCATAGGATTCATAGTCCCACTAATGGATGCACCCAGTGCCAGCATCCTGGGGCAACGGAGATGCTGAAAATGCAACAAAACCTTGACACTCCCTCTATTTTCCCTGACAGCAACCAATTCTGAATTATAGCCTTGCATCCCCTTGTTGCACCCAGACCACCCATCCTATCCTGCACCCCAAATACAATCACAATCCAGATAGCAGGTTCACTTTTCCCCTGAGTTACAATCCAACCCTTGTTCAAAAGCTTGGACTAAGAAATTTATTTTATATCCTGTTTCTTAAAAGAAAAAGACACACACACACACGCGTATTACACACTTAAAGAAACCCTCCACAAGCATACACACTTAATATATTTATATATAAATTTTGATATAGAATCTTTCCGTATCCACCCACACATCTAAAAACCTTTTTCATGGATGAGGAGAGAAATCCTAAGAGAATGAGGATAGCTGGATGCGCTAAACCAGTAAGAAATGTCTCTCCACCGGAGATGGTCAGAGAGAAATTTGGTGATGAATCCTGTTGGTTTTAGGGGGAAATGAGTGAGAAAATGGCAGAGCTGTGGCTTTGAAAAGGGGGATGAATGTGCCTCACATCTGCCACTGAAAATCAGGATATGTTATATTGCAACCTATGAAGCCAAGATTGTCAGCTCCTTTGCCATGAGTGCAAATCAAACCAGGATGGTTAACTAGATTGTTTTAGCAAGAACTGATACAATCACAGTCAACTCCTTTGCCATGTGTGTAAATTAAATCAGGATGTAATCCATTAACCAGTTTCTTGTTTTAGTATGAACTCATAAAATCATACTTACTTAGGGTCTAGCCAGGTTTTACAATCTTAAAGTTGCAGTCTAAATCCTGGCTTGTTCTGAAGCTGGCAATGGTAATTTTTTACCACCTTGGAGGAAAACTGAAGCTTTTGTTAATGAGAAACCTCTTGGTTTGATCACAGAACTGAAGGGGGGGGGGAATACACAAAGATAAGGTTTGTGAATATTACCCAGTGTCTTCATCCCAAAAGAGATCTCAGATAGGGCGGTATTTTGTGCCTCAAAGTTGGACAAAATGGGTACCTTTGCCCACTACCCAAGAGGGGTGCCCCAATGTGTTTTTGGCAGGGAATTCCACAAATAGACAGTTTTGCAGCAGGAAGATGGGACTGTCCCATAACATGGGAAAGAGAGAAAAATCCCTTTTGTGGGGTGAAAGGGAGACTGAAGTGGTATGTGCCCCAATAAGGGGTCCCAACTGTTTTATAGGTGCTCAACACCTCCTCAAACGTTTGTTCAAAAAGGCATTGTGAAGAAGAGAGTGGCAAGGATGGCTATGGGGCAACATTTGCCACTGGCCAAATCAATTATGCCATTATTGTGCTATTTCTCCCACTCCACCATGACTGGCCAAAGCCCTGGGCTAGCATTTAACCCATTTTATGACCACGACATTCAGGCACACAAACATGTGCACGTGCACACACAAATCCTTTTCACAAGTGTTCAACCTACCCATATGACTATAAGGGTGTGAGGAGGTGGCTACATGCTTGACACATGGGAAGATGGTGGCACACCAGAAAAATCATGCATCAAAATGCTTTTGGTTTGGAGGAGGATGGGACTGACGCCTTGGGTCAGATTAGACAAACCATGTTTTTAAATAACAATGACAGCAACAGGGGGGAAAGACTTTACCTTTAAAGAACACACCCTGAAAATCACCTTTCCTAGGAGGGCTTGTAGTTTCATCTTGACCCTTTCAGGGAGGAGACCAAACATTACTCAGCAGCTGGAGAAGATTGATATTGCTTGGAGTAATGGGTATCAATATCTCAAGTCAGTTCCTTTCCATCCTTTTCTAGAAGAGAGGGAACTAGGATTTAACCACTGTTCAATTTAAGAACTCCCTTGGATATGGGATCCACAATTTTAGGACACTTGAGTTGAAGAATGAGTGTTAAAGGATTTCAGTCCTCTCTCTTATCGCAGAGCCATTGTCTAGAAGGATGAGGTGTAAGAAACACCTTTTGAGTTGCTGCTGGTAAATCTGAGGGGTCCCATCATCCCCAACAGGGCTGTGCTTTTGTTGACTTAGCAGTCACCCATGCCGGGCAGATACCAATATCCAGACTGCCATGTCAAGCACCCTGGAGCGCAAAACATATTATTATGGGTAGACTAAATTAGAGACCTGGAAGTCTGAGTGGGGCTCAGGAATAACATTTCAGCTTTTAAATAAAGATCAACGATGGCATGCATCTCCAAAAGAAAGTCTGTGGCAAGGAAGGCCAAAGGCTGGATTTTTAATCGGAGGACACAGTGCGATGCTGGTAGATGGACAAATGGAGAGGGAAATAAGTAGAGGAGCAGGGCAACTCTGAACATTGTCCTAAAATCATAGGACAGTCCCCAAAAATGTTGGGGAGCTCTGAACATCAAAGCCAAGATATTGTCAGAAGAAAGAAGTAGACCCAAGCTTCCATCATGTAAAAAAACCAAGATGATTCAAACTTTGCTGGGAATCAGGCTATCAAAACCCCTCAAAATGCTGCATTACGCATGATTGGCAATGTAGGGAGATTTTCTCCTAGTGGGATGCATTTAAGATCAGATGCCATTTGGGTGCCATGTTGCTTTGCCAACAACAGGTAAAACCTGGCAAACCGAGGAGTTATGAACTGGTCAGTGATGCCCAATTCCCTCTAAATGTGGCATGCCTTGGGTCCCATCCCCACAGCAATGGCAGATGGATCTTCGTTTGTCCTTCTCCTCAATCAAGAGCCAGAATCTAAATATATGAGACTTACTTGAGCGCATGTCTCAAAACAAGCAATTATCACAGTGACTGCTGAAAAGGAGGTCCAGAAGAAACAGTGGCAAAGAAGGGGCACAGTTTTCGTTTTTTGTTGTATCCAAAGATTAGATCCAGCAGTTCCTTCCACGTTTGGAAAGGCTTTTCCTAGGACATTATCACACGGGGAGTTGCGGGGAGAAAGTGGAAATAAACGGGCACGAGTGGAAGTCTTTAATTTACGGGATTTGTCCCATTCCGCCTCGTCTGATAACTAAATTCGAATTTAAAAGGCGGTTAATTCGAACGAAAACCTGATCTTTTCATTTTCGGGATTTTTGAGGATTTGAAAAGATCAGGTTTTTGTTCGAATTAACCCCCTTTTAAATTCAAATTTAGTTATCAGACGAGGCAGAACGGGACAAATCCCGTAAATTAAAGTCTTCTGCTCGTCCGGTTTATTTCCACTTTCTCCCCGCAACTCCCCGTGTGATAACGTCCCTAGAGTTTGGAGACAAGAGGGAAGACAAAGAGCTGGAGCTTTTGTAATGGAACAGTAGCCAGAGGTTGCTTTCAGACCCACATCACTCTACTTGCAAGGTTAGAGTCACAGTGTTTTTGACACACAGTCATAGTCATTTTTCTAAAGCAACTTTCTAAGCTGACCTGGTTCCTCTGCTAAACTGAAGACAAATTTTATAGAAGCCAAGGAAGGCATGCCTTCAAGCTCATCTTGAGCATCCTTCTGTTCTTAATGGAAAACTGACTCCCTCAACCTGCCTGGTGTCCTCCGATTCAACATCCGATATAAGGGATCTCTCACTGGACAATACTTGGACAACTCTTCTCCAAAGGATCTAACCCATTAACCCGCAATTTTTCAGAGGCATCCAACAACTTCATCCATTTGCATTTCCTTTCATCCGCATCTTGACTGGCAAGGAAAGTTTTGAGTTAAAAAACACCCAGATTCAGGTCGATCAAGTATTTTGATGCACCAACAAAGGGTTGGTACAAAGATCCTGGCAAATAATCTAGAGCCACTTTTTAAAAATAATATGGGATTAGATAGAAATGCTAATCCTACCACCAGGTTCATTCAGGATTTGGACAAGTCTACAAGTTTCACATTTGATGGACGTAATCCTTTTCCCTGATAACACATTATAATTGTGGTTGCTTTTGTCCAGAATGTCCCTTATGACAGCAAAATCTCTGACTGATGAAATATGAGAAGTAAATGAAATACATTAGAGAGTGTGTGTTAACACTGGGGGGAGGGATTTCATTTTCATCTAATTTCAGGTGGGGATTGCAATGCTGAAAAAGTGAGTCAGTTACAGGAAGGGGGGAAAATGTCACTTTCATCTAATTTCAGATGGAGATTATGATGTTGAAAAAATGAGTGCATTATAGGAAGGAAAACAATTGGTTGGTGGGAAGTTTGGAAATGGTGTGACTTGAACCCAAGGCCCATTCAAAATTGATCAATAGCCATATTTAGATTGGATTTGCCCATTCTAGCCATACCATAAAAACTCAAATGTAGATCTGCTTATCAGCAGTTTTCTTTGGTTCACATGTCTGTATACACTTTTGGAGACAGCATGAAAACTATCTCTCCCCAGCCCAGCAACCCCTACATAGATGGGATTCCTCCTCCCATCATCCACAGACAGCAAGATCAGCAAGGATTATCAGGATTTGTAGTCTACTGCAAAGAGAAAATGACTTTCACTGACCCCTGTTTGAAGATGAGGACAACTTGGGCTCTATCACTTCTGTCCAGAGCGCTTTTTCTCAATAGATCAGGGGGAGTTTCAATGCCTCGTAGGCAAGGTGTGAGGCTGGGAAAGAGAAACTCAAGTTTTCATCAACCTGTCAAAGAACCCAAAGAGAAAACTGCACACAAAGATTTGGCAAAATTTGTCTAATCCAACAGACAGGGTAGATGGAGGAGAGACATCCTCCAAGTCCATAAAAATTCCTCACTGTTTGCTTAAGCAAACCCACAGATGAAATTATAAACAGAAAGGCTTTGCCCCAAGGCATGCTCTTGAGGACCATCCTCCATTTTAGCTCCCAAGCTCCATCCTATAACCAAATGAAGCCTACAACTTCCCCTTTTGCTAAAAACATCTGCCTCGCCTAACACTGTGGCCTTTCCCAGAAGAACACTGGCTTTCCAGATGTTTTGGACCACAATTCCCAGTATGGCCAATGATGGCGAGTTGTAGTCCAAAACTACTAGCACCTTTTAAGACAGCAAGACAGCCTGATTGTCTCTGTCAGGTAAACTGTTGCCAAAAAAAGCTCCATTATTTGGAGGATCAACTTTGCCTTCTCTTTGTTTGCCAGCTTAAGGGAAGAATCCAAACACTAGAAATTAAGCCATTTTAAACATTAATTGAAGAAGAATTGCCTCACTCCTTTCCCCATCTCCAAAAAATGTAATTTTGCAGTGGTCTTGATATTTCTGTCTCAGCATGCTCTGACACCTCCCAATCCTTCAAGAAGATGGGGAGCCATGATGGTTAAAACCAGTTTAACTGTAAGTACAATTTGGAAAGAAGGAAAAGAAGTTATAGCTCATTGCAAAGACCCAACCTCAAGCTGTGGGGCTGCTTCAATGAATTTTAAGCCACAGACAGAAAAGTGATTGGTGGCTTTTGACATCTGCAAAGAAAAGAAGAGATTCTAATGAGAAAAACAAAATCTTCATGAGTCGGAGAGCTTGGAATTGTCAGTTCAGGGGAACGGAAACTCTGGATTCTGCAACAATTTTCTTTTGGGGAGTTACTGTCCACCAAACTAGTTTTCTCAAACCCTGGTCAAAGATCAAATCAGTCAAAAATTTGGGAGACTCACATACACATACACACATACACACACCCCCCAACGAAACAGGAGGGTAGCTCTGTACAAAAATATCATCCTATGAAATGCTAAAGTTGTTGTTCGAGGGCTGCCCGCCCCATATATAAAATCACCTGAGCTCCTTATCCAGGGATATATCACACCCCACACATTTACCTCCACCAAAAACCCAACCACAATTGGGGGAAGAAAGGATGCCCCAAAATCACCCACTGGAAAAAAAAAAGCATATTTCAGAGGACTTTACCCTCCAAAAATGCAAATATAAAACATTCGCTTCAGATGTCTGATATTATTTTTTTCTTTTGATTGCCCTTTGAGAATGAAAAAAAGATGTGTATTTACAACCCAGTTCCTAAATGTTCTTTATATAACTTAGTGAATAAAGCTTTTGTGTCACCACCCCTTCCCCCAAGCAGTAAATTCATTGGTTGTTTTTTTAAAAATTATTATAATTTATCTTCTCGCCCACAATGCAAGCAAATGGAAACTCACCACTCCAGTACTCCCCTATCCTGCCCCCCCAAAATAATAATAATAAAAACAAATTTTTAAAAAGACACACAGTGCAAAGTGTGGATTCGCATGAGGTAAGGAGTAAACAGGCCTACAATGAATTGCATCCAAAAATAAAAGCTAAATCGCACAGTGTTTTTATCTGGCTCAGACTTGGAACAATATCTTCCCCGACCCGTCACCCCAATTTTAAGAAAAAGCTTTTCTTTCAATGTTTCCCTTTAAAGAGGGAAAGAAAGAGGCGGAAGGAGGAGACCGAGCGGAGAGGTCTTTGCTCCAGCCGACCTTTTCTCACCAGAAAAAAAGTGAGCGTCAAGTTTTGGTTTCGTATTTGGTGTTGCGCTACAGTACCGGAAAAAAAGGGTTAGCATTTCCCCGTCTCTTTTTAAAATTATTATTCTGGGTTTCTCAGCTTGGAGTGACCCTCCCTGCAGAAATTGGAGTGGAAAAGCAAAACGGACTGTTTGCTCCACTTTCAACAAACCTCAAAGTCCTGGGGAAAGAACACGAGCTGGGCCATACGTGCAGCGATGCCCTAAAAAGCCCCCACCATGTTGTGGCACCCAAAATCCACAACATCTCAAAGTTGTTACTTGGGCACAGAGGTCTGAGGGTGTCAGAAAGTGAGCAAGGCATGATTTCACAATCACACGCCTACACGCAAACACACAAATGCGCACATGTCTCTGTGGGGGGAGAGAAACAGGGGAGGGAAGGTGGCATCCAGATTGGGCCTTCTGATTAACGTGGGCATCCAAACTGGGCCTTTTCGATTGACTTGGGTGGCGGAGGAAGGAGAGGAGGAGGAGGAGGAATCAGCAGAGAAGGTGGCGGGGTTTAAGGCGACGAGGTGGTGGTTGAGGTAGACGTCGTGGCCGTGGGCAAACCTGCGGTGCCACTGGTGGGGCCGATGCTGGTGGTGGTGGTGGTGGTACTGGTAGTGCCACTGCTGGAATTCTGCCCAGTGTTGGCGTTTCCTTTATTGAGGGAGGACAACGTTTCTGGAGTTTGGGCAAACAACACACCTGGCGAAGGGAGGAAAAGAATGAGGTTGTTAAAAGGTATGTGGTGGCCATGCCATGTCCCAGGGTCATCACTACAGCAGTATGGGGTGTGTGGGCACACTAGGTGGCACCATAAGGGGAGGTGACACCACTGTTCCCCAAATGTCTGCCTTTGCACAAATAAACTGTGGGGTTTGCCTGTATCCCTTTAAAATGCTGGAGCTCAGTGAAAGAGAAATAATAATAATAATAATAATAATAATAATAATAATAATAATACATTTTTTTTATTTCCCACCTCTCCTCAAGGCTGAGTACAACATATGAGCCCTTGGTATCCTCTAGGGTTTGGTTCCAGGATCCCTGTGGATCCAAAAATTCGTGGATGTTCAAGTCCCATTACATACAATGGATTATTATTATTATTATTATTATTATTATTATTATTATTACTACAGTGGGCCCTTGGTATCCACTGGGGTTTGGTTCTATGACACCCCCCCATGGATACCAACATCCATGGATGCGCAAGTCCCAATGAATACAGTGAGATAGTAAAATAGTGCCCCTTATAGAAAATGGAAAAATCAAGGTTTGCTTTTCTGAATTAATATTTTTACGGAACATTTTCAAGCCATGGATGCCTGAATCCATGAATGAAGCATCTGTGGACGCAGAGAGCCAGCTGTACTATGATATCTATGTAAGAACTGCACTACAGATGAACAGGAAATCTTATAAATTCACTTGGGTGGTGGGATTTGGATTGCTAATAAGTATCGAACTGAGATATTTAATATATAGTATGTATAACACTTTTTAACTTCTTCCTCCCCCTTGGGCTTCAGCTTACTTCAACTGCTGCAAACCCAATTCCACATGCAAAAGTAGTTTGCACACAATGAACTCAACTGGGGGAAGAAGAGTCCATACCCTTCAACTGTCCTGATTTGACAGGGATAGTCCCAGTTAATCCTCTGCCATCCCACCTTTTCAGCTGCTTTTAAAATGACCCAGTTTCTCTCTCCTCCTCTCCACTTGGTCCTCAGCTTACTTCAATTGTGGCAAAAACAAGACCTTGCTGGCATCCTCTCCATCAATTCCTCTCCTGACTGGGCTCCCCCATTACCTGTATAAACTATCCCGTTGATCTCGACCGACATGCTGATGCTGTTGGTGCCGTTGGTGGCTGGGTTCGTAGCAGAGTCTTGGCGATTTTCTGCAAGAAAGCAAATGGGATGGTTAAAAGAAGTCAACCCTCTGTATTCACATATATTTTTTTATCTATGGATTCAAGCATCTACAGCTCGAAAATATTTTTAAAAATATATACAGTGGGGGCCCTTGGTATCTGCTGGGGTTTGGTTGCAAGACCCCCATGGGTACCAAAATCCATGGATGCCTGTCCCATTATATATAATGAGGTATTATCATTATCATTATTACAATGGGGGCCTTTGGTATCTGTTCCATGTCCCTATTTTATGTGTTATGCTGATTTGGATGCCATTTGCCTTTCTAAGGGTGTCTGCTATTTGTTTTGGCACCTTTCTTATGCCCTTGGTTACTCTTGCAAATGTGATAGCCCTTTATTTCTCCCTCCCTCCCTTTCTGTTAATGCTCTGATCCTGCCTATGTCTCACTTGGGGTGTCTCATCATAGGGTTTACTAGGTGATGAGGTGACACAAGGAGGGCCACCTACACCTCCCTGTGCCCAGTGCCAACCAATGTTAGCTATGGTGTCACTACAATTCACTCCTGTCAGTGACATTCACCACTACTGCTGCTGCCCAGTAGCTGTTTGTCTCCCTATATTATTCCTCCTGTCATTGTTTTTTGCTTTCCTACCATCCCCTTATGCCTCCTAGGTTTCCCTCTTTCCCTTCCATGGAGTCCTCCCTCCTTTAGTCCATTCCCATCCGCAACCCCTCCTTCCTTTAGTCCCTTCACTTCTTTCTCCATAGTTGGAGGAGGGCAGAGATGGATGGTTGCCCTCTTTCTTCCCCCACTTGCCTGCCTGGTCTTCTGGTGGTGTTTGCTCCTTTATATATCCTGTTATAAAGAGTAGTGATTACTGTTGTTGTTGTTGTTGTTGTTGTTGTTGCTACTACTTTGGGCCCTTGGTATCTGCTGGGGTTTGGTTTCAGGACCTTCCATGGGTAACAAAATCCATGGAAGCTTAAGTCCTATTCAATACAATGGCATCATAAAATGGTGTCCCTGATATAAAATGGCAAAATCACGGTTGGCTTTTTGGAATTTATGTAATTTTTTTTTTTTAATACTGGCAAGCCATGGATAGTTGACTCTGTGGATGAGGGATCCGTGAGTATGGAGGGATGACTGTCAATGAGTAAGGCCACCATGCTGACCTGGCGAGCGCCTCCCTTGGCTGTTGATCCGGATGCTCATGGGTAGCTGGGTGGTCATGGCTAGCAGGTTCTGCTGGATGGCTCGCTGCATCAGGCGCTGCTGTTCCTCTGTCACCAGTGCCATCTTCTTCTCGGGGGGCTCCCCGGATTCCAGTTTTTCCCGCAGTTGTTCCAGCGCCGCCGCCTGTGCAGCCACGGCCGCCTGAGCTGCTGCAGCTTGCACTGCCGCGGCCTGCGCGGCAACGGCTGAGTGGCCGGCCAGCGAGACGGGCAGGCGGGTGGGCACAGTGATAGGGATAGCCGTGTCTTCCTCTACATTTGTTGCAAGGGTGGAATGGAGCAGGGGGAAAGAAAAAAGGAGATCACATCATTGTTGTTTTTAAAGAAAGGGCTTATTTTAGACAGGGGGGAAAGTACAATTATTAAACCAGGGATGGGGATTGTCGAGGTCACCCTACTAGGCTATTTTTGCAGTCCCAATCCTGCATTTGCCAATATGTTGCTCCTGGCAAACCTTCTTTTAACCAAAGGAAAAAAAAAAGAGTCTGCAAAGGGATCTTGCAGCATCTTTGCAGCAAACGGAAAGAGAGAAGTTCATTCAGATTATTAAGAGAGAAGTTCTGCCGAAAGCTCATGCGACCAACTTTTCTCTTTCCTTTCACCGCCAAGGCACTGCAAGATCCCTTTGCAGACCGATTTTCCAATTTAAAAAAGAGTGGTACTATCAAAACTAAAAGCACTCTGCACAGGCTGTTTCCCCCAACCCTCTAAGGCAGGGATGGGAAAAATGTAACATTTTTGTGACTACCAGGGTCAAATTATATCTATATCTATATCGCCCTAAAATGCTCTTTGGGGTGCATGGCAGGCATTTCCATCACACCTGGTGCCATGTTTGAACATTCTACCTCCCCTAGAATATTATTTCCATCGTATCACGCTTGGCAGGAAATTGAGCCATGTGCAAAATTGATTTAGCCAGGGCCATGCTGTTAAATATACCTGAGTGTCTCCCAATTAATTCTTTAGGGGTGCATGGAGGGCATTTCCACCACATCTGGAGGCCCCCACAACTCCTGCCATGTTCAAACATTTCCCCCTCCCCAGATTATTATTTCCATCATATTGGCAGGAAATGGTGCCATGTGCAGAAATGATTTAGCCAGAGCCATGCTGTTCAATACACGTGAGTGTCACCCAATTAATTCTATGAAGTTCCTGAGACAAACAGAAACCTTGCCAGGAACCCTTGGCACATCTTCTCCCATCATCCTGCTCAAGAGAAAGGGAGGCAGCCCTTACCTTTCTTGATTTTTGGAACCGGAGTGATGGGGTTTCCATTGGTAGCTGCGGCCAGTCCCAATGTTGGTACTTGGATTTTGGGGGAGGACAGCATGGAGTGGGTCCCGCTGGGGGAGTAAGTGAAGATGGAGCCACTGAATCCTTGCCGTCGACCTTCCCGTCGGTTGCTGTCGATGGCAGCCTGCAGCTCATTGGGGTTGCTCAGTCCTCGCTTCTCACACTCATACGGGTACAAATACTTCATGTACCTTTTCCAGGGAAAATAAAAAAGGAGAAGCACATACACAGATCAAGTCACACTCTCTCAGCTTCATGGCAAACCTCCTCTGAACAAACCTGGCCAAGAAAACCCTGTGATAGGTTCATGGAACTGGAACATCTATGGATTATGGCATCCACAGGGGGGCCTGTAACCAAATCCCAGTAGATACCAAGGGCTTACTGTATATTTTTAAAATATTTTCAAGCTGTGGATGCTTTAATCTGTGGTTAAAAACATTCGTGGATACTGAGGCCTGCCTCTGCACAGATCACAGTCATTTCAAACCCACCAAACCAAACCAATTCAGGGCACCACAATTCAGCAGCAGACAAAAGAGGACAAGGCTGGTGCCATCAAAGTCACCCATGAGAAACAAGACGTGTCCTGAAAAAGGTGACCAAGATGGCCAAAGGTCTGGAAACCAAGCCTTACGAGGAACAAATGAAGGAACTGGGGATGTTTAGCCAGGAGAAGAGAAGATGGAGAGGGGACATGATATGGCCATCTATAAATATCTGGAAGGATATCATGCAAAAGATGGAGCCAGCTTGTTTTCTGCTGTTCCAGAGCCTAGGATGCAAATCAATGGATTCAGATGCAAGAAAAGAAGATTCCATCTAAGCCAGTGTTTCCCAAACTTTGGCCCCCCAGATGTTTTGGACTTCAGCTCCCAGAAATCCTGACTGTTGGCCAATCTGTCTGGGGCTTCTGGGAGTTGAAGTCTAAAACACTTAGAGGACCAAAGTTTGGGAACCACTGATCTAAACATTAAGAAGAATTTCCTGATAGCAAGACCTGTTTGCCTGTGAAACAGACTGTGAAACAGAGGGTGGTGGACTCTCCATCTTTGGAAGTCTTTGAACAGAGGTTGGATGGGCATCTTTCAAGAGCGCTGTAGCTGTGTCTTCCTGCATGCCAGAATGGGGTTGGAGTAGCTGGCCTTTGGGGTCCCTTCCAACTCTAGGATTCTTTCTGGGATTCTGAGAGTTGTTCAACAGTGGAAAGGGCTGCCTTGGAAGGTGGTGGACTCTCCATCTTTGGAAGACTTCAAGCAGAGGTTGGCAGGGCATCTTTCATGGGTGTTGTCTTTGTGCATGGTGTGGGGGGGGAGTTAGATGGGATGACCTTTGGGGTCCCCTTCCAGCTCTATGATTCTAAGACAGTCTTGATCTCAGGAAAAAACATCTCCCTCCAGCCACTGGCTGTCTTTCGCACCCCTGAGTCCAGAATGGCTCCTTCTTGGGCCAAAAAGGGATTCGCTTCTTAATGCATTAAAAGGAATCACACTTCTGCCCTCTTCTTCATTTGTTCCTCTCCCATTTATGTAGCTCCTGGAGGGTTTCACCCTTTGCTGAAATTGCTCACTCCTGGCTTAGTGGACAGAAGGTCTAACACTTTTCTCTGGGCTTCTGCTCTCACATCACAGCCTCTTTTTGTTGTCTAAAGAGAGGAGAGAAACCTGAAAGCCTATTTTATTCCCCTCCCTCCAGACTCCGCCGAGGCTGCATCCGCACTTCAGAAATAATCTACTTTGACACCGCTTTAACTTCCATGGCTCAATGCTGTAGAATTCTGGGAACTGGAGTTTGTCACGGCACAATTCAGATATTAATTCAGCGGTGGATTCTCTCCTGGCAGGTCATTTCACAATTTGCGGGTGGCCGATGAAAAAGTCCTCCAGCTGACTGTTGCCAACCTAGTTCTGGCCAATTTTGGAAAATGTCTGCCAGAGGACTTGAGTATATGGGGCAAATTATATGAAAGGAGGAGATCCCATATAATCTGGACCTAAACTATGTAGGGCTTTAAAGCAGTGGTTCCCAACCTTTTCTATGTACCAGACCCCTAGGAAATGTTTGGTTAACGTTTGCACCCTCTGTTGTTTTTGTGTGCCATCAAGTTGTTTCCAACCCTAAGGTAAACCTATCCTGGGGTTTTCTTGGCAAGATTTCTTTAGAGGAGGTTTGCCATGGCTTCTCTGAGGCTGAGAGAGTGTGACTTGCCCAAGATCACCCGGGGGTTTCATGGCCGAGCTGGGATTTGAACCCTGGTCTCCAGAGTCGTAAGTCCAACGCTCAAACCACGACACCACTGTGGCTCTCTTTGCATCTTTTAAAAAAAGCAGTCTCCCCTTTGAAGATGAAGAAGTTTAATTACTATTTTTTGAACCACAGTACGATACTGGGGTGTGAGCAAACTGAGCTGAAAAATAAGCTTTTAACTTGGGCATAACATGCAAATCTAAATTGAGGAAAGGAAGGAGGCAGGGGCAGGAAAAATGTAAATGGTAAAATTCCAACTGTGAACAGAAAATGCAATGACTTGTTTTGCTCCTGTTTGATTTTGTCAAATCCTGGAACTTCCTCGCTGGGTTCCCGGGAATTCAGGGCTAAACTCTCACGCACACCAAGGCCAAGTAGACCTTGGTGCTTTCCCTTCCTTCCTTGCTAGTCCTGCAGCAATTCAGGAGTTAAAGGTCTCCCTCCCTCCCCCTCCAAATCCCCTTCAGCCACCTGGCCTTCCACACTCCAGACTAATTAATGGAGCCTTGATTAAGGGGGATGCAAACCAAGCCCAGGAGGGGAAAGGAAAGGAAGGGGGAAGGGGCATCCACACCCACAGGGCTCCAGCAGGAAAAAAGGCTGGACTCTTGTCTCTCTCTCTCTCTCTCTCTCTCTCTCTGTTCCTCCCTTCCTTGCCTCCTTGGTTCTTCCCTCCCTCTGTCCTCCCTTTCCTTCCTTCTTCTCTGTCTTTCCTCCTTTCCTTCCTTCCTTCCTTCTTCCTCCCTCTCCCTCCTTTCTCCCCTCCTCTCTCTATAAAATGGGAACTTCATTTTTTCTTTCTTTCCCTCCTCTCTCTTCCATTCTTTCTCCCCCCTCCTTCCTTCCTTCCTCTTTCACTCCTGCCTTATTTCCTTCCTTGCTCTCCCTCACCTTCTTTCCCTTCCCTTCCCCTTTCTTTCATTTATTCTCTCCCTCCCTCCCTCTTTCTACAAACGGAAATGGCTTCTTTCTTTCTTTCTTTCTTTCTTTCTTTCTTTCTTTCCTTCCTCTCTCTTTCCTTCCTTCTCCCCCCTCTATTTTTCTTCCTTCTTTCTCTCTTCCTTCCTTCCTTTCTCTCTTTCTCCTCCCTCCCTTCCTTTTTTCCTTCCTTCCTTCCTTCCTTCCTTCCTTCCTTCCTTCCTTCCTTCCTTCCCCTCTCTCTTTCCCTTTCCTTCCTCCCCTACTCTCCCCCCTCTCACACACAGCATGCTCTCAAAGTTATTTCTGACATACAGGGACCTGAAGGCAAAGCTATCCTTGGCAAGGTTTGTTAAACTGTGGTTTACCTTTGCTTTCCTCTGAGGCTGAGACTGTGTGACTTGCTCAAGGTCACCCAGTAGGGTTCATAGCTGAGCTGGGATTCAACCCCTATTCTCCAGAGGAGCCCTAGCCCAGCACCCAAACCCCTATCCCACACAGCCACTATCCCATTATCAATGCAGAATGCTCCACTGCAGCAGTTCCCAATCTTTGACCCTCCATATGTTTGGGACTTCAGATCCCAGAATCCCCAGCCAACTTGACCAATGTGGTCAGGAATGACAGGAGCTGAAGTTCAAAGCATCAGGAGGACCGAGTGAGAGCATCCCCAGCAGGGAGCTGTCCAGCCTCTTTTGGAAGACCTCTAGGGAAGGAGACCCCACCACCTCCATAGGTAATGGGTTCCATTGTACAACCACTCTAGTGGTCAAGATGTTCTTTCTAATGTTCCATCAAAATTTACCTTCCCATAACTTCAGAACCTTAGACCTTGTCCTTCCTTTTGGGGCAGCAGAAAACAAGCCATCACCTTCCTCTCTGGGAAAGCCCTTGAGATATTTCAACATGGGCCACCATGTCACCTTGTCTTCTCTTCCAGGATATCTGAAAGGATGTCCTGGAGAAGATGGAGCCAGCTTGTTGTCAGCTGCTCCAGAGACTAAGACCCAAGCCAGTGGATCAAAATTTCAAGAAAAAAAGACCTAATATTAAGAAGAACCTCGTGACTGGAAGAACTGCTCAACAGCGGAATAGACTGCCTGGGGGGTGCAGGTGGCCTCTCCATCTTTGGTGGCCATCAAACTGAGGTTAGATGGGCATCTCTCAGGAGTGTGGATCCCTGTATGGCTGGAGGTTGGACTAGGTGGCCCTTGGGACCCCTTCCAACACTATGAATCCAGCTATTAACTATGAAATCTATATTTGGTAGCACCCCCACCTGGGTCTCTTTGGAGAATGGAAGAACTTCCTGTCTCATAGACAACAAAAGCTGGATGTTAGGTTAAACTGTGGTCTCTCCCCACATTTTGTCCACCACCCAAAATGAACATCTCCAAAATGGAACCCAGCTCTCAGAGGGTCTCAAAGGGGCCCTCACTCTACTCTGGTCAAGGGAGATGGGCCTTACTGAGTGCGCAAGGTGAAGGCGGCGCTGGTGATGGAGGTGGGGAGGTTCAGGCCCTTGGTGATCTCCCGCCAGAGCTTCTTGTTGATGACTTCCACCAGGCCACCCTTCTCGGTCACCAAGACGTAGAGCATGTAGAGGTCGAGCACTTGTTTGGCCATGATCGGGATCCGGTTCACGGGAGTCCCTGCGAAGTGGAGAGAAAGGGAGACACAAGGTTGGGTCCTTGCACAGACTTCTATAGTTGGAAGAGATCCCGAGGGTCTCTTATTTCTATGTAAATGCTGTTCCTTGCAGAAAAAAAAAATGTTATAGAAACCTTGAGTTGGAAGGGATCCCCCAGAGCCATGGAGTCCAACCATTCTGCAAGAATGCCAACTAGAGCATCCTCTGAAAGTGGCTGTTGAGGCTCTTTTGGAAGCTGTCCAGAGAAGGTGAGCCCCTCACCTCTGTAGGCTACTGGGTCCATTGCCCAACCACTCTTCCCATCAAGAAGTTCCTTCTCATGGTCAATTGAAATCTACTTCCTGTAACTCCCTCAACCTTTCCTCCCATATTATGTTCTCTACACCTCTTGTCGCTCTTCTCAGAAACCGGCTCCAACCTGTCTCTATCCTTCTCAAAATGAGGTGCCCAGAACTGAACCCAGGATTCCAGATGAGGCTTGACTAGCACAGTGTAAAAAGGAACTATAACTTTGTTCAACTTGGAAGCAATTATTTCTAACAATGCAGGCTAAAATATTATTTGTCTTGTTTGCTGCAGCATCACAACTGCAACAATGCAAAGTATAAGATGTACAGCCATGACGCACAATGTGCAACCACAGCGTAAAATCTAGGATGCACAGCTGCAGTGCACAACTTGCAAATACCAGGGACGGAGAAGTATGCAGCAGAATATCTCCACTGTGTAGCGGCAAGCTTTTGTACCCACACACCTAGTGTGACTTACACATACCTGTATCCCTAATTCCAGCCCCTTCCTACCAGCATCTTCTACAAGGAAAGGGTATGTTGCTGCTGTTCCCATTTTACAGATTTTTACAGGCCACTGAGGCTGGAAGGAAGGTCCCTTGGCTCATAAAATGCCTCTTGGGGCTCCAAGTCCTCCCAGGTCCAGTTGAGTTTTAATCCTGGAACATGTGCCATGTCTTTCCGGCAATAAAAGGGCAGTATCACAGTAGGGTGGCTTCCCTCCCTTCCTTTTGGTTAATAAGGAAGCAGTAAATCAATAAAAAGAAATCAATACAAGGGGGAAATGGGTCGAGCGGGGAGGCAGAGGAGATGTAGGTCTGATTTTCTTCTTCTTCGCCAGCCCAGGCTGCATTAGGGATGTAGTTAATTCTTTCATTTCATTTCATTTTATTTAAGGGATTTATATCCCACCTTTCTCCCAAAATGGTATTCAAGGCAGCTGACAATAATTCGTCCCTAAGTTACTTCTAGAAGGAACAATTTTAAAGGAGCAATTTTCCCTCTGTGGGAAAAGACTTTGGATACTACCTAGTTTGTCGAAGCCTATTTGCAATTTGGGATCTATTCTGAGCAAAAAAATTTTTTTGCACATGGTTGATTTACATTTGTCAGGCAGGAAGTTGAGCAGAAATGGACGAAATGTAATTCGATAGAGACACGTGCCACATTTACATTTAAGAATGAAGTGAACCTCAACAGACAGAAGTGCAAAACGTACATTCAGGAATGAAAAGAAATTCAATAGAGACAAGTGCAAAATTTACATTTAGGCTACATAAAACCCAAATGCACCACTTATAGGATGGGGGGGGGATACATGGCTCAGCAGTACTAGATGCGAAAAGGACCTTGGGGTTATGGTTGATCAACACGATGGTTGCCAGTTGTATACCCATGTTGGCTAACAGGTTGGCATAGTTATTTCAGCCCACTTTGTGCACCCATGGGTAGGGCAAAGGCCAGATGCCAATTTAGGATATATAGACTATAGGGTTTAGTGCTGTGTAAGGTACTACACATTGCAAACCAGTTCAGGAACACAGGTGGCAGCAGCAACGTGGGCAAACCACTGGGTGACCTGGGGCAAGTCCCACTCTCTCAGCTTCAAAGGAAGACAAAGGCAACCCCCCTCTGAATAGATCTTGCCAAGAAAACCCTATGGGAGGCAGAGGAGTGGCTTGAGCATTGGACTATGACTCTGGAAACCAAGGTTCGAGTCTCTGCTCAGGTGTGGGTGACTTTGGGCAAGTCACACTCTCTCAGCCTCAGAGGAAGGCAAAGGCAAAAACCCCTCTGAACAAATCTTGCAAAGAGAACTGCGGGATAGGGTCACTTTGGGGTTGCCATAAGCCAAAAACACATTGAAGGCACACTATCACAACAGAAATCTGGTTAAAACACTTCTAGGCAGAAATCCAGATTCTTACAAAGAGAAATGGCAATGCTGATGTATTTGCCACCCATAGAAGCTCACCTTGTATTATTATTATTATTATTATTATTATCCTGCCTTTTTCCTAATATAGGGACTCAAGGGTGGCTACCAACAAATTTAAAACAATACAAATCAAGAGTCAGCATTACGTACCAGTCTGAGTGTTAGACTATGACTGGAGACTAGGGTTCAAATCCTGGCTCATCCATGAAACCCACTGGGTGACCTTTGGCAAGTCACATGCTCTCAGCCTCAGGGGGAGGCAATGGCAAATCTCCTCTGAACAGATTTTGCTAAGAAAACCTTTAAGTTTGCCCTAGGGATTAGCTGGGCTCTGTCCTCTGACAAACAAATGCTTATCTGTATTTTTAGGTACATTTATATGTATTTTTACTTCTTTTATGAGTCTTGTTATTGAATTTATGTATGCTGTATTTTGTTGTTCTGATGCTAGTTTGTGACTGTAATAAATTTCTATCTATCCACTGGGTGACCCTGGGTAAGTCACACTCTCTCAGCTTCAGAGCATGGCCATGGCCAACCCCCCCCCCAAAAAAAAAACTTGCCAAGAAAACCTCGTGATAGGGGCACCATAAGTCAGAAACAACTTGGAACAACAACAAAATCAAAAAACAATACAAAAGCATTCAAAAGTGTAGAAAGATAAAAAGTTTAAAAAAGACTTAAACCATTTTAAAAAGCTGAAATTTTTTTGCTTTCATTTCAGGAACTGGGGGAGAAGGAAGGATCAGAGGGTATTTGTGGCAGGCAGGGCTTGCTCCTGTCCGGTGGCGTAACTCAAGAGGGGCAGCTGGTGCGGATTCAAATCCCCCCAAGCCCTTACCTCTCCCTCCCACTCATTCCTTTGGGTTTAACTGCATCCTCACAGCCATTGATCCTCCAGGAATTCCAGCAGCTTTGATATGGGGAGGGGAAGGATTGCATTGCACCTCACTTTCCTGCCTTAAAAACATGTTGACAATTCTTGCAAAACCCCTTCCTTCCTCTCCCTAGGAAAAAAAAATGCAGACACCATTGTTCCTTCCAGTGGCCCTGGGTGCAAAATAATCCCCTCCTGGAGGATATTAAACCCTTTCCCCCAAAGCACCCTGCTATTTCTCTCCCCAGGGTCCTCCCTCCAAAGCCTCTCCTGTGGTTTCTTTTTGAAAATGCACCCAAAGTGGGTACAAAAAATAAAATCTCAACCCATTTCTGTCTGGACATGGCCATCTGCTTTCTCCCCCCCCCCCCCAATCCTCAGCCTACAATCAGATTCCTTGACTTAAAGCAAATCTCCCCCCATGTTGCCTCTGCAAACAGATGGAAGGCCCTTCCAAGATGACAAGGGGGACTTTGGTTTGGCTGCAAAAACCAGTAGCAGCTGCTGAATGTTCAGGTCTAAGAGGTCTGCAAGGTCTTACCAATATCCAAGGTCCATCATCCCCAGTCAGGCACCAGTCAGGTATATATATTCAGGGCTAAGAGGTCTGCAAGGGGAATGGCATCCTCCCGAGATGCAAAGCCCATCATCTCTTACAGTAAGAAAAATATATTCTTTCTAGCGTTAAAGTGGAATTTCTCTGGGGCTTCAGCAAAGATGGGTCATAGTCCTCCTATATTCTGCACTAGTCTAGAGTCCTGGGTTCCATTCTCAATGCCTTCATTTCAAGAAGGACAGAGATAAGTTGGAGTGGGTTCAAAGAAGGGTAACCAAGATGAGAAAGAGGAACGGAGACCAAAATATAGGAAGAAAATTCAAGGCGTTGGACATATTCAGCCTGGGAAAGATAGAGGGGAGAAGATGGAGGGGAGACAAAAAATGAAATTAAAAATTTAACATTGAAGCTTGCTCACCTCGTTTCTGCATAAAACTAAAAAGGTCATCCAGGAACTCCTTCCGTTTGGGGTCTCCATCCAGTTCATATAGCTGCAAGAGAGAGAAAGAAAAGAACAGTTGAAGATGGTGATGATATTTATCCCATAAGGCAGGATATAAATCCAATCAATCAATCAATCAATCAAATTTATTGGCATCCTGCATTTCCCCAGTTTGTGACTCAAAGTGGCTTGCAACAATTGCAACGAAGCTGGTTTTGCAAAACCTGTCACATTCAAGAGTTCAAATGCATTTTATTCCCTGTAAAAGCAAAACCAGTTTTAAAAAATGAAAGCAATGACAAATGAAAGTCCAGCATGTTATGCATGGCCTGTTTCACCGAAAAAAATAAACCAATTCTTAAATTCTCTGCCAGAATAAAAAAAAAGGTTTCAGATGCTTTCAGAAAAATGGAAAGGAAGGAGTAGTCAAGCCTCTTTGGGAAAGGAGTTGCAGAAATCTTGGGAACAGCCACCAATAATAATAATAATAATAATAATAATAATAATAATTATTATTATTATTTGTACCCCGCCCCTCTGAGAACAATCGAGGTGCCGAACAACAATTAAAATTACATACAATATAAATCCCCCAAAGCCCCAAACCTACCACCCCTTAAAAAAGAAGGCCCTGTCTTTTGTGTTTCCATTAAAAGTATCTGTGAAAGCACACATACACAGATACAAAGGAGCTGTTTCCAGAACAAGGTAAAATTAGGATTTATTCCTTCTCAGCAATTTAGGAAGATGGGACAAGGAACCTACTTGCTTCTAGCCAGAAGGTGGATGCAAAGCAGAATGGAGGGTGAGTCCTGGCCCCAGATCAACTGGGAAGAAAGGAAGAAGCTAACTAAGCCAATCTATAACCCAGGAGGGTTTTTGCAAACTGTAACAACCAACCCATTGATCTTTGCAAACTGTGCCAAGCTGCTGCTGCTTTTTTGTCACAATGTGTCAAATAGGCCAATCTAAGATCTAAATATATTGCTCAGCTGGAAGATCTGCAACATTCAAAAATGATTACATTATTAAATGGGTCAGGTTATTATGTTGCTTTCCTCACAGCATCATTTATTAAGTCTGCTACAAAAGTGAGGCAGGAGAGTCCTTGGCACATTGCTGATCTTAAATGAAATTGGCCAGACATTGTCTGGTTTTAGATTTGCAACTGATAATCTGTATTAATTGTTAAGTGTTCTTAAACTCATGGAGGAGTTAAGCTTCAATGGTATTGCCTAACGTAACGGAGGGAGGTTTTATCGTTTTAACATTTCATTTAAAGTGAATATACATTGCCATCGGTAAGAGATCATCAGGGTGGTGCAGGAATGCAGATAAACCACCGAATTGCAATTGCAAATAGGTTTCTCTTGCAAAAAAAACAACCTCGTGATATTTCCAAATGTTATTGTGCAACGGAGAGAAAGAGAGAGACTCTTGAAAGCAAGAAATTCTGGGCTCATCTCAGAGGGTGCAGCATTTTTGGGCCAACCCCCCTCTTTTGTTTTGAAGGACTAAATGCACCAAACGCAACCCTCCCAAAGGAGAACCCTGCAGCTTCTGCAATCCAAGACATTGGCAACTTTGCAAGAGAAGAGAGTCAGAAAATTGGTCAAACGCTACGGCCACATTGCAGAATCAATGCCATTTGAGATGGTTTCAATGGCCATGGCTTCATCCTATGGAGCCCTGGGATGTGTAGTTTGTTGCACAACCAGAGCTCTTGGACAGAGAAGGCTAAATGATACCTCATTCTTTTGTTTATATTTTAGATCTTGAATTCCCCACTTTTTCTTACATAATTATTTCTTAAGGACTGTCTTCATGTAAGACTGTCCTGACTGTTAAGACTGTCCATCTATTGAAGATCAGTTTAGGAAATGTTTGAAAATTATGGAGATGGACCACAGTAATAAAGGATAATTCATTGAGAAAGTATAAAGAAGTTCAGAATAATTATTAAATTTTGGAGGAAAGAAATACAATGCATTTTTTTTAAATATACAGTGGGCCCTTGGTATCCCTTAGGGTTTGGTTCCAGAATTCCCCATGGATACCAAAATCTGTGCATGTTCAAGTCCCATTATATACAATGGGGTATTTATTATTATTATTATTATTATTATTATTATTATTATTATTATTACAGTGGACCCTTAATGTCCATTGCAGTTTGGTTCCAGGACCCCCCATGGATACCAAAAATCTGTGGATGTTCAAGTCACATTAAATACAATGGCATAATAAAATTATGTCCTTTTTATAAAGGGGCAAAATCAAGGTTTGCTGATTGGAATTTATATATTTTTTGAAAATTTCAAGCCATGGATGCCTGAATCTGTGGATAAGAAATCTGCAGATATGGCGGGCTAACTGTAAATGTGCATGTTGACTTGCTCCAACCTAGTATAATCCCATCCTTTTGGTTTACCATTGTATACATCCTCAGCCAACTCAGGGGATGATGGATATAGCAATCCGACATGCCTGATGAATAACATACACTCCTTATAGGGGTGGGGGGCTATTTGGAACAGAGGTCAGAAATGATCCCTGCAAATCGGGTGCCGGAGATGTACAGAAATTCCCATGTTGCATGGAGCAGGTGGTTGAAATGGGAAACATTCCTGCTATTAATAGCTGGAAAAAGAGAACACACGTATTTCACAAATGCAGGGGACACATAGCCTATGGATGATATTTTGCAGCTGGGGATTTCTGAATGCAAAAAGGCAGCATCTGTGCCGGAAATCTGCAAAAGGTTGGCACCCTGGACTGCAAGGGAGAGGGGGAGCAGGCACTCACTTGGCAGAAAACTGGTGTCTGGACAAAAATGGCACAGAGCCCAATCATTTTTCCCTCCAGATTTACAGCAGGCTAATTTGATTTCCACGAATGGAAGGTCTTGCATCTCAGAATGAAAAATAATATCCACAAATATAGGATGGGTGTTGCCTCGCTTGAAAGCTGTCCATGCAAAAAGGATCCAAGAGTTTGTAGACTGCAAGCTGGATGTAAGCCAGCAGTGTGGTGCTGCAGCCACAAGAGCCAATATGATCCTAGGCTGCATCAATAGAAGCATAGTGTCTGGATCAAGGAAAGTAATAGTGCAACTCTATTCTGCTTTGGTCAGGCCTCATATATGGAATATTGTGTCCAGCTCTGGGTACCACAATTCAAGAAGGATGTAGACAAGTTGAAAGGTGTCCAGAGAAGGGCAACCAAAATAGTGAAGGATCTGGAATCTGAGAGGAATGACTTAAAGGGTTGGTTATGTCTAGCTTGGAAGACAGAATAATTATAGTTGGCATGACACCTGTCTTAAAAGAAGATTCTGTGAGCTGGTTTTCAGCTGTTCCAGGGATTCGAACACAAAACCAATGGATTTGAACATTAAGAAGTACTTCTTTGCTGTGAGAGCAAAACAACAGAATGAACTGCCTCGGAGTATGGTGGACTCTTCATTTGTGGAGGCCTTTAAGCAGTTTGGATGGGCATCTTTCAGGAATTACTTTCTGCATTGGAGTAGATGATCCTTGGGGACCACCCTTCCAAGTCTAAGACTATATGATTTTGTAAGTCCTACTATTGGATTGGGTCTTTTGGAGACAAGGCTGCCTATAGAATTTAAACATTTTCGTGGCAGGATTTGTTCAGTTTTGACTTGGCCTTCCTCTGAGGCTGAGAGAGTGTGATTACCCAGCGGGTCTCACAGTCCAATGCTCAAACCACTACACATGCACAAAGATTACACAACTGTGTATGGCCGGGGGTTGGACTGGATGATCCTTGGTGGTCCCTTCCAATGCTACCATTCTATAAACTTTTAGTAAGTCTGATCTTCCTCCTACAAGCTTTGTCAAAGCAATATCTCTTGCTTCAGTTTAGGTCTTTCTTTATTGTAAGGATGTCTTGATTCATGACTTTTCCCAAAGCAATGGGAAATAAATTGCATTTGTTGAAAGAGGACATGAGGCTGACACGTGGCTGGTCACCAGCTTAGACGTCAGCCTTTGTACAGAGGCTGAAAAAAACCAACTCACAGAGACCTCCTTTGATATCTGCGAGGAAGGGCAGAAAAGGTCACAGGAAAGAAGAATGGAAGGACAGGGCTCTGTGCCTCTTCCAGGAAAAGTCTGGCTGAATAGGGTTTTGTTTCATCTCCCTCTGCAGCCATGTTGGGGGTTCCTGTACAGCAAGGGGTTGGAGTAGATGACCCCCAGGGGTTCCTTCCAATGCCATGATTCTACGGTTCTCTTCCTATGTTACTAACGGGATGCACACCCCAATCCAGCATGAAATACAACCCCATTCTGCCATGCAGGAATACACAGAATCCTAGAGTTGGAAGGGATCCCAAGGGCCATCCAATCCAACCCAATTCAGCCATGCAGGAATACACAGAATCCTAGACTTGGAAGGGATCCCAAGGGCCATCCAATCCAACCCAATTCAGCCATGCAGGGATACACAGAATCCTAGATTTGGAAGGGACCCCAAGGGCCATCTAATCCATCCCCATTCAGCCATGCAGGGATACCTAGAATCCCAGAGTTGGAAGGGATCCCAAGGGCCATCCAATCCAACCCCATTCATCCATGCAGGAATACCTAGAATCCTAGAGTTGGAAGGGATCCCCCCAAAGGCCATCCAGTGCAACCCCTCTATGTTGGGGGGGGGGGGCTTGGGGCTCTCAATCTCTCCCCACTGAAATCCACCTCGCAGGGTTGCTGGGATAGGAAACCAGTCTGGGATAGGATACCACCAAGATTTTAGGGCTGAGCAATCTTCCTTTCTTCCTTTTGGAATAGTGGTTTCCCAAACTTTGGTCCTCCAGATGTTTTGGATTTCCATCTCCTAGGATTCCTGACTGCTGGCCAAGCTGGCTGGGGCTTCTGGGAGATGATATCCAAAACACCTGGAGGACCAAAGTTTGGGACCCTGCTCACAAACACCTCCTATTTCGCTTCTCACAGAGACATAACCCTGCTGGCATCACACTTCAGATTTACTTCCAGCATTTTAAAATGACCTCAAAACTTCTCCTTCCTCTATTTCTGTCCATTAATCACAGACCCTTTTCAACAGAAAAAACAACAACAACCATAATCTGTAGTAGTTTGAGTGTTAGAGTACGACTCTAGATACCTGGGTTCAATTTTTGGCTCAGCCATGAAACCCTCTTGGGTGAGTCACACTCTCTCAGCCTCAGGGGGAGGCCATGGCAAACCTCCTCTGAGCAAATCTTGCCAACAGAACCCCACAAGAGGTTTTCTCTAGGGTCTCCAAAGAAACTTGTAGTGTGCATTGCCTGAGCAAAAGCTGTAATGCCAGTTTTCTTTCTTTCTTTCTTTCTTTCTTTCTTTCTTTCTTTCTCTCTCTCTCTCTCTCTTTCTCTCTCCAGAGGGGCCTGATGGAAGGGCAGCAATGGAAGCCTTCATGCTTTTCTTGCTCAAAAAGCAAAAAATCCGAAGAAATCCAGTATCAGAAGGGAAGGGTAAAGAGCATAAAAAGAGGAACTGAAAAAGCTATTTGCATCCATCTGGCTGGTGAAACCAAGAAGCGGGTTCGAGAGTCGTTTCCTCAGCCGGACTGAAGCAAGCAGGTGCCCTTGGCTGGGTTTTTAGTTTTGTGAAAAAAAGCTTCTGCCTTTCCTCTTTCCACCTTTTGCAAAAGTATTTTGTGCTCCTCAATTATATGCATTTTGAACAACTACAAACAAAAAACCCAGATTTTAAAAGGTAGGTTTGCTGCTTAAAGAGAAATTAAAAGTCACCCAGGAATGCGCAAAGGGTTAATGTACAATCTGAATTGCTGTGTATTCACATTTTATTATCTTCAGTTTCCTGCAATTTCGCATCTATTCTCCCTCCCTCTGTCAAAAATGCAATCTGGATCCATGCAGAGCAAACAGTGCAAGTTTATTAATGAGCAGCCTTGCAAAATGGAGGGCCACAAGGGTGATAATGCGCATCCTTGGAAATGGACAGCGACAAGTTTGATAATGCGCATCCTTGCAAATGGATGCCCACATGTTTGGTAACATGCATCCTTGCAAAATGGATGACTACGTATTTGATAACATGCATACACACAGACAGACAGACATAAGTTTTATAATGTGGATCCTTGCAAATGGATGGTCACATGTCTAATAATGTGGATCCTTGCAAACAGACAGCCACAAGTTTGATAATGTGGATCCTGGCAAAATGGACAGCCACACATTTGATAATGTGTACCATTGCAAACAGATGGCCTCAAGTTTAATAATGTGCATCCTTGCAAAAGGGATGGCCACAAGTTTTATAATGCACATCCTTGAGAATAGATGGCCAGAAGCTTGATAATGTGCATCCTTGCAAAAGGGACAGCCATAAATTTGATAATGTGCATCCTTGCAAAATGCATGGCCACATTTTTCATAATGCTGCAGATATTCTGGTAAAAACTGTAAAGCCTCTCCCCCCCCCTAAATATTTCCAAACAGCCTATTAGGGCAGCCCCGTGCCCCACTGCAGTGTAGTAGTCAAGCTACTCTGCGCTGCAGAGTTTAATTCCATGGAATCAAAGAGTTGGAAGGGACCTTAAGGGACCATCCAGTCTAACCCGCTTCTGTCATGCAGAGCAATACAATCCAAGCATTCCCAAAACATGCCCATTCAGCCTCAGTTTGAAAACCTCCAAAGAAAGAGCCATCATTGGAAAAAAGGAATTTAACCCAGCATAATTCATCATTAAGCCCCTCTATATTTAAGCCCCTCTTCCTGTAAGTTCCACCAGGGGAAAACACTCTACCCGAAAATTGTTGCAACCTTTGCTCCTTGCTGGCTTGTGTCCACACCACAGATTAGCAAAACAGAGGCTATGGAGATACCCAACAGTTGTTTTATCATTTCTCCTAAGCCCAGGGAGTGGAATTTGCCCTGTTTTCAATTGTCGCCACAAGGGCCTTTGGACAATCCAGTTCCCTGAAAAAGGGTGACAAGGTTTTGAGAATCTATGCACCACCACTGTTGATAACCTCCCAATATGCCACCCAACTTGCTGGGTTTTGACCTCAAAAAAGGCACAAAATGCCAAATCTCTCTCCATTGCAGTTTCACTCTCAGCAGTTAGACTGTTTGATAACGTTCCAAGACATTCTGTTTGCTAAACTGGGTTTTCCTTTTAGCAATGCAATGGGTGGTGTTTTCTATGTGTGTTTTTATCACTACAATTTTTCAAGAATTTAGATATGGGTAAGTTTTAGGACTTCATCATAACGTTCCCCTCTTTTTGCACGAACAAAAAGTAGTGAAAAGTAACAAGCAGTGCAACTTTCAAAACAAGAAAAAGACCTAATGGATTGCTTTTAAGAAAAACAATGTTATTATGAGTGGAATTTACAGGAAGAGAAGTTTAAATATAGAGAGGCTTAATGATGAATTATTATTATTAGTTCCTCCTGAAAAGGACATTTTAACAATCTTTGCATAAATATTTCTTTGTGTGTGTGCAAAAGGGAGATTTGTGTTAAAGGTTTAATTAAAAAAATGTTAAAAATAAAATGAATGATAACAAGCAATGGGAACAAATTATTATTATTATTATTATTATTATTATTATTATTATTATTATTTACTAAATTCAGCTGCCCAATATTTGGGTCGAAGATTGTGCCCTCTTGCAAGTGAAGTCTAAGGTTTTTAAGGTTTTCGTATACATGTCTTGTTTGTGTATGTGCATAAAGGAGATTTGTGTTAAAAAGTTTAATAAAATACGTAAAAAATAAAATGAATTCTAATAAGCAACGGGAACCTTATTGTTGTTGTTATTGTTGTTATTATTATTATTATTATTAAACTCAGCTGCCCAATATTTGGTCTAAGATTGTTGTTAACTCGACTCATGGCAAACCTATGGATAAGATATTTCCAAGAAGACCCTCTGTCCTTCACTGTTCTGCTTAATTCCTGCAACCCCTTCAGACCCATAGTGACCTCTTTCATAAAGTTCATCCATCTGGCATCTGGCCTTCCTACTTCCCTCCACCTTTCTCAGCATTATTGTTTTTTCCCCAAAGAGTCTTCCCTTCTCACAATGTGTCCAAAGTATGACAGTCTAAAGCAGGGGTAGGCAACCTTTTGGAGACCTGAGCCGGTCTCCCGTAGCCCAGGTCTCGGCTGGGCCAAGGGGGGTGGGGAATGGCCGCATGCGCGCGCACCCTCCACTGATGCGCGTGACCCCCGCACATGCTGCCGCTGTGCATGGCGTGGCGGCAGCCGCATGTATGGGGGACGAGCGCGTCAGTGGAGGGTGCATGCGGGGAGGCTTCCCTTGGCAGCGACGGGCTTCCTGGAAGCCCGTCACCACCGAGGGTCTCCCCGGGAGGCTTCCCTCGCTGGCGAGGGGCTTCTTGGAAGCCCATCGCCACCGAGGGTGTGCGCGGGGAGGCTTCCCTCGCTGGCGACGGGCTTCCTGGAAGCCCATCGCCACCGAGGGTCCCCCCAGGAGGGTTCCCTCGCTGGCGACGGGCTTCCTGGAAGCCCATTGCCACCGAGGGTGCGCGCGGGGAGGCTTACCAGCCAAGGAGGACCCCTACCCCTGCCGCTGCCGCTGCCGCCGCCGCCACCACCACTGTGCGACCGCGCACGCCGCAGCTGGCATTTTGTTACCCAAAATGGCGGTCGCAACGCGTTTGCGCATGCGCAGGATTTGCGCATGCGCAAACGCATTGCGGCTGCCATTTTGGATAACAAAATGCCAGCCGCGGCGCACGCAGTTGCGCACTGATGAAAATGAGCTGCGGAGGTGGCACCGCGGCGGCGGTGGTGGCGGCAGGGGTCTGCCTGGGCCGGTAAGTCCGGCGTCCTGGGCCGGAACCGACCCGGGGGCTGTAGGTTGCCGACCCCTGGTCTAAAGTCTTGTCATCTTGGCTTCTAGGGATATCTCTGGCTTGATCTGCTTTAGGACCCCTTTGTTTGCCCTTTTGGCTGTCCATGGGATCCTCAGCATTCTTCTCCAGCCCCACATTCTCCCAAAGCCATTGGTTTTCTTCCTACCTTCTTTCTTAACTGTCCAGCTCTCACATCCATCCATGGGAATAGGGAATACAATGGCTTGTATGATTCTGACTTTTGTGCTGGGTTGTATATCTTTGCATTTTAGGATCTTTTCTAGTTCTTTCATAGCCACCCTCCCCATTCTTAATCTTCTTCTGATTTCCTGACTGCAGTCCCCATTTCTATCAATGTTTGATCCTAGGGATGGGAATTCTTTTACTATTTCTATTTCTTCATTGTCTAGGCTGAACTTGTGAAGATCCTCGTTGGTCATTATTTTTGTTTTCCTTCTGTTCATCATTAAGCCTGCCTTTGCACTTTCTTCTTTGATCTTCCTTAGCAGGTGTTCTAGGACTGTGATGTTTTCTACCAGTACTATGGTGTCATCTGCATATCTTAGATTGTTGATATTCCTTCCTCCTATTTTCACTCCTCCTCCTCCTGTATCCAAGCCTGCTTTTCTTATAATATGTTCTACATGCAAGTTGAACAGATAGGGAACCATTCTGTTTCTCTATGTTCTGTTCTGACAGTAGCTTCTTGTCCTGAGTACAGATTCCTCATCAAGAATATCAGATGTGTTGGCACTCCCATGTCTTTAAGGGCAATCCATAGGCTTTCATGATCTATGCAGTCAAAGGCTTTGCTATAGTCTATAAAGCACATGCTGATTTTCTTTTGGAATTCCCTGGTGTGCTCCATTAGCCTTTGTATGTTTGCAATGTGGTCCCTCGTTCCTCTTCCTTTCCTGAACCCTGCTTGGACCTCTGGGATCTCTCTTTCCATGTGTGGTTGGAGTCTATGTTGCAGGATTTTGAGCATGATTTTGCTTGCATGGGAGATCATGCTATGGTCCTATAGTTGCTGCACTCTTTTGTATCTCCTTTTTTGTGGATGGGGATGTATATTGATCGCTTCCGATCTGTTGGTCATCGTTTTGTTTTCCGTACCTGTTAACATATATTGGTTAGCACTAGAGTTGACTCTCTCAGTGTGGACTGCAGCAGTTCAATTGGAATATCATCTGTTCCTGGTAATTTGGCTTTTACTATTTCTCTTATTGCAGTTTCCACCTCACTTTTTAGAATCTGGGGTTCATCTTCATATGGCTCTTTATTCGATGTGTCCTTCATGTTGTCATCTCTTTTATATGACTCTTCTGTGTATTGCATCCAGTGTCTTTTTATTCCTTCCTGGTCCTGAATTATGTTATTTTTATTGTCATAGATCATCCCAATCCTTGGTTTGATTTTTCCTTTGATTTCCCGGATCTTGTGAAATAGATCTCTTGTTCTTCCCTTTTTAAGATTTTAAAATTTTTTAAGATTGTGCCCTCTTGCAATCTGAAGCCTAAGGTTTTTAAGGTTTTTGCATAAATGTTTTGTTTATTTGTGTGTGTGCATATAGGAAATGCTAAAGATTTAATTACAATATGTTAAAAATAAAATGAATGATAACAAGCAATGATAACAACCAATGGGAACATGTTATTGTTGTTGCTGTTGTTATATTACTAAACTCAGCTGCCCAATATTTAGGTCTAAAATTGTGCCCTCTTGCAATTTGAAGTCTAAGATTTTTAAGGTTTTGGTATACATGTTTTGTTTGTTTGTGTATGTGCATATAGGAGATTTATCTTTAAAAATTTAAATAAAAATTAGTTAATAATAAAATGAATGATAACAAGCAATGATAACAAGCAATAGGAACAAATTATTATTATTTATAATTAATGTTATTATTATATTAAGAAACTGAGCTGCCAAACCCTGCTACAGATGATGGTTAGAAGCCCCATAGGCACCAATATTTTAGTCTAAAATTGTGCCCTCTTACAATCTGAAGTCTAAGAATTTACCAGCTCAAGGGGCACCTAGCAGGAAAGTGTTACTTTTGAGGACTACAGATCCCAGAATCCTCAGCCAGCATGTCCATTCCCATTGTGGAAACGTTAGTATAGATTGAATCTCCCTTATCCAGAATTCCAAAATCCAAAATACTCCAAACTCCAAAATTGGTGGCTGAGAAAGTGAACCCCTTTGCTTTCAGATGGTTCACTACATGCAAACTTTGTTCCCTGCACAAAATTGTTAAAAATATTATGTATAACATTACCTTCAGGCTATGTGTATAAAGTGTATATGAATCATAAAGGAATGTCATGTTTAGTCTTGGGTCCAATCGCCAAGATATCTTGGATATGCAAATATATCAAAATCCAAAATATTCCAAATTCCAAAATCCACTTCTGGCCCCAAGCATTTTGGTTAATAAGGGAGATTCAACCTGTAGTAATAATCCCCCAAAAAATCAAAGTAGACCTCAAGCAGAGCTTTTCCCCTTGCCTGGTCACACCCAGCAAGCTTCATGGTTCTTGCCTTTGCCTTCTTCTGAGGCTGAGAAAGTGTGACTTGCACAGGGTCACCCAGGGACTTTCCATGGCTGGGGGGTGAGTTCAAATCCAGGGTTCCAGCCATCTTTAAACATCTGAAGGGATGCCAGGTAGAAGATGGAGCCAGCTTCTTTTCTGCTGCTCCAGGGACAACAACATGAACCAGTGGCTTCAAATGACAAGAAAAGCGATTCCATTGAAACATTAGGAAAAAGGTCTTGACTTTAAGAGCTGTTTGACAAAGAAAATTACTTTTCTGGTGGGGTCTCCTTCATTGGAGGCCTTCAAAGAGCCATTTGAAGGGCATATTTCGATAGTTGTGTCTTCCCGCATGGCTAGGGGTTGGATTAGATGGCCCTTGGGGGTCTCTTCCAGCTCTTAGGAGTCTACCATTGTAGGACAGTCTTGATCTCTGCAAAAGCAGACTCCATCTCTTTCTGGCAGTTTTTGTGGTCTCACCGTTCCCTATATTTTCCCTTTTCCAAAGGGTTTTTTTTTTTTTTTGGCCTTCTCCCCAAAACAGGTTTCACACCCGGGACAGCTCTTCTGAAATTCAGAGAAACTCCCAAAGTGAATCCTTGGAAGTCCCCATCTGTCCCTCCAGCCATTTAATTAACTGTCCAGGGTTAATTCTGGCAGGGAAGCCAGATCAGTAATCTGCTAATTGCCAGAAGCGAGGAGCATCTTCTCAGCTCTAATCCCCTCTCTCTTGTCTCAGCTCAACAAGGTTCCAGGTGCGAGGGGAGGCAGGGAGAGAGAAACCTAGCCTCACACCAGTTTGTATTTTTGCTGGGTTGCAGGGCTCTCTCTACTTTTCCTCCCCTTGAGGCCAATTTTGGACCAGTTGTGTGTCACTCTAAATACCCCAGACACCTGGTTGTGGAAGCTAAGCAGGGTCAGCCCTGTTTGGTCCTTGGATGGGAGACCACCAATGAATCCCAGGTGCTGTAGGCTCTGTTTTAGAGGAAGGAACTGGCAAAACCACCTCTGAGTCTTCCTCGACTAATAAAACCCAATAAAATTAATGGAGTTGCCTTAAGTCGACAGGCAACTTGAAAGCACACACACACACAAAGTAGATCCGCCTAACCTTGGACACTAAGCAGGGTGAGCCCTGGTTAGTACTTGGATGGGAGACCACCGACAAGGACCGGGTGCAGTAGGTGATATTTCAGAGGGAGGAACTGGCAAACACCACCTCCAAGTCTTCCTTGCCTAAGAAAACCTTATGAAATTCGTTGGGTCAGCCATAAGTCGACAGGAAACTTGAAGGCACATGGACACAAGGCATGAAATCCCGTTTGATCTGGCATGCTAAGCAGGGTCAGCCCTGGTTAGTCCTTGGATGGGAGACCACCAATGAATCCCTATGACTCCATTTCAGAGGAAGGAACTGGCCAAACCATCTCTGAGGATTCCTTGCTTAAGAAAACTCCATGAACTTCATAAATCCACAGGCAACTTTGAAAGCACACATGCAGACACAGAGAGAGAGACTTACACGGAGGCATCAAAATGTATAGGCTGCATGCTTCCAGCTAACACAGAATGCTTCTTCAGACTGGCATGGAAGAATGAAGTTGGACCTGTTGGCCCTTGGAGGTCTCTTACAACTCTAGGATTCTAGGATAAGATTTAGCAGAGCAACCTCCTCCCCAGGTTTTGATCTTTCCAGCTGTTAACATTTTCAGACTCAAGATCTTCCTTTCACCTTTTGTAAACTCCTCAGTTTTCCAAAACTGTACATGTATTCTAAGAACCATTGTGGTGTGGTAGTTTGGGTGTTGGACTAGGAATCTGGGAGACCAGGGTTCAATTCCCAGCTTGGCCATGAAACCCACTGGGTGACCTTGGGCAAGTCACACTCTCTCAGCCTCAGGGGAAGGCAATGGCAAACCCCCTCTGAAGAAATCTGGCCAAGGAAATCTTGGGATGTCAGGGTAAGTCAGAGGCAATTGCAAACCACTTCTGAAGAAATCTTCAACAGCCAGTGTGGTGTAATAATAATAATAATAATAATAATAATTTCTATCCTGCCCCTCTACCGAAGCAATCGGGATGGCTTACAACAATAAAAGCTCACAATAACCCATCCCAAGCCCAAACCCACCCTCCCCTTAAAACAGTATTATGGCTTTAGTGAGACAGGACTCTAAGAGACCAGAGTTCGAATCCCTGCTTGGCCATGGAAACCCATTGGGTGACACTCTCTCAGCCTCAGAGCATGGCAATGGCACCCCCCCAAACAAATCTTGCCAAGAAAACCCCAGGATAGGTTCACCTTAGGGTTGCTGTAAGTTGGAAATGACTTGAAGGCACACAACCACAACATTCTGCCTATTTCCCCAGTTCGAGACTCAAGGCAGCTTTCCACAGATTTAAAAATGGTTAAAAGCTCACAAAATACACTACTTCAGCTGTCAGAAATGGATAAAAATCCCAGCCCAACAAGGGTAAGAAACAGAAAATACCATGTGTTGCTCAGGAAAATGGTTTATTGAGAGCCAGTGTGGCTTAATGCTTTGAGTGTTCGCCTAGAGACCAGGGTTCAAATCCCTGCTCAGCTGTGAAAAATCACCGGGTGACCTTGGGCAAGTCACACACTCTCAGCCTCAGAGGAATGCCACAGCAAACCTCTGAACCAATCTTGCCAAGAAAACCCTTTTGACGGGGATAGCCTTAGGGTCACCATAAGTTGGAAATGACTTGAAGGCACACAACGACAACCACGACAATTGTTTAGTCTGGGTGGGCCCTGTGCAAAGAGGAAAAATCTTTCCCTGCTTGCAGAAAGGGAGCAGAAAGTCAAAACTCTCCCTTTCCAAAGAAAGGATCCCTCCCCAATGGAGAGAAAGGCACACCGCCTCAAACAGCTGTGAAGAAGATGAGGAGATTATCTGCTCCTCCGGCTAATGCAGGGAAAGCCCTAATCAATATTTTAAAAGAAAGTAAATTGACCTGCCTGCTAGTCATTAAGAGAGGCACGCAATCCATCTCCCGCTCTCCCCAGGACAAAAGTGGACAGCTTGCATCGGACACGGATGGATGTCAGAGTCCAAAGGGGGACGGACAGGATGCTCCTGGGGATGCTGCAAACACTAGGAAAACCAACGGCTTGAAAAGCATGCACCAAGAAGTCCAGAGTGGCTTCCCTCAGATGTAGATGCCGTTTTTCAAAAGAGGCAAATAAATAAATTGCAAAATGAAAACCCCTAAATATTTCTCAGGCACCCGCACAGTGCAAAATGGAAACCTGTAA
Organism: Phrynosoma blainvillii; assembly: GCA_026167975.1. Taxonomy (NCBI): domain Eukaryota; kingdom Metazoa; phylum Chordata; class Lepidosauria; order Squamata; family Phrynosomatidae; genus Phrynosoma; species Phrynosoma blainvillii. The sequence goes on along the minus strand of JANUYF010000011.1, from coordinate 20,959,563 downwards.
ATACGTAGATGCTTTTTCCAAAAGACACAAATAAATAATTTGCAAAATAGAAACCCCTAAATGTTTCTCAGGCACCCGCGTAGTGCAAAATGGAAACTCATAAATACGTAAATGCCTTTTTCAAAAGATACAAATAAATAAAACTGCAAAATGGAAACCCCTAAATATTTATCAGGCACCTGAGCAGTGCAAAATGGAAATCCATAAATACGTAGATGCCTTTTTCAAAAGACTCAAATAAATAAATTGCAAAATGGAACCCCCTAATATTTCTCAGGCACTCACACAGTGCAAAATGGAAAACCATGGAAACAAAAACACTATGTTCTTACCTGAGAGAACACCTCTCTAGGAATCTCTAGGTCCTCCAGTGCAACTCTATGGTCAACATCTGCCAGACATTGACCACAGAATTGCGCTGGAGGAGCTGCAAATGCCTAGTGGAGTCTTCTCTCTAGGAATCTTTATGTCCTCCAGTGCGACTTTTGGTTAAATGTGACCACAGAGTTATGCTGGAGGACCTAGAGATTCCTAGACATAACATATTAATAAAATCTATGAATAATCAAAGCCACAAAAGTGAAAGCTGCAAACGTGGAGGGACACGTGTACTACACTTAATAGCCTGAAGATACCAAATTCTGTCTGATCATGTCTGTAAAATGAGGCACAACTGTAACAGTAGATCCCTTTTAATGAAAAGCAACTATAAACTTTTTTTGTTTCTTAAAGCAACCTTTCCTTTGGGATTTACTGAATGGTAGCAAAAAGCAAACTTTTAGCACCGAGAAATGCGACACATTTATTGTTGCATGAATATTCATGGACTAGGTGGCCCCTTTCGGCGTCCAACAACTGTAGTCCATAAATGCTCAGTTTTGATAACAAATGTGTCCGTTTTTATAGGATCACAAGACACAGATAAATGTAAGGTGCTGCCCAGGGTGACCAGAAGTCCTAACTGCAAAGAAGGATATTACACTGCAAAATTCAAGAAACATGTAAGACGTCACGAACAAAAAGCTAAAAACACTTGTAGAAATATAAATGCATGCTTCTAAGTCAAAATGGAGGATATTTTGGAATTCCTCCTGGACAGAAGGCTGAAATAGAGGTCATGTCCTGGAAAAGGAGGATGTCTGGACACCCTGGTGGTCCATCTAGGAAGGAAAAAACATTAAATGCACACAGTGGGGAAAAAATGAAATGCATAAACAAATTGAAATGCACAAAATGCACACTTTCCCTGTCTAGTATTACCTTACATTTATTTATCTGTAGTTTGAGATACCAGGTGGGTGACACCTGGCTTGAAAGCAGTACGGTACATATAAAAATGATTTGGGGGTCTTTGTAGACCAGAGGCTCGACCTCAGTCAACAGCGTGATTCTGCAGCCAAAAAGGCCAATGCAATTTCAGGGATGCATCAATAGAAGTAGAGCGCCCCTCTCCTCTTGCTAGGAATTGGGGAGAATCCATTCCTTTCAGGTTCCAAATCTTTACTCAATGTCTTGGAAACCAAACCAAGAATCATGGGATATTAGAGTCGGGAGAGACCTCCAAAGGCCATCTAGTCTCTAGTGCAATTCCCTGCCATGCAGGAATCCACAATCAAAACATTCCTAGAAGATGCTGATCCAACCTTTGTTTGAGGGCCTCTAAAGACAGAGATTCCACCATCCTGCAAGGCATTCCACTAAAATAATAGGGTGAATGCTCCGTCTTTGGAAATTATTGCCCAGTGGTTGCAGCCAGTCATTTGGTGGACTGCCCACCATTAAAAAGGACCAAAATAAATGCAGGAAGGCAGACCATCCTGGTAACTCTGGACATTATAGTTTTTGTTGCTTCTGATGGCTATTAGCAGTTGGTGATAAAATGGCGTCTAGACAGCTCCATAAAATTGGAATAAAATAACACCAGAAAAACAAAGGACCTGGGCAGGGAAAGCAAACCAAATCCAAATCAAATATAATGTTGCTGCCTTTAAAAATGAAAAGAAATGGGTAATCAGGGAATTAACCAGTAAAACCAGTTGGAGCAGGGCTTTCCCATCCCAACTTGACAACCGTCACCATGCAGTCTGGCAAATAAATGACACAAAATGGGAAACACTTGGGAGTAAAAACTAAAATTCAGGGTTCTGAAATACCTTGATTAGGATCTTTGACTAAAACTCAGAATTGTAGAGTTGGAAGGGACTCCAAGGGTCACCTTGTTCAACCCTCCTGCCGTGCAGGAATACACAACTTAAGCATTTCTGAAAGATGCCCATTCGGCATCCATTTAAATGGCTTGAAAGGAGAGTCCACCAACCTCCGAGGCAGAACATCCCACTCTTAAAAAGCTATTGCAGTCAAGAAGTTCCTCCTAATGTCCCAGAGGCCACTTGTGCCCTGGTTTTCATCTATGAAATGTTGGACAAAGATCTGATCTTCTGATCTTGGAAGCTAAGCAGAGTCAGTCTTGGTTAGCACTTGGAGGGGAGACCGCCAATGAAGGCCAGGTGCTGTAGGTTCTATTTCAGAGGAAGAAACAAACAAAACCACCTCTGAGGATTCCTTGCCTAAGAAAATCCTATGAAACCCAGGCGGTCGATGTACTTGAGGGCACACACACACAATGCACTCCAGTCTGATCTTGGCTACTAAGCAGGGTCAGCCCTGGTTAGTGTTTGGATGGGAGACCAGGAATGAATCCCATTAACCTCTGAGGAGTCCTTGCCTAAGAAAATCTTATGAAATATATGGGGTTCCATAAGTCGACAGGCAACTTGAAGGCATAGAACAGTTTTCTCTTCTCCAAGTGCAACATACCCAGTTCCCTCAGTCATTTCTTATTCCACAGAATTATAGAATCTTAAGAGTTGAAAGGGGAACCCAAGGGTCATCCAGTCCAACCCCCCTGCCATGCAGGAATCCATAACTAAAGCACCCTTGAAAAATGTCCATCCAACCTGTCTTTAAAGACCTCCAAAGATGGAGAACCCACCAAGGAAGTCCATTCCACTCTCCAACAGGAATTACTGTACAGCAGAAGAAAAATCTTCCTGATATTTAGGTGGAATCTTTTTTCTTGTAATTTGAATCCACTAGTCCTAACCTCACCTGCAATTCAAATCGTCTGATTTCAGCCTTTCCTAATCCAGTTCCCAGGGAAGAGGAAGGCAAACAGCTGCACCAATCGATCTCTGGATCACTACATTTTGCACTTTAAGACACAAAGTTCATGCTTCCAATGCAATCTACAAAATCTAGGTTTTCTCCATGCTAAAAAAGAGACGGAGTCTTTGAAAAACTTTGCCTTCACTTTCATCTTCCTCCTTTGTCGCAAACATGAACCAAGGAGCCAGCCTGATGTAGTAGTCTGAGTGCTGGAAGTGCTCAAATCCTCATCTAGAAACCCACTGGGTGACCTTGGGCAAGTCACACTCTCTCAGCCTCAGATGAAAACAATGGCAAGCCCCCTTTGAGAAAAATTTACAAAGAAAGCCCTGTTTTTATAGCCAGCATAGTGCAATGCTGGATGGTTTGAGTCCCTGGTTGGTCATGCAAACCCACTGGGTGAACATGGGCAACCTGCACTATCTCAGCCTCAGAGGAAGGTGATGGCAAGCCTCCTTTGAACAAATCTTGCCAAGAAAACCCTATTTTTACAACCAAGATGGTGCAGTGGTCTGAATGTGGACTACGATCCTGGGATACTGGGCGTTTTGAGTCCCCAGTCGGCCATGGAAACTCCTCAAGTGTCCTTGGGGAAGTTACACTCTCTCAGCCTCAGAGGAAGGAAATGGCAACTCCTCTTTGGCCAAGAAAACCCATAATAGGGTCACTGCAAGTTGGAAAGGTCTTGAAGGCACCCAACTCAAACAGAAGACCTTTGGGATACCAGCCCTATTGACTTAAAGGGATTCCTCCCTCCCTTCCATGCTGAGTTAATCTACTTTTGTACTTTGAACCTAGTTTGCAGCAACAGAAGCTAAGAACAAAGGAGGAGGGGGGAAACCGGGACATTTTAAAAGCAGCTCACAAAGTGGGATGGCAGGGGAATAAATCAGGACTGTCCTTGCAAATTGGGATGGTTGGAAACTATGCAACAACCCTTTCACCTTGTTAGATGATGTACAATTTGAGGACTGTGCAAGATAAGTTATTTTGCAACATCCTTCCTTGTTTTGTGGATGCTTTCTCACCCTCTCTGCTCCTCTTTTCTGCTCCCAGAAAGTGCCACCCTCACAGCCAATGCCTTAAAATCTACTTTTTTCTATAATAAAAATATTTAAAAATAAAACACACACACACACACACACACACACACACATATATATATATATATTTAAATCTACTTTTTTCCTGTGCATCCAACAGATTTAACTCAAACATGAAAATGCAGCCGGAACTTTGAAGGCAATGTCATCTCTTTATTTTCAGTAAGGGAGGAGGCAAAGGCACAGTGGAAGAAGCAACAAGGGTGGCTGCTCTTTGGAGGATTTACCAGCATATTAACATTTTTTTTGCCGTTTCTTGCCCAATCTTGCATTATCCGGAAAGGAGGAAGAGGAAATTCGATACTGGCTGATTCCAGTCCCAGTTTGCATTGAGTTGCAGCCATCGCCAAGCTTTCAAATTTCTCAGGTCAAGCAGATATATTTCAAAATTCTGCAAAGTTTGGAAATGTTGCCTTTAGGGAGAATGGGGGCAACCCTCATTTGTGTCATTTGTTCTTTCTGGGAGTTGTAGTTTCAAAGGCGTAACATTTTCCGGTTCCAGTGAGACATGAAGACAGTGACCCAGATCTTAGATAAGTCACGCTCTCTCAGCCTCAGATGATGGCCATGGCAAACCCCCTCTGAACAAATCTTGCCAAGAAAACCCCACAATATTTTCCCTTTGGGTCACCATAAATTGGAAACAAAAGGTTGAAGGCACACAAAGACAACAAAATTGAGTCCCATTTGGGAGCAAGGTGGGATGCTTTGGCGATCCTAAGGCAAACCCATCATGGGGTTTTCTGGGGCTGAGAAAGTGTGACTTGACCAAGGTCACCCAGTAGGTTTCATGGCCAAGCTGGGATTTGAAGCCTGGTCACCAAAATCATAGTCCAACACTCAAACCATGACACCATGCTATCTCTCTAAAAGACTAAAGCAATTTATAATACAAAAGCTAAAAAATAATAATAAGCCAACCACTCACTTTAAGGAGTTTAAAAAGCATCTGAGGCATAGTAATTATGATAAATGAAAATAAAGACGCGAGCATGGAGTAGTGGTTTGGTCATTGGACTAGGACCCTGGAGAGCAGGGTTCAAATCTCTGTTGGCCATGGAAATCTCCTGGGTGACCTTGGGCAAGTCACACTCTCTCAGCCTCAGAGGATGGAAGGGTAAACCTGTCCAAGAAAACCCCATGATAGGTTCTCCTTAGGGTTGCCATAAGTCGGAAAAGGCACACAACTACAACTTATGTAGAGGCATAAATATTATACATAGGGAAGTAGCGAAATAATGGGGGGGGGAAGTAGTTATGTTTATTAAATAATTTTTGGGGAAACAGCGAAGCTCTTGCAACATGTATTTTGGCTACTAGTGAAGGCATCACTGTCTTGCGGATTTGGGATGTTACTGTATCAAGTAAATAAAGTTTTTGGAAACAGTTAATCTCTTGCAACCTGTATTTTGGTTTCCAATAAAGATATCACTGTCTTCTGGATTTGGGATGTTACTGTATCAAGTAAATAAAATTTTTGGAAACAGCAAAGCACTTGCAACATGCCTTTTGTGCATTTTGGTTGTTCCGATAAATGTATCACTGTCATGGGATATTACTGTATAAACTGGATGTTACTGTTGTCCCCATAAAGGTATCACTGTCTTGTGGGTTTTGGATGTTATTGTATCAAGTAAAGAAAGTTTTTGGAAACAGTGAAACCCTTGCAACATGTATTTTGTGCATTTTGGTTGATCCAATAAAAGTATCACTGTTTTGTGACTTCTGGATGTTATTCTATCAAGTAAATAAAGCTTTTGGAAACAGCAACGCTTTTGCTGTATACCTTTTGTGCATTTTGGTTGTCCCAATAAATGTATCTCTCACTGTCTTGTGGATTTGGGATGTTTCTGTATCAAGTAATTTTTTTTTTTTTTTGGGAAACAGTGAAGCTCTTGCAACATATATTTTGTGCATTTTGGTAGGCCCCCAAAAGGTATCACTGTCTTGTGGATCTGGGACGTTATTGTATCAAGTAAACAAAGGTTTTGGAAACAGCGAAACTCTTGCATCATGTACTTACTTGGTGCATTTTGTTTGTCACAACAACAGTGTCACTGTTTTGTGGATTGTGAATGTTATTGTACTTTGCTACATGGCCAACACAGCTATCCTGGGTAGGACATTTTGGAGACAGGGTTGGCACATTTCCATTGACTCCAGTTTCAGAGTCCTGTTGTTAAACAGCAATTCCCACAATGACACACACTGCAATGGTCAAAGCAAATTTGCGGGGGAGAGAAAGGATCCACCAGCTCCTCTGATGCCTTTCCAGCACATGTCAGAGGAAGGGATGCAGAGAGGAAGGCGTTGCATGTTCACCTCTGGATCCCTGCCAGGGGTTTGTATCCGGAAGGGAGCTTCCCTGGCCTGGCTCCAGCAAGCCATGCTCTGAGAAGGCTCTCCATGCCCAGCTGGCCGACTGGCTGCCAACCAGAGCCGCCCTGTCAAGCTGAAAGAGGCCCACAGGGGAAGCCAAAGGGGGAAGAGAGATGGAGGAATGTAAACAAGATGAGGCAAAAAGGATGCACAAGACCAGGCTTGCCAGATCTCCACCATCACGGGGCTGTCCCAGGCAAAGGAAGTGCCCTTGGCATAGCAAGATGCCAAGTGACTTCTTAACCCAGATTTTCTAAGGAGAAAGCAAGCGGCTGGCTTAATACCAGGATGCAAGGCATGTGAAAAGAAGAGAGGGCAAAAATCAGTTTAATCCTGCAGAAAATGAGAAACACTGCCTTGGAAAGAGCACCAACTGCACCCAAGTTGCCCAGGGTTCCTAGGCACTGCTGTATGTCACCAAGTCATTTTTGATTTTCGCTTTCTGCAAGCAGGTGAAGGTTCTTCTCTTTGTGCAAGGCCCACCCAGTTTAAACACTTGTGTGTCTTCAAGTTGTTTCTGACTTGTGGTGACCCTAAGATGAGCCTGTCATGAGGTTTTCTTGGCAAGATTTGTTCAGAGCAGGTTTGCCATGGCCTTCCTCTGAGGCTGAGAGGGTGCGACTTGCACCAAGGTCACCCAGTGGATTTCCATGACCAAGCCATTATTCAAACCTTGAATCTTCAGCATCGAAGTCCAATGCTCAAACCACTACACCACACTGGTTCTCTTCCTAAGCATTGCCCAGACCTGATTTGTGGTTTTCGGCCTGTGTGATGTAAATGTGGTGCTCCAAGTCAAGGGTCTGGGATTCTGGGAGCTAAAGTTCAAACCACCTGGAAGGCTAGAGTTTGGGAATCGCTGGTTTAATTGGTCCCCAAACTGTGCCCTTTAAGAGATTTTTGATTTCAGCTCCCAGAAGCTTTAGCCATGCTGGCCAATAGTCTGGGATTCTGGGAGCTGAAGTCCAAAATCCCTTAAAGAGCACAGTTTGGGGACCACTGGAATGCATCCAGAAGCATAACAGACAAGCTCATATGTGTGCTTCCCAGATGGATGGACATCCCTTCACAGCTGGGTCAGCTTAAAAACAAATGGGCTCCAATTTTAAAGCAGTGTTCTTGACCCTTTTTTCCAAAAGGGTTTGAATAAGAAAAGGAGAATGCAGACACTTCCAAACTGTACACATTTCCAAACTCCATGCACTTCCAAACTCCACACATTTCCATATTCTGTGCATTTCCAAAACGCATGCACTTCCAAAACTGGATGCTCAGAGGCTCCTGTTAGATTTTTTAAAAAAATGTTTACAAATTTTGTGGTTGGTTTTTGCAACCTTTTCACAGTGGAAACCCCCTCCTCTTTTCCCATCTGGGTTCCATCTGCTCCTGTTCCTCTTTCCATTTGGAGGCAAAGGAGAGGAAGGGGGTTCTTCTTCATCTTCTCCCCCCACCATTGCCACCCCCCCAGTGTATTTTATAGCTAAAACATCAAAGGCAGACCCTGGTGGGAAGGTCTGCAAAGAGTCATTTCCTCCAAATAGCTTTAAGGCCTTTCCTGACTCCATCTCCCCTCCAGACTCATCAAACAGAGGTGAAAAGAAGAGGAGGAGGAAGGAACCCAGACACTTTTTTGCTTCCTGAAGATTTCAGAATGGGGGTGGTTTATACTGTTAAAATTAGCCCCTTTTGTCTCTGGGCTTGTCACTACTACAGGTTCCTTCTAGCAATAGACGAGAGGGAATAGTAGAATCCTAAGCATTGGGAACGATCAATATATATTGCTATACACAAATAAGGCGACACCAAAGATTGCAATAACTACAGTCTACAAACTGCAATAAGAGAAATGGCAAAAAGCCAGTCACCAGGAACCAGTGATATTCCAATCAAACTGCTGCCACCCACATTGACAAAGTAAACTCTAGTGCTAACCAACATATATCAACAGATATGGAAGACAAAACGATGGCCAACAGATTGGAAACGATAAATATACATCCACAAAAAAAGGGGGGACACAAGAGACTGCAGCAACTATAGGACCATAGCATTACTTTCCCATACAAGCAAAATTATGCTAAAAATTCTGCAATATACACTCCAACCACACATGGAGAGAGAAATCCTAGAGATGCAAGCTGGGTTCAGGAAAGTTAGAGGCGCTAGGGACTACACTGCAAACATATGATGTATAATTTAGCATGCCACAGAATTCCAAAATAAAATCTTCAGGTGCTTTGTTGACTACAGCAAAGCCTTTGACTGCATAGATCACGAAAAACTATGGAACACTCTTAAACACTTGGGAATGTCAATACATTTGATAGTCCTGATGCTCAGGACCTGTGTTCAGGTCAAGAGGCTGCCATCAGAACTGAGAACGGAGAAACAGAATGGTTCCCAATTGGAAAGGAGTCAGGCAAGGCTGCATCCTATCACCCTATTTATTCAATTTATGCAGAAAATATCGTACCCAGAGCAGGCTTAGACTCAGAGGCAGGAGTGAAGATCAGAGGAAGAAACATTAACCTAAGAGCAGCAGAAAACAAGTATTTTCATACAAAGCTCCGTAGTCATTCCTCATGAGACTCGGCTTCCAGACTTTTAACCATCTTGGTTGTCCTTCTCTATGGGCCTTCCAACGTGTAAATATCTTTCTTGAATTGTGGTGCTCAGAATTGGACACAGTATTATTCCAGGTGAGGCTCAACCAAAGCAGAATAGAGTGGCACTATTACTTGCCTTGATCTAGACTCTACACTCCTATTAATGCAGCTTAGAATTGCATTGGCCTTTTTGACCGCTGCATCACACTGTTGGCTCATCTTTAGCATATAGTCTACTAAGACCCCTATATCTGTTTTGCATGCATTGCTTTCGAGCCAGATGTCACCCATCCTATATTTGAGCATTTCATTTTTGCTTCTTAGATAGAGTACTTCACATTTCTTCCTGTTGTAATGTCTTTGGTAACTCAGAGGAGCACAGAGAAATGCTCCCAGTGCGCAACAGCTCAAAGGAGCACCCTGTCAGACAGGGATGTGCAAATAGCACACTTTTATGCCCAAATATGAAACCTGGGCAGGGAGGGAGTGCCATTTCCCTAGAAACACAAAAAGCCACATTCAAATACGCTTGGGCACAGATCCACCCATTCTAGATCAAGAGGGATGCAGAGCTTCATTTTGTCTGTGGTGAGGACATCTCAACCGTTGAAAATGTCTTCTTATTCAAAGCAGAAAGCATTCGAGATTTAAAACATCTGAATGAACTGGTCGGGGGAGCTAGTCGTATTTGTCCATCCAAGCCCCAGCTCTTTGAGTTTAATAATGGTTGCCACATTTTCTTTCCTTAGAGGTGCCTCCTCCTCTTTCTCATTATGATTATTTTATTTATTCATATCTTGCCTTCCAGAGTCATAGTCCAACGTTCCAACGACTCCACCACTCTGCCTCTCTTCTTCTACTACTCCTTTAGGTTTCAGCCCTTGTTTGACTGGAGTATATATTGGGTGTTTTTTTTTTAATTCCTTATTCTGCTACTTACAGCACTTAACATACCACTGTCCCTTTGCAGAGGGTAAGCCACATCACAGCTGATATTTCTCATTCAGAGCTTGGAAAAGTTCCTTTTTTGGACTACAGCTCTCCAAAACCCTAGCCAAACCCTAGCCAAAATGACTGCAACTCTGGGAGATACTGTCAACAACAACAACAACAACAACAACATGATCTGTTTTGGTAGGGGGATTCTGGGATCTGCCATCCAAAAGTCTTCCACTCTCGCTGGCTCAAATCGAAAATGTCTGGAGGAATGTCTAAAAGGTCAGGAAAACCAAAGACCTTTGGAGGAACTTGCAGGGATTTCCCTGCAAAAACCAGCTTTAACTCTATTTAAATCTCAGCACAGAAGTGACTGCAAGAAAGAACTGAGGCTTGGCAAGTTTTTTCCCCCCAAAAATGTTTTTTATTGCAGGATCCGGAGAAAACCAGAGGATGGTCAGGAGTTTTGCAAGCAAGAAGGGATATTCCGAGACCAAACACCTCCTTTGCAAACTTTGACACCACTCAATTTCAAATGGGAAAAAAGTGATATTTTATTTTCAACCCCTCCTTTGCTTTCAAATCAGAAAGATAAAAGCTGAGCCTCCCTTATCCAAAATGCCTGGGACCAAAAGAGTTTTTTATTTTTTTATTTTTGGAATATTTGCATGTACATGAGATATCTAGAGACCCATGTCTGAACACAAATTTCATTTATGTTTTATATACACCTAGCCTGAAGGTAATTTTATACATAACATTTTTAACAATTTTGTGCATGAAACAAAGGTTGTGGACACTGAACCACCAGAAAGCAAAGGTGTCACTCTCTCAGCCACCCATGGAAAAAAACTTGGTTTTTGGAATAATGGAGATTTTAGATATGGAAGGCTCATTCTGTATTATCTTTCTTTTTAAACAGACACCACTCATCTTTTTAGATTTTCCTGTTCTGAATCCATTTATTTATTTTAGTCATATAGGCTGCTTCTGCACTGTAGAAACAATCTGGTCTGACATCACTTTAACTTCCATGGCTCAATGCTATGGAATTCTGGGAGGTGCAGTTTGTTCCAGCACCAACAAACCATTGAGCTATGACAGTTAAAGTGGTGTCAGAATGGATTATTTCTGCATTTCTGTAAAATAAATAAAAGCCATGGCAGTTAAAGTGGTGCCAATCTGGTGCCACAACAAACTATATTTCCCAGAATCCCACAGCATTGAGCCATGGCAGTGTCAAAAGTGGTGTAAAAAAAGATTATTTCTGAGTGCAGATACAGCCATAGAGATGCAAATTTGCATCCTAGTAGGCTTTCAGAATCATATATCTTTCTCGCCTTGACCACCACTGATGGGACACAGAATATATAAAAACCACAATAAATATTTTTAAATTACCCATTTTTAATAAATAATAAAATAAAAGCAGTGGCCAAGATCAACATTATCACAGTCTATGTTTGTAACTTATGAATCCATAGCAATGTTACAGACAACACAATGAAACTGCATTAATAAACTGAATACTTTCTGATGCACATTGCCTAAAAACTCATAGAATTTTAGAGTTGGAAGAGATCACAAAGGGCCATCTATTCCACATGAATACACACCCCACCATGCAGGAATACATGGCTCTAGCATTCCCAAATGATGCCCATCTGACATCCATTTAAAGACTTGTAGGAAGATTTTTGCATTCTCTTTCCCGCTCCTTAGATAGATAGGGATTTCCTGCATGCAAACTCTGCTCTCTTTCTCTCTCTCATTCAAACTAATCATGTGATTTAGGTCACTCCCCCCTTTGGGAATAGCAGACATCTTCTCTCACAAATTTTCAACTGAGCTACATGTTTTCCATCTTCCTCCTCTCTCAACTTTCTTTGGAAAGATGACGAGATAAAAAATTTATTTTTACCTGAACTATTCACTAGCTAGATTAGGATATAGCTTCTATGTAAATATAGATTAAAGCCATTAGTAAACGATTGTTTTACGCTACAAGTGACTTGTGTTGTTTTTGGAGCCAGTCTCAGTTCTTGGGGAAGCATAGTTAGACCAAGGCACATTTCTGCTACTTTGCTAATGTAAGGCTAGACCCTAACAGGCTTGGCTTTGACATTTTTGATATTTAAATATTTTAGTTTCTTTTACCAAAGGCTGAAGCCTTAGGAAACTATAATTACCCTACAAAGACGTCCTAAGAAGGAGAGTCCACCAACCTCCAAGGTGCACCGGGAGGTTGCGATGCCCATCAGGCACTCCTGGTACTTCCAAGCCAGTTTCTAGAGTGGGATGCACACTGGTGCCCACTGCACAACAGGGCACTCCATTGGGTACCATTCATCAAGGAATGCCAGCACAAAGTGACTTCATGGTAAGCCCAAGCTAAATACAGTGACCCTGAAATCCCCCCATCAACTTCAAAATACCTTTGTCTCTGCATATGTGCATCTCACAGTGACTCTCTAGGGCAAACTGCAACCTTTCTTTTCCATGCCCAAAATTATTATTTTTAAATTGTGCTTTTTAAATATTGTTCTTGTTGTGGTCCTCCAAAGTACTAGTTTTTGCACAAAAAAAATCATAAAATCAAAATGCCCTCTAGGGATCCAGAAATTCCCCAAGACATGCCCCTGAAGGGCATTTGGGGGCAAATAAAAACCTATTTATTTTGTGGTAGCAGTTGCAGTGAAGGTTGTGGCTTCCATATTTTTTGGAGGGTGGAGCAAGTGGCCCCCTAGTCTTCCACAATTGCCCCTTATGCTGTAGAGGCTGCGCAGATTTTCTTTTATAGAAACCATTTTGCTGCGACCGGTAGGGTATCTACAATGGGTTCAGGAGGAAACAGAAAATGGCCCCCTGATCTTGCAAGTTCTCTGATTTCCCTACCCTGATTTATAAGTTTAAAAGCCTCCATTAAGGAACTGATTCTTTTTTTAGACTCCCTGGCTGGGATTTGTTATATTTTCAAATTGCACTGCTTGCAAATATTTCTCTTTTCGCAGCTGTTTCCTCCAAGGAAGGGAAAGATGTCTCCAAAAATTGTGCCGCAGACGCCCATCATTATCTCCTGGAGCTGCCAGCCAAACTTCAGAACACACCAATTACATTTTATAATTAAAAGCAATGAAAAGGCAAGTGCCTATCATTATGCACTTCCACGTTTCATTAGTGGGTTTTGCTCGATCCCAGGTCACCTTCCGGGAATTACCACCCTGTGGGGCAGAAAGCAGGTGTTTCTGGGCCCTTAAGAGAACACCTAGACACACCTTTCACAACAAGGTTCCTACAAGACAATACACCAGGTTGCAGTTGACTGAATTCTGCTTTACCATTGCATCTGAATAAACTAGCCATGGTTTGTTGGCATCCACAAATCAGAATAATACAAAACAATACACCGGGATGCAGTGGCAAGCTCTGGCTTGTCATTACATCTGAACAAACTAGCCATGGTAATCACAAAACAGAAAAATACAAAACAATATATCAGGCTGCAGCGGACTAAACTCTGGCTTGACTTTATATCTGAACAAACTAGCCATGATTTGTTGGCAGCCATAAACCAGAATAATACAAGACAATATACCAGGCTGTAGCTTACTGAACTTTGCCTTGTCATTGTATCTGAACAAACTAGCCATGGTTTGTTGGTAACCACAAAAAAGTACTAAAAGCCCAGCCTAATTGCTAGATTTGTTCTTAACCGACATCAAGTTAACTTTGACTTATGGCAACCTTATAAAAGAGAGACCCCCAAGTCACTCTACCCTCAACTGCCTTGTTCAGGTCTGCCTCAAAGGGTTATGGAGTCTCTATCTTTGGAGGTTTTTAAACAGAGGCTGGATAACTGGGGTGATTTGATTGTGGGTTACTCCATGGCAGAAGGGGGTTTGATTGGATGATCTCTGGGCTCCCTTCCAGCTCTAGGATTCTATGAAAGAACTATCCAGTTCTATAAAAGCTTATGCTGTATGAGTGTCAGTCTCTGGCTATGAAAGAATCCTTGGAGAGGCATCCAGTTCCAGTATGCGCCACCATAAACGCACCTCTTTCCTAAATCAATCAGTAAAATTGGCAAACAAAATCTCAAGAAACCCCAACTGGGCACAATTAGAGACCTGCCCCACTTTCTCCTACAGATTCAGTGACTCTAGAGGTCACTCCATGTTCATGAAAGAGAGGAGACCTTTCTTCACTCCCGCTCCGGCTTCAACCAGCAGGTGTATCACAGAATCCTAGAGTTGAAGGGGTCTCCCTAAAGTCATCCAGTCCAACCCGACTTAATGCAGGAACTCCAGCAAGAGCATCCCCAACAGTGGGCTGCCAATCCTCTTTTTGATGAAGTCCAGAGAAAGAGACCCCACCACATCTCCTGGTCATTGGTTCCATTGCCCAACCACTCTCAAGAAATTCAACCAAAATCCACCCTCCTATGACTTCCCAGAATCCCCAGCCAACATGGCCAACAGTGGCGAATTCTGGGAGCCAAAGTCCAAAATATCTGGAGAACCAAAAAGGTTAGAAACCACTACTTTATCCCATCATCTCAGTCAATGGAAAAAAGTGACATTCCTGAGACTGAAGCTTGCAACACTTGGCTCGCAACATTCCTCCAGTTTGCACCATGATTCATTCTCGAACGAGATCCTTAGTGGGTACAACATCCTCCAAGTGCCAACCCCAAATAAGACAAAAGCACAGGCTCTGCAAAAGAAAATGCCAGCCAAGGACCATACCTGTTTGAATTGCTCCTCATAGGTCCAGTCTCCATGATCAAGGACCGGGGTTTGCAGCTGGGACAGGACTTGGTGGGACACCCCGGAAGAGAGGCGCTCTGGGGCCCCCGAAAGCCTGGAAGGCTCCCCTCGGTATTGTTGGGGGGCTGGTTGCTTGCGGAGGAGTGGGGGTCCGGGGCTTGAGTGGGCCGTCCCTCCTGGGCCCACGTCTTCTTCGCCCATCTCATCCTCTTCATCGTAATCGTCCTCGTCTTCCTCGCCCAAATCATCTTCAAAATCCTCTTCGACCCATTTGCCTTTCCTGCCGAGTTGGGGGGCAGCAGAGTAGGGAAGGGGCCCAAGAAGGAAAGGCGACAAAAAAGATGACAACATGAGGGTCCGAGAACTTGAGGGACGGTCCCAAATTGGCACCCCTGATCCTGTATTTGAATTACGGGGAACCAACAGTCAGCAAAGTACAGCCCACATGATGCATGCAGGCCCCCCCAGACCATTTTTGTGGTCTCCTGGATTGAAAATATGTATGCCCCAAAAGTGATCTTGGGGTGCGTGGAGACCCTCAGGGGGGACCCAAAGACAGCAAAATGCATTTTTCAAAATTTTTCAAATTTTATTTTTTGTCCCCAAATGTCTTCTGGGGCCATCGGGAGCATTTCTGCCACATTTTGGGGGCAAAACAAATGCTAATTGCAAAAAATTTCAAACCCTATTTTTCACCTTAAAAAGGTCTTATGGGGCTGTGGGGAGCATTTTGACCACGTTTTGGGGTAAAAAAGTTCATTGCAAAAATTATCATTATTATTATTATTTCCCCTCAAAAGTGCTTTGGGGTCATGGGGAACATTTCTGCCACGTTTTGGGGCACAAAAAAAAATCTTTGCAAAAAAATTCAAAATTTTAATTTTTGCCTTTAAAGGTCCTCTGGGGCTGCGGGGAGCATTTCCACCACATTTTGGTGCAACAAAAAATGTCATTTGCCAAAATTTTCAAACACTATTTTTCACCTTAAAAGGTCTCATGGGGTTCTGGGGAGCATTTTGTCCACGTTTGGGGGCAAAAAAAGTATTCTTTGCAAAATAAATAAATTAAAAAATCAAACATTATTTTTTTAACAACCCCCCCCCCCAAAAAAAGGTCTTCTAGGGTTGTGGGGAGCATTTCTATCACATTTTGGGGCACAAATTGTCCTTTGCAAAACTTTTCAAACATCATTTTTTGCCCTCAAAGGTCCTCTTGAGCTGTGGGGAAGATTTCTACTACGTTTAGAGGCCGGTTTAGGCCTAGGAGAGGCCTTTTTTGAAACAGGAAGTGACTTCTGTTCACTTCCCTTTGGTTACAAAATGGCGTCCACGGGAGTGGTGTCCCTAGGGTTGGTGTCACTCCCTTTCCTTCCATTTCACCCCATACAGAATCCTGAGTCACGCTTTTTTGCAGTAATGTTACTCCTAAATCGTAATTCCCATAGACCATGGCATGTAACGTTTGTAACAGTTGTGACATAAACAACCAGCAACAGTAAAACTATACCTTCAAATTGTACTCATTCGGTATTGTACTTATACGGCATTTTATTTACATTTTTACATATATTGCATTATACTTTTAACTTTTTTGGAATTTGGACCGAATTCTTAGCCTATTATCATGATATGGCCTAAGGGCTAATCAATAAAAGATTGATTGATTGATTGATTGATTGATATACCTTCAAATCACAATAGCATATGCACAATCCAAATGTATTCATATATACATAGTGAAGATTTGGTTAAAATGTGATGTTTTTAAAGAAAATTTTAAAATATTTTTTTTTACATTTTTTAAATTTTAAATTTGAATTTTTAAAAATTCTGGGGGCCCTCCTTTCTCCTCCCACTGAGCTTTGCCCCACTCCTACTATCTCTTAAAGCATTTAAAGGGAAGGAAATGGATGCCACAGCTCATTTCTGCCAAAGGTAGGTGTTTGTCCAATTTTAGGTTGTTGCTGTATTGTATTTGATGGTATTTTTAATATTGTAAGACACCCCGATTGCTTTGCACAGCGACGGGATATTATTATTATTATTATTATTATTATTATTATTATTATTATTAATTTGAGAAGCAGTGGTGTCACCCCACTTTTAGGGTGTCACCTGGTGCAATCCGCACCCCCTTAGTGACACCATTGCTCCCCGGGCCGAAAATGGGACCAGGAAGGCCCCCCAAAACAGTAGTGGATGCTGGGAGATGCACTCCAACAACCTGGTGAATCTCACCCTAGCTCCATTTTGGCCATTATGGCCACCATTTAAGGCTCAGATCCAGCCCGAAACATCCCCATCTTTCTAAAAAGAGTTGCTACAGTGGGGAAAACTTCACTTAAAGGGAAATGGGATCCTTTGTAGAATAAGAGAAGGTTTAAAAAGAGAGAGGAAAGTGATATGAAATTATCAAAAGGCCTGCAACAACTTCCCCCCAAATTTCAACATTCAGGAGTTGTTTTGCTCCGAAAAAGAAAAGTTTGGGGAGCCGGAACTGTAATTATACAAAATTCTGAAAATATGAATAAAGTGAGGAAGAGGTGCTTGTCTCCCTTTCTTAGAATAACAGAAGCATAATACCTATCATCCAGTGAAATTGAAAGGTGGAAGAGACAGGAGAGGTGAAAAGGAAGACGTTTGGCTGTGTCTACACTGCAGAATTAATCCAGTTTGGCACCACTTTAACTGTCTTGACTCAATGCTATGGAATCCAAGGCTTTGTACTTTTGAGAGATAGTGAATCTCCCCTGTCAGAGAGCTCTGGGACCACCGCAAACTACAAATCCCAGGACTGGTTTTAGGCTGGTCATGAGGGATGTAAGTTGTCACTAAATTTCTTCTCCATGTGTAATTTTAGCAATTTTCTACTGGCAATGAAAAAGTCTTTGAAAACCATTCAACTTTCAAACTCAGGACTTATTCTGCTCAAAATTCCCAAAAGATTGAGCTGAAAAGAGACTTTCCTCATAGGAAAAAATGCAAACAAAAATAATATTCTGATGCAGATATATTATTTTCTGCACAGGGAAAAAAACACACCAGTTTCCCGCACAGAAAATCCCATTTTCAGCACATTGCATGAAATTTTGCGTGGAATGCCCCAACATTTGTCTGTGCTTGAAATGGCCTTTTCAGCACAGAAAAACAACATTTCTGCATTCTGCGCAAAAGCAACCAGGTGCAAAATTTTCAACAGAATACATCCAGACCTGCGAAAATTCCCAAGTCCAGGATTCTGTTTATCTGAGAACAGAGTTTTTAACATATGCCATTTTAATTCAAAACTGTTTTAACTTTGAAAATGGTTTTAATTGTTTTCTTTTAAATTATATTCATACATGTAAATGTTTTGTCCCTTTTTTAAATTGCATTGTTTTATATTTGCTGTTTGCCACCTTGTTTCCCTATATTGGAAGAAAGGCAGGATCTAAGTAAATCACTCATCATCATC
Organism: Phrynosoma blainvillii; assembly: GCA_026167975.1. Lineage (NCBI taxonomy): Eukaryota > Metazoa > Chordata > Lepidosauria > Squamata > Phrynosomatidae > Phrynosoma > Phrynosoma blainvillii. The sequence continues at coordinate 20,941,155 of JANUYF010000011.1, read as the reverse complement.
ATCATCATCATCATCTTACTTAGATCTCAACTTTCTCCACATATAGGGGCTCAAGGTGGTGAACAGCAAATTTAAAACATTATTATTATTATTATTATATAATCAGGGTTTCTCAATTCTCAAAATTCATTTTTTAAAATCATTCTTGATTCTTCCTTCCATGCCTCCTAGCCGTTTTACAATCAGACAGATGGACTAGTAAGTAAGTGAGTAAGTAAGTAAGTAAATATTGTATTATGATCATAGACAGTATATGAAAGCCAGATACTTAACTTTCTTACTTAGCTACTTAGGTCCAAAACACATTGCAGCAATAATCCAGTTTGAAACTGCTTTAACTGCCCTGGCTCAGTGCTAGGGAATTCTAGGAATTGGTTTTGTGAGACATTTAGCCCTCCCTATCAGAGAGCCCTGGTGCAACAATAAACTACAATTCCCAGGATGCCTTAGCACCGAGCCAGGGCAGTTAAAGCAGTCTCAAACTGGATTATTGCTGCAGTGTGTTTTAGACCTTCGTTACCTAGATTAAAGAGATTCTTTGTCCACCTGATCCTTTCTAGAAGGATCTAGGATTCCCTGACCTAAGGTCTTGCAGTGGCAGAAGAAATGCATCTTCCGCTGCAAGCTAAGGGGTATGCAATGGGGACAATCTCCAAAACTCAGCCAATATTTCACACACACATACCCCCAAAACAAGACTCTTGCCACTGGGAGCGAGACTGTGTTTGTGAACCCTTGTTTCCTCCCCGACTTTTAAAATTGCATGGAAAATTTCAGAGTGGAACGAAGCCCCAAGCATTTCTTTTTTCAAACCTGCAAGACTGGTTTCGCAGTGGCATTTTATGGCTGCTCAAAAAACAACCCGGGGGGGGGGGGGTTGGGGAGGATGATAGAGAAAGAGACCCAGCCAAGAGGAGCTAAAAAAAAAACAGAAACACAGGAATCACAGGATCTTAGAGCTGGAAGGGACCCCGAGGGCCATCTAAACCAACCCTCCTTCCATGCAGGAAGTCACAATCAAAGCATTCCTGAAAGACACTCATCAAAAAAGGAACTTTATACAGGTGGCTCTCTATAGCCACAGATGTTTTTTTAAATCCCCAGATTCAACCGCCCACGGTTTGAAAATATTGCAAAATATATGTATATAAATTCCAAAAACCAAACCTTGATTTTGCCATTTTGTACAAGGGACACCATTTTGCTGTGCCACTGTATTTAATGAGCATCAGACATTGTCATTCCCCTTGCCACAGCTTTCTTTTAATAAGCCTGGGGTGGGCAGAACCATTTTGGCCATTATGGCCACCATTTAAGGCTCAGATCCAGCCCGAAACATCCCCATCTTTCTAAAAAGTTACTTTTGGGGCCTACAAATCCATGTTGGCTGGGGAATTCTGGAAGCTGCAACTTCTCCAAAATATCCATTTAAAGTTCTAGGGAATGGGGCAGAAGATACATCGGTTTCAAACCAATGGATTCAAAGGACAAGAAAAGAGACTCCAGCTAAACATTAGAAAGAACTTCTTGAGTGTAAGAGCTATTAAACAGTGGAATATCGATTGCCATGGAGAGCAGTGGACTCCATCTTTGGAGATCTTTAAACAGAGGTTGGATAGGCATCTTTCTGGAGTTCTGAAGTTGGGTCTTCCTGCATGGCAGGGGGTTGGACTATGTGTCCCTTGGGATCCCTCCTAACTTCATAGTTCTATTGAAAGGAGACTGAGTTGTGAGGAGTGATGGGTGCTACAGTCTCACAACATCTGGAGATGTTACAGCAGACTGGGCCTTAAAATAGCATTCTGAGTCAAAGTTATGAGTAGGCAAGAAAAGTTGGGAAAGGTGCAAAATGGTAAGCATGTTAAGTAAGTCCTCCAATATGACTTAGAATCATTGTTGGAAGGGACCCACAAGGAAGATCCAGTCCAACCTCCCCCTTCTGCCATTCAGGAAGACACCATGCAAGCCCTCCCTGGGACAGATGGCTATCCAGCCTCCATTTAAAAATCTTCAAAGATGACAGCCCCATCACTCTCCAAGGCAGCATCTTCCACTTTTGCTCTGACCATCAGGAAGTTCTTCCTAAGGTTTAGGTGGAATCACTTTTCCTGTCGCTTGAATCCATTGCTCCAGATTCAAACCAGCATGCTCCATCCTCACTAGGATACTTACAAGAACCCTGCAAGGTAGGCTAAGCCACAATCAAGGCATAAGGTTTGCATGAAGCCATCACTTGTGGATCTTGAAATGTTGTTGAGATTCCAACTCCCAGCATTCCCCATCCCTTGCTGTGCTGGTGAGGAGGCTGCTGGGAGCTGCAGTCCAAGAACATCATCTGCACTGCCTCCCTACTAATATGATGCAGTGGTTCAGGAATGGATCCATATGCCCACTTAGGAGCTGTACAGATGGCCCCTAAGGGGTGGCTCTATGCCACCCCTGGAGCGCTGGATTGGGGCTGCGGCAACCGCACACTGCAGCCCTGATCTGGCACTTTGCTGCTCCAAAAAGAGCTGGCAAATACCACTTCTTTTTGGAGTGGCAAAAATCAATCCTTGCCGCAGTGGCAGTGGCTCTTCTGTGCTCCTTTGGTGAAGTGTGTCTAAACGCTGCATCAAGGGAGTGCCTTGATGCTGCCTGCCATCTGTTTGGATGGGTGGCATGAGGATGACGTAGGGATGGAGTCGGGGCGGCCAGCATGCGGTCGTTATGTCCCAACTCCAGCCCCAGGCAGGCCCTTTTGGCTGGTCTGCACTGGTCCTTAGTGCCCACTTAATGTGACATATTGCCCCATCAAGTGAGCACTAAGTGGACACCTCAGAGGGCATGTCATCCCACCAAGTGGGCACTAAGTGGGTACCTTGGAGAGTGACACGTTGTCTTAAGTGGGCACTAAGTGGGCACATTGGAGGGTGACACATCCCACTAAGTAGGCACTTCGGAGGGTGACATGTTGTCCTACTAAGTGGGCACTGAACCCATTCCCAGAACCACTGCACCTCTCTTACGGGGTCTTAGCCAGAGACAAACTGAATGCTCTCAATGGAGAGAAGGGGGTATCTCACCCAGTCCCAGCCTCTCTGCCCTCCTGTTGGGCAATGGGCTGAACCCCCAAAACAGACCCCTCAGTTCACCGTCCCCTTAAAGGTTCAGGCTGAAACCCAAGAGGGGATTATCCTCTCTGACTCTGGAACCCATGGCCCAAGTGGAATCGTGCCAAAATATTTGCAAAGCTGGGCACAGAGATGGCACTCACATTGCCTCTTCCTCTTCCTCAGAGCCCATCTCTGGCGGGTATTCCTCTTCTTCTTCCTCCTCATCCTCTTCCTCTCCTTCCACCCTTCCTCCGGGATCCTCTTCCGAGGAATGGCTCTCCTCCTCCTCTTCTTCCTCCTCTGGGCTGGATGAGTGGCCGAGTCCAGCTGCAGCTGCCCGCATGGCTGCCAATGCTGCCATCTGTGCCCTCTGGATCCGGGCACTCTCAGGTTCTCCAGGCTCCTCACAAGCAGGGGGGTCACGGCTGGCACGGGGCAATGGGGCAGCCCCAGAAGCCAGTTGGGGGGCTGGAGGCACCTGGCACGATGCCCGGGGCTGGTCCTCCGACGGCGGTGCCAGCTGCTGTTGGCGCGCCTCCATCTCCTGCTGCAGCCGGGCCTGTTGCTGGCGCTGCAAGTTCTCCATCACTGCCTGCAGCTTCATGGCCCTGCCAGCAGGGGGTGGCACCGCCCTGCCAGCAGATGGGGCAGGGGGTCCCACGTCTTGCACCACAAGGGGGGCGGACGCCGGGCAGCGGTTGGCCGGGGTCAGCGCCGTCGGAGAGGCCGGCCGTGGGCCTCACTGGCCCAATTCTCCCAGGATCCTGTAGCCTGAAAGTTGTTGCTTCTTGAACTCAGACCTTGATGCTTGGTACCTGGGAGAGTGTCCCCGTTAAGGCAAAAAATTACAATTCCATCTGCATGTACAGATGGAGTATTGCTTTCAAAATTACTTGCAATCCTTTCGGGTACAGTTCCACTGAAAAGCAAATGGGTCACTCTGCACCAACCAAGTTGCCCCCCAGGAGTTGTAGTTCTGCCCCCAAGTTCCTTCCCATCCAAGGGGGCCGTCAAGGTTAATCCGGGTGCTGGGAATTGTTCTTTTTCTTCTTCATCTAGGCATTAGAGGAAGCCCTGTCTGAAACAGGAGAAGAGAACAAAAAACCCGTTAGCACTAATGAGGACAAAGACCTTGACTTTTTATGGTCTCCCTTCCCCACCACTACCACGCAATCCTGGGATTTGTAGTTTGCTGGGGCAGGGCATCACTCACCAAATTTCTGACTTATGCCAACCCTAAGACAAACCTATCATGGGCTTTTCTTGGCAGGATTTATTCAGAGGAGGTTTGCCATTACCTTCCCCTGAGGCTGAGAGTGTGTGACTGGTTCAAGGTTACCCAGTGGGTTTCATGGCTGAGCAAGGAATCGAACCCTGGTCTCCAGAGTCATCATCCACTGCTCCAACCACTACTGCACACTGGCTATTGCCTTCAAATGTGGCAACCAAGGCTTGGATCCAATATGATATTAGGGTGCATCTACACCAGGGGTAGGCAACCTTTCCCCTTTAAGGGCCGAGGGACTTTATCTCCCAGAATCCCAGGAGCTATTGGCCAACATGGGACTATTGACCAACATGGCTGAGGCTTCTGGGAGCTGAAGTCCCTTGGCCCTTAAAGGGGAAAGGATGCCTACCCCTGATCTACACTGTTGAAAAATAATGCAGTTTGACACCACTTTTCAGTGCTGAGGCTCTATCCTGTGAGACCCTGGGATCTGTAGTCTTGCAAAGCCTTTAGCGTTCTCTGCCAAAGAATGATGGTGGCTCACCAAACTACAAATCCCATAGGATGGAGCCACGGCCATTAAAATGGTATCGATTGTCTTGGAGCAAGTGGAAGCCCAAAAGTGAGAATGTTTTTTTTGGGGGGGGGGGGAACAGGATGGGATTGAAGACACAAATTTTGCCTCCTCCAATCTTTGCACTGGCTGGATTGGTTCAGAGCTGCAAAACTGAGCCACTGACTCTTCAGAGAATTGGTAGGAAGCCCTAAAGGTCACCCAGTCCAAGCCCCTTCTGTCATGCAGGACCCACAAACCAAAGCATCCCTGAAATTGTAAGACTCCGTCTTTCAAAAATAAGCACAATATTGCATAAGCATAAGCACAGTATTACATTCATGAAGTTTGCTTTTATTGCAACCAATCTCCCCCACCCAATATCCAGCTCAATACAGTATTTTTTTAATATGAATTGCACACACAAAGAAATTTTCTTCAGGTTTTCTTTTGGGAGGTGTGCAAGATTTGGTAACACCAAGCACATCCAGTCGCATGATGGAGAACTCTCCTGCCCTTGGCACTCCCTCCTTCTGAAGTCAATGGATGAATGAAATCCTTTATTTCCATCAGCCACAAGCCCTTGCGATCGAAATCTGTCGTTCTAGTAAATTTAAAATGTAACATTTTTACCCTCTTCACAAACCAGAATAGTTAAAATGAATATACAATGCAACGCAAAAGAATATACCATGCAAAAAATGCTAAAAGCTATCTATAATCAGGACTTGGGGAAACCATGCTCAGCCATGTTTTGACTGCACCCTGCTCTGAATTTTGCAAACAATTGTGGTTGTTGTGTGTCTTCAAGTTGTTTCCAACTTCCAACAACCCTAAGGTGACTCTATCACAGGGTTTTCTTGGCAAGATTTGAGCAGAAGGGGCTTTGCACCATTGCCTTCCTTTGCAACTACATCTAAATCGTAGAATTGATGCAGTTTGATACCACTTCAAGGGCTGTAGCTCCATCCTAAGGATCCCTGGGATTTGCAGTTTTGCAAAGTCTGGAGCCTTCTCTGCCAATGAGGGTCAGTGCCTCGCCAAACTATACATCCCAGGATTCTGTTGGAGGGGGCCATGGCAGTTAAAGTGATGTCATACTGCATTATTTCTATAATGCAGATGCACCCTAGAATCATAGGGTTAGAGGAGACCCTCAGGGGTCATCTAGTCCAACCTCCTGCCATGCAGAAAGGCACTATCAAAGCAGCCCCAACAGATGGCCTGAGAGAGTGTGACTTGTCCATGGTCGCCCAAGGTTTCCGTGGCTGAGTGGGATTCGAACCCTGGTCTCCCAAAGTCCAGTACATGCTGGCTTTCAAGATTTATTCAGACAAGGTTTCCCACTATCTTCCTTTAAGGCTGAGAGACTATGACTTGCCAAATTTTGCCAAGAAAATCTCATGATAGGTTTCCCTTAGGGTCACCATAAGTCATAAATGAGTTGAAGGCACACAACAACAACAATTATTAACACATTATCATCATAACATTAGAAACATCTAACCTCCTGCCAGTCATCATCATCATCATCATCAGAAACATCTAACCTTCCTTCATTAATAATAATTATAATTGTAATTATCATCATCGTCGTCGTCATCATCATCATCAACATCTAACCTCCCTCCAAAAAGAAGAAGAAATACAGTTGGCTCTCCCCATTTGCAGCGTTGACTTTTGCATATCTGATTATTTGTGGTTTTAATCAATATGTCCTCTCTAGGAATCTCTAAGTCCTCCAGCACAACTCTTGCCAGAGGTTGACCATAGAGTTGTGCTGGAGAACCCAGAAGTTCCTAGACAAAACCCTTCTCTAGGTATTTGTAGGTCTTCCAGCATGATTCTATGATCAACTTCTGGCAGATGTTGACCATAGAGTTGCACTGGAGGATCTGGGGATTCATAGAGAGGAAAATAGAATACAGTTGCCCCTCCATTTTCGCGGTCTTCAGATCTGCGTTCCTTGCTTGTGCGTGAGGGACAAACGGAGGGGCATACAATGGGGCATGCCACTGCAGTGCATGTCCCCATGCCTCCATTCAAGCCTATGGGGCTTGAATATGCGCAGGTTTCCATTTTCACGGAGGGATCCTTAACCCCAGTGAACAACAACTATTAGTATTAGTATAGTATTCGGATGACTGCACATTTTCGGCAGAGGGAAGGTAAACAAATGCAAATAGATGTGAATTTGTGCAAGAAAGTGACAACAATGAACCCTCGATGTGAATCTGCAAATATCCATGGCAATGCGCGGAATACACTTGCGTATCGACTAGCCCTTGATCAACACACATTGGCAAGCATTGTGCGCAAACACAGTGACACCGCTAGACACAAGTCTAGTTTTCCTACAAAAAAAACAAACACCAGATTTCTCTCCCAAAAGAAGAGCAGCGCCAAGACAATACTCCTTGCACATGGACAAAAATTATGTGCAAGACCAAACATGCCCCTAGGATCATTTCACTCCAACAATTTCCATATCCATAATAAAGCCATAACATGCTCAGGTTGGTTTTTTTTTAACAAGCAATGTGACTTTTATTTATTTATGCACTCTTTGCTAACTTTGAAGCCATGGGCAACATGAGACAGAGAGCAAATGCATTCCTTCCTAGAGATTAAAACCTCATTTGAAAAATCCAGCTGGGAAACCAGTTTTGCAAAACCAAACGCTGCCTGCAGGAAATGCCATGAAAATGGACCCAACCGGTGCAACCTGGGAGGCCTTGATTTTGCCGATGATTTAAATGAGGCCAAATATCGAACTGCCAGCTCCAAAACAACTGCATGCATTCTGGAGCAAAAAAGGGGACAGAAATCCTAAAACCTTTGCAAGTTAATATGGGTCTATATAGGCTGAGTCCAAACCTTTGTTGGGTGGCTCTGTGCCTTCAAGATGGCCATCTTGAAGAGACCAGGGTTCGAATCCCAGCTCGGCCATGAAACCCACTGGGTGACCCTGGGCAAGTCACACTCTCTCAGCCTCAGAGGAAAACAATGGCAAATCTCCTCTGAACAAATCTCGCCACAAAAACCCTACAATAGGTTGGCCTTGGGGTCGATGTAAGTGGGGAATAACTTGAAGGCACGCAACAGCAAGACGGCTTGCCTACCATAGGGTTGACTTGGCAAGATTTCTTCAGAGGAGGTTTGCTGACACTGCCTTTGACTGAGGCTGAGAGAGTGTGGTGAAAACTTCTCCAAGAATCATAAATTCTGCTGGCTTGGGGGCTGAGTGTTTCACCACCAAAACAAATAACAGATCAAGAATTTTCCCATGTTCTGCTTTGGGCTGGCCAGTTATTCGAAGGTCATAGAATCCTAGAGTTGGAAAGTACCTCCAAAGGTCATCCAATCCAACCCTCTGTGGCCATGCAGGAAGACACAATCACAGAATCCTAGAGTTGGAAGAGACCCCAAAGGTCATCCAATCCAACCCCTTTCTGCCATACAGGAATATACAATTCAAACCCTCCCTGTGACAGATGGTCATCCAACCTCTGTTTAAAAATCTCCAAAGAAGGAAACTCCACCATCCTCTGAGGCAGTGTATTATTTTTACTGTCGGGAAGTTCTTCCTAACATTGAAGTGGAATCCCTCTTCCCTGTTCAAGTTTCTGGAGCAGCTGAGAACAAGCTTGCTCCATCCTCAATAGGACATCCCTTCCAATATTGAACCAGGTTCAACCAAGGAGAACGGAATGGGGCTCCTTTGCTCCCAACAAACTCAACCATAGAATTGAAGATACCAATTTGCCTGTTCAAATGGGATTTACGAAATCCTCACCAAATTAGACCCATTTTATAGACCGTCTGCAAAACAATAGAGGCCACACTTCTGTTCCCCAACTGCCGCAGAATCCTTGCCAACTCAGCACACCTTGACAGAACTTGATGACATTGGATGAGGCCATAGCCAATCAGGAGGCTCTATTCCCTAACCTGAGCACCTGCTCTCATCCCATTGGCTACCACACTAGAACAAAATGGGAAAATAGACACATTTCTAGAGCTCTCATTGGTAGGATCTCGGAAGACGGTGTCTTGTGGGGTGGCAAAAAGCATGGCGCACCCAGAGAATCCCAACTCTGGTTTTATCCCAAGGATGCAAACTGTACCACTGGGTCCTAAAGAGTTGATAGGGACCCCAAGGGTCATTTAATCCAACCTTGTCTGTTATGCAGGAATCCACAACTAAAGCATTCCTGAAAGATAGCCACCCAACTTCTGCTTAAGGCAGCCTGTTCCCCTGTTGAATGGCTCTTGCCACCAAGAAATCTTAAAATCGTAGAATCTTCAGAGCTGGAAGGGACCCCCAAAGGCCAGCTAGTCCAACCCTCTGCCATGCAGGAAGTCACAGCTAAAGCATTCCTGAAAGGTGGCCATCCAACCTCTTTAAAGACCTCCAAAGAAGGAGCGTCCACCACTCTCCAAGGCAGTCCATCCACTGCCAAACGGCTCATATTGGGAAGATGTTCCTCTTAATAGTCCGCAATTTGAATCCATGGGTTTGTGTTTAAACCGATTTTAGGGTCAAGATTCCTCCAATAATTTGAGTCCAGCGGTTTGTTTTCTAGTCTCGGGAGCAGCAGAAAACAAGCCAACTCCATCTACTACCCTTCATAAATTGATATATATGATTATATATGATAGATCCCTTTATAAATGCCTCTGGAAAATAGAGAATTGCAGCCCAGGCCACAGCAGACAGAAGCTAGATGCCTTTCCAGGTTAAAAAGGAGGCAGGAGAGGGAGGGGAAAAGGGAATATGGCAGCACCTTTAAGACTAAGGTTCAATCCACATTGCAGAAAAAAACCAGTTTGAGACCGCTTTAACTGCCCTGGCTCAATGCTAGGGAATTCAGGGAACTGTAGTTTTGTGAGACATTTAGCCTTCTCTGTCAGAAAAGGCTAAATCCTCCTCTTTAGCTTCTCTGGTGCCACAATATACTACAATTCCCAGGATTCCCTAGCACTGAGCCAGGGCAGTTAAAAACAATGGCAGTCTCAAACTGGATCATTGCTGCAGTCTGGATTGGACCTAAGTGATTTTTATTTTTGCATGACCTTTCGTTAAGTATAAACCCACTTCTTCAGATGCAGTACAGAGTGAGATGAGAGCCTCAACTGCAAAGCATACCTATACAGTAGTGAGAAGGAAAGAGACTTTAATAGGAACCAGAAAGGTGCAACTCCTGCCCTTGCACCATTGTATTTAACAGGATCTTTGTATCCACGGGTGTTTGTGTGGGGGGGTCCTGGAAGCAAACCCCAGAGGATACCAAGGCCCCATTGTATTAATATATATAGTGTGTAATGAAGCCCTGTCTCCATTCATTTCTGCTAACAGTTTGGAATTTGAGAATATCATTCAATTCTGCTGTTTCTCTTCCTGATTTTCCATTGCAATTTCCTTGTTCGAGGTCTGCAATCCCCCACTGTGTATCTCGGAAGACGTTCTGCAATAGGTTGCTCTTGCAAAAGGCCATTTATTCCAAGTACAAATTACAGCCGGCCACATTTTCCATCCCATTGCCTTTTATTTTATCTCAGGAGGAGGAGGGGAAATCAAATGGAGAGCCAGCGTCGTGGTTTGAGCAGCACTGGAGAGTCAATTCCCCGCTCGGCCATGGAACCCTTTGGGCGAGCTTTGGGCACGTCACACTCTCTCAGCCTCAGACGTAGGCAATGCAAACCTCCTCTGAACAAATCTTGCCAAGAAAACCCCACGAGGGTCGCCGTCAGTCGGAAAGGACTGGAAGGCATGCAACAACAGTAACAAAAGTCCCACTCTCTCAGCCTCAGGGAAAGGCAATGCAAACCCCCTCTGAACAAATCTCACCAAGAAAACCCCATGATTGGGTTGCCATAGGTTGGAAAAGACTTGAATGCACGCAACCACAAGGGAAAGTCAGCATTTGGAGAGGGCAAGACTGTGCCGGAAGAGTGAACTCTCATCCCCAGTGGAAATTTTTCAGGGTGTTTTCCTCCCCACCTGCAAACACTCCCCATTCCAAAAATAAGAGTATTATAGTCATCAGCTTAAGGGAAACACAACTCAAGAACCAAGGCTGCTGAGCTTGCATCTTCTGAGCAAGCATCCCAGCACAGAGAGAAATGTAGGCAGCCAACATTGAGACATAAGGCACGGGACAGGCAGCCCTCTCCTTAACTTTGGAGGGGGAAAACCCCAGCCAAAGCCCCCCAGGGCTGAGAACGGAGGGGGAAAGATGCAGATGCAAGGAGGAATCGCCATCCTGAGTTATTGAACAGCCATGGCCAGCCCAGACTCAATCACACTCCCATCCCAGAAGCATGCAACCAAAAGGCTGCCCAAATCTGAGCTCAGGAAAATGTCGGGGACAGCCGACAATCCCCAGAATGGGAGTTGAAGTCCAAAATATCAGAAGGACTGAATCTTGGGAAACACTAGACTAGAGGAAATCCTTACCAAGTTTGTGGATAATGCAGAACTGGGAAGCTACCACATCAGAAGACATATTCCTGGGGAGCTGGGCTGGCCATGTAGCAAAGTACAATAGCATCCAAAATCCACAAGTGATACCTTTATTAGACCAACCAAAATGCACAAAATATATGTTGCAAGCGATCAAAGCTCCACCGGCTTCTTCATCAAGCAAAGAGGTTAAAAATCATATAGGAGGGGAAATAAATTACGACAGTGTTCATCCCAAGCCTGCATTTAATGAAAATGTGAACAGAATTAAAAAGGACCTTGATGTACTCAAAAACTGGACTGAAACTCAATGCTATTTAGCACAAAGAATGAGTAATGCTATGGGTGTGGCATGGAAATTTACTTCCCAGAGAGAAAAATACTACTGGTCTTGGTGGTGGTGGTGGTTTGCCTTTGAGTCATTTCTGACCGATGGTGACCATAAGGTAGATCTATCACAAGGTTTTCAGGGCAAGGAGCCTTTGCCTTCCTGCAAGGCTGAGAGAGTGTGGCCAGGGTCTGAGCAGAAATCTGAACTCTCGCCTTAGACTCAAAGCACTGCCCCACACTGGCTTCTGTGATCCTCCTCCTCCTATTACTACTACTACTTCTTGAAAGCTGCCTAACTACATATCCTTGAAATCTAGATAGTACATTTCCATGCCTAGGTGCAATCACTCCCAACACCATCATCCTCAACAACAGCGATAAAGACCAGTCACTGGGGTCGGACTAGAAAATTGTGTTTCTGATTGGCTAACAAACTTTTTGGCTCATGTTTCCGATCTCTTTAGCTCAAGTAAAGCCAGAAAAGTTCCCAAACATTGGTCCTCCAGAAGTTTTGGATTTCAGCTCCCATAATTCCTGACTGCTGGGCAGGCTGCCTAGGGCTTCTGGGAACTGAAGTCCAAAACACCCGGAGGACCAAAGTTTGGGGATCATCATGTTTGAGTGTTGGACTATGACTCTGGAGACCAGGCTTCAAATCCCAGCTCAGTCATATAAACCTACTGGGCAAGTCACAATCTCTCAGCTTCAAAGGAAAGGAAAGGCAACCCCATTCTGAAGAAATCTGGCCACAAAAACCCCATGATAGTTTTGTCATCGGGTCGCCATAAGTCGGAAATGACTTGAAGGTACACAACAACAACAACAGTGGCACCTTGAAAGAGTCTATGATTCTATGTATTGGCCACACAAAATCCAAAACTGCCCACTTGTGTGGCTGAGAGAGTGACACCTTAGCTTTCTGATGGTTCAGTGTACAGCAACTTTGTTTTGCACACAACATTAATTCTGTTCTAATTGTCACTTTTGCAAGTTTTTGAATGGACTGTGCTTTGATGCTGCTTTGAGCCCCAATTTTGGGGGGAAAGTGGAATATAAATAAATATAATAATAATAATACACGCAAAAATCAATGTAAGAATGATATTGTTCTAAATATTATATATAAAATTACCTTCAGGCTATATATACGAACCTCTGCCAAACTTTAACAACTGACCCATCAAAGGGACCCAGTTTTTTTAAAAATTGCCATTTGTACAAGCAAAAACACACAAAGACACTCAAGGAAGTTGCAAAAGTCCCATCATGGCTCAGGATGACAACAGCAAAGCAGTAATAAAACATATTCAATCGGGTCACCTTTCTATTTTGATTCCTCCAGAATTGTGTCCCTCCAGAGGGTGTTGTGGACTCCAGTTCCCATCAGCCTTGGCTTGTCTGGCCAATGGGGAGAAATTCTTCAGGGCTTGGTCTATGACTCTGGAGATCTGGGTTCGAATCCCAGCTCGGCTGTGGAAAACCACTGGGTGAGCTTGGGCAAGTCACACACTCTCAGCCTCCGAGAATGGCAGCAGCAAATCTCCTCTGAAGAAATCTTTCCAAGAAACCCCCATTATAGGTTTGCCTTAGGGTCGCCATAATTCGGAAACAACTTGAAGGCACACAACAACAACAACAACATGTTCTCCCACTCCTATCACATAGCCATCTTTAAATATCTGAAGGAATGTCATGCACAAGATGGGAAATTGTTTTCTGCTGCTCTGGCATCTACACTGTAGGTTTAATGGAGTTTGACACCACTTTAACTGCTGTGGCTCCATGCTATGGAATCCTGGGATTAGTTTTGTGAGATACTTACTTAGCCTTTTCCTTCTGCAAATCCCAGGCTTCCGTAGCCAGGAGTCATGGCAGTTAAAGCAGTGTAAAACTGCATTCATTCTGCAGTGTGGATGCCGCCCAGGACTTTATAGGTTAAGCAGCACAAGTGACTTTGTGACTGATTTAAGGGGGGGGGGGGACCCTAACAGCTCCTCCTTTGAGAAAGACCATGATGTACCCAGTTTGCCCTTTATATTTTGGGCAGAGAAACCTGGGAGAGTCCAAGGAGACAACCAGAGAGCATTGGCACCCCTAACTCAAAGAGGAGCCTGAAATGCAAGAAATGGAAAAGGCAAATTACAAGCCACAAGTTCCTCCATTTGGCTTCCAGCACCGATTTTATCAGCACAAAGCAGATATCTACTCCCATGTCCCTGTGCCTCCAAGTCGCCTGCCAATTTATGGCAACCCCATTTCATAGGGTTTTCTTAAGGAAGGAATACCCAGAGATGGTTTTGCCAGTTCCTTCCTCCAAAACAGTCTATGACACCAGGTATCCCTTGGTGGTCTCCCCTCCAAAGACTAAGCAGGGCTGACCCTGCTTAGCATCCAAGAGCAGAGGAGATGCCTTCAAGTCACTTATTGACTTATGGCAACCCATGAATTTCATAGGGTCTTCTTAGGGAAGGAACACCCGGAGTTGGTTTTGCCAGTCCCTTCCTCGAAATAGTGCCTCCAGCACCTGGTGTTCATTTGCAGTCTCCCCTCCAAGGACTAACCAGGGCTGGCCCTGCTTAGCATCCAAGATCAGACAGGATCTGGTGCTTTTAGGGTATTTAGGCATTCACAACTCAGACATTAAGGGGTGGGAACCGTTTTCTCCCACACTTGACATTTCCACCAACTAATCCACAGATCCCCCTCCATTTTGAGAAGAACACAGACTCCTGCACCAATAAAAAGAAAAATTGCAAACTTTGGGTCAGGAAAGGATCAAGTGATTTCCCCCCCCCCCATCCCATGCACAGAAAATCCCTTGTTAAAAAAAAAAATACTTGTGCTTGAAACTGCCATTTCAAACATGGGGGGGGGAACCAAATTTATGACCAATTTTCTTTTATACATATATATATATATATATATATATATATATATATGCAATTACATTTCTTTTGCAGAGGAAGGGAAGGGACATGATCTTGGGGGAAGAAAAACTGGCACAGAGGAAGAAAGGAAGGAGAAAGTCCTGTTTGCTTCAGTTTAACCAGAAATGTAAATAATGTATCTGTTGTGGATACACACTCTTTGTACCTGAGTTTTGCAAAATAAAGCAATTAAATCGGATACATATATATATATATATATATATATATATGAATGATACAAAATACTCTTTTAGAGACCATCAGAGAGATCTTTGTGTGAATTAACTTGCATTGCCTAGAACAATCTAGGATTTCTCCCTTCCCCACCCAACTCCAAGAGTTAAAATAGCAGGACTAAAAAAGCAACTGCTAAACAATCCATGCAAAATGTTAACACAAGGAAAGAACCTTCTGCAACCATATTTTTTTTTTCTGGGGTGGGGTTTGGAAAAAAAAGAGAGGAAACAATCCCCACCACCACCACAAAAAAACAACAACACTAAACCACAACACATTTCCCTTTCCTCCATATATAAGCCTTGCAATTCCTCTAAGGCAGACATTTGCAAAGTGAACCAGCCAGCAAAATATATTTATTTTTTCTTTTTCCTGGGGAGGGAAAGCAAAGCTTCTGATCAGAAAGCTTTGGATAGTAATTGCACCCAGATTTTTTTGTTTAAAAAAAGGGAAATGCCCCTCTCCTCTCTTTTTTGGCCCCAAGCCTCTCCCCATTTTTATTTTTTATTTTTTGCAAAAGTCTTGGCCTTGCAGAAGAAGTTGCAAAGCCAGATATTCTTCCAAGAGAGGGTCAACAATTGGAGATTTAACAGTAAACTCCCCCTGATCCAGGAAGGCCTGGACTCTCTCTCTTTTTTTAGGTGTGGTTTTAGCAAAGGAGGGGAGACAGAAACTCCCCCACACTTATTGCCCCCCCCCCATTGCAATTTCCCTGGCATTGCAAAGCACCCACCCACCCCAGCCAACAAGAAGAAATCTTTGCAAGGGGGTTATTTATTTGCAGATTAAAGAAAAAATCTGCATATATTTCTTTTATTTGCAAATGATATACATATATTTGATTTTCTTTAATTTGCAAATAAATACCCCCCTTGCAAGTTTTTTTTGGGGGGGGCTGGGCTAAGTGAGTGCTTTGCATTTCTTTAAATTGCAAATAAATACCCCTCCCTTGCAGAGATGGGTTGTGGTTGTTGTTTTTGGCTGGGGTGGGTGCTTTGCAATGCCAGGGAACTGCATGCACACACACACACACATACATTTGCAATGCCAGGGTGCGTGTGTAGAGAGAGAGCATATATGTGTATGTGTGTGTATATATATATATATATATGTATGTATATATGTATGTGTATGATATATACTGCATATATATTTGTTGTTGTTAACTGCCTTCACGTCATATGTGTGTGTGTAGAGAGAGAGAGCATATATATATTGCATATTTATATAGAGAGAGAGCATATAGAGACCATATATATTTTGCATATATATAGAGAGAGCATATATACAGAGAGAGAATATATATTGCATATACAGAGCATATAGATAGAACATATATACAGAGAGAGTGAGAGAGCACATATATATTACATAGAGAGAGAGAGAGTATATAGAGGGAGAGCAAATATATATATATAGAGAGAGAGCATATAGAGAGAGAGAATATATATATTGTATATATATAGAGAGAACATATATAGACAGCACATATAGAGAAGGCATATATATATATATATGCATATATATATATGCAATATATATATATGCATGTATATATATGCAATATATATATATTGCATATATAGAGAAAGAGAGCATATAGAGAGAGCATATATATTGCAGAACGAGCGAGCATATAGAGTGTGTATATATACTGCAGAGAGAGAGCGTATTATATATATATATATATATATATGTTGCATAGAGAGAGAGAGCATATATATATATATATATATATATAATATATGCTCTCTCTCTATATATGCAGTATATATATATATATATATGATCTCTTGTTCTCTCTCTCTTTCTATATATATACACACACACACACATATATATATATACACACACACACATATATACCCCCTGGCATTGCAAATGCATATAATGTAATATAATATATAGATATAGATCTCTCTCTCTCTCTCTGCAATTCCCTGGCATCGCAAAGCCCCCCCCCCAGCCAAAAACCATTCCCCCCCAGCCCAAGCCCAAGCCCAAGCCCTCGCCCTGTGCCAATGTGGGCCCTTGCCCCTGCCCCCTTCTGCCTTACCTTGCAAAGAGGGAGGGAGGGAGGGGGGTGGGGGGCTGTGGGGGGCGCTCCATGCTCTGCCCCCTCCCCAGCAGCTGATCCCAGAGACTCCCTCCTTCTTTCTTTCTTTCTTTCTTTCTTTCTTTCTGCCAGCTGCCCAACTTTGCCCAGGGAACTTTCCTTCTCGGCCTGGCCTTCGGGGGCCCGTCCAGTCCCAGTCCCAGTCCCAGTCCCAGTCCCAGTCCCAGTCCCAGTCCCAGGACGGAGTGGCTGGCAATCAGATGCGAATTCCGATCCGGTGAATCAGGGCCTGAGCAAGAGGAGGAGGAGGAGGAGGAGGAGGAGGAGGAGGAAGGCTCCAGGCCCAGGGACCGTCGCCCAAAGCTCCCCTCTCGCCGGAAACGTGCAGGGAGGGAGGGAACCCTTGCCCCAGCCCTCCCAGGGCACTTCAGAGCCCATCGTTGCCCCCGAGGATGGGCTTTGTAGTTGGGGAAAGGGGGGCGGCATCAGGCAGCCCTAAGGGGCTGGGGGTGTCTCTGTGTGTAGAAGTAAGTGTGTGCACCTCCCAAATGAATGGATTGCATAGGATTTGCTTTGCAATGACAGGGAATTGCATATGTATGTGTGTGTGTGTGTGTGTGTCTATACACACACACACACACACACAATATGCTTTTGCAATGCGGGGGATATACATGTGTATACATGTGTGTGTGCAATGCCAGGGGATATACATGTGTGTGTGTGTGCAATGCCAGGGGTATACATACGTGTGTGTATGTGTGTGTGTGTGTGTGTGTGTGTGTGCAATGCCAGGGGATATACGTGTGTGTGTGTGTGTGTGCGTGTGCAATGCCAGGGGTATACATGTATGTGTGCAATGCCTGGGGTTATACATATGTGTGTGCGTGTGTGCAATGCCACGGTATACATGTGTGTGCAATGCCAGGGGATATACGTGTGTGTGTGTGCAATGCCAGGGGTATACATACGTGTGTGTATGTGTGTGTGTGCAATGCCAGGGGATATACATGTGTGTGTGTGCGTGCAATGCCAGGAGTATACATGTATGTGTGCAATGCCTGGGGTTATACATATATGTGTGTGTGTGTGTGTGTAATGCCAGGGCGTATACATGTGTGTGTGTGTATGTGTGTGCAATGCCAGGGGATATACATGTGTATACATGTGTGTGTGTGTGCAATGCCAGGGAATATACGTGTGTGTGTGTGCAATGCCTGGGGTATACATATCTGTGTGTATGTGTGTGTGTGTCTTTGTGCAATACCAGGGTATACATGTGTGTGCAATGCCAGGGGACATATGTGTGTATACATCTGTGGGTGCAATGCCAGGGGGTATACATGTGCGTGTGTGTGTGTGTGTGTGTGTGTGTGTTTTTCAGATCCTTCTTTATCTATCTATCCATCTGCTTGTCTGTCTATTTATTTTTTAATTTTAATTGTGCCACTTTTCTCCCAAAAAGGGACCCAAGGTGGCTCACCAAACATAATTTGAAACTTATTTTACTATTTAAAAAAAAGTCAAAACAATGTCAAATGGTCTAGCTGAGTGATTCCCAAATTTTGGCCTTGCATGTGTTTTTTTGGGTTTTTTACCCCAGCCAGCTTGGTCAGCAGTAAGGAATTCTGGGAGCTGAAGTCCAAAACATGTGGAGGATCAAAGTCTGGGAACCACTGGTCTAGTTAAAACATGAACATCAACATCAACTTAGACATAAACATGAAGGTAAAATCAACATTTAAAAAACCATGCAAAAGTGAAAAACATGACTAACACACACACACACACACACACACACCATATGGAAGCCTTCCTCTAAAATGTTGCTTTCACTAATACCTGGGACTCCTTGGTGGTCTCCCATCCAAGGGCTATCCAGGGCTGGCCCTGCTTAGCTTCCAAAATCAGCCTCTGTGTGTATGTATGCCTTCAAGTCCTCCTCTGGCAACCTATGGATTTCATGGGGTTTTCTTAAGCAAGGAATAGAAGTTGTTTTTACCAGTTCTTTCCACTGTAATAGAATCTACAGTGCCTGATTTTCATTGGCGGCCTCCCATCCAAGGACTATCCAGGGCTGACCCTGCTTAACTTCTGAGATCAGACGTGTGAGTGCATGCCTTCAAGTCACCGGTCAATTTATGGATTTCATAGGATTTTCTTAGCCAAGGAAAACTCAGAGGAGGTTTGGCCAGCTCCTTCCTCTAGAAATACAGGGCCCTGGTCTTTGTTGGCGGTTTCCCATCCAAGGACTAACCAGGGCTGGCCGTGCTTAGCATCACAGGATCTGGTGCTTTTGGAGAATTTAGAGAGTATTCCTGGTTAGTTCCTTTCCCCACTTCCTTTCCATATATATATATATATATATATTCTTTTCATCAGGTGGTGGAGGATAAACAGTTTACTCCTTCTATCTGTTATAGAAGGAAAATGTTTTAACAAAAATATTTCAAATCAAACCTTATCAGAAGAGCAAACCTGTCCTGAGCTTCAGCAAAAGTGATAGCCCTGACAGTCCAAAGTAGCCATGATAAAAACACTGGCTTAGCTCTATTGGGAGTTCTAGAGTAGATGCCCTGAATCAATGAAACTATCGATCTATCTATAGTATGCATACGTGTGTGTGTGTGTGTGTGTGTGTGTGTATATACACACACACACATAGAATATATATATATATATATATATATACACAAACACACATAGAATATATATATTCACACATAATATATATATATATATATATACACACACACATAGAATATATATATTCACACATAATATATATATATATATATACACACACACACATAGAATATATATATTCACACATAATATATATATATATATATACACACACACATAGAATATATATATTCACACATAATATATATATATATATATACACAAACACACATAGAATATATATATTCACACATAATATATATATATATATATATATACACACACACATAGAATATATATATTCACACATAATATATATATATATACACACACACACATAGAATATATATATATATATATATATATACACAAACACACATAGAATATATATATTCACACATTATATATATATATATATATATACACACACATACAGAATATATATATATAGTGTGCATATATATATATATATGCACACTATATATATTCTGTATGTGTATATATATATATATATATATATACATACACACACATAGTATATATTCATATATATATATATATATATATATATATATATAGTGTGTGTGTGTGTGTGCGTGTGCGTGTGTGCGCATATATATATATATATATATATATATATGCACACCCCCACACACATATGTGTGTGTATATTGTTCCTCTGAGGCTGAGAGAGTGTGACTTGCCTAAGGTCACCCAGTGGCTGCTACATATAGATTTCTTTTTTTCCTCCCTCCTTTTGAAGCTGCAAGAGACCAACCCAGAGGGCTCTCTCCTTCTTTGGAAACTGCTACGTTGGTGACATTTCCAGCTCTTTGCAGACGCTCCCTTAGAGCCTAACCCTGGCTAGAAAGTCAGTTCCGCTTTTCTTTGGCTCTCTTCAGTTTGCGGTCCCTTTATTTAAAGGGGCCGCTTCCCTTTAATCCCTCCCTCCCTCTTCCTGCAAAGATGCTGGATTGCAGCCCAGCTACACTGATGTGGGGGTGATGGGCTTTGTAGTTCAGGAAGACTATTGCACAGTGTTCTTGCTGTGACCCTAAGGCAAACCTATCCTGGGTGGTGGTGTTGTTTTTGCAAGATTTGCTGGGGGGGGGGGGGGGAAGGTTGGCATGGCCATCCTCTGAGGCTGAGAGAGTGTGACCTGCCAGTGGGGTTTGCATGGCCAAGCCAGGATTTGAACCCTGGTCCCCCAAAGTACTGAAAGCCCTACACCACACCCTGCGCCATCCAATGTGTGTGAAACAGCAACAGAAACCCACTGAGTGACCTTGGGCAAGTCATACTCTCTCAGCCTCAGAGGAAGGCCATGGCAAACCTCCTCTGAGCAAATCTTGCCAATCTATAGATATATAGATAGATATCGATATACGATAGTGTTGCCGTAAGTAGGAAATGACTTGAAAGCACACAACAACAACAGGAACAAACAGTACTGTTTGCAAAGTTGACACACAACCCGATGCAAGTGGAATAAACCAGAATATTAGGTATTTTGCCCTGTTTTGAAAATCCTTTGGCAGTATTTGTGCTCTTCCAAAGAAATTCTTCCTGCAAAGGATGAAGGAAATGCTTGCAAACGGCCTCAAAACTGAACACCCAAAAAAGGTCCGAAATGCTGCTGATCGACTCACAAAAGGCTTGCAAACCCAATTTGAACCCGCTCTTTTCCTCCTGGAGTGGGGTGTATATACACTGTTGTCGTTGTGTGCCTTTCCGACTTATGGCGGACCTATTGCAAAGTTTTCTGGGGCTGAGAGTGTGTGACTCATCAAAGATCACCAAGTGGGTTTCTATGGCTGAACCGGAATTCGAACCCTGATCTCCAGAGTCCAAGCCATACTTTTTTGTCTCTGTGTTGGATGCCTTCAAGTCATTTCCCACTTATGGCAACTCTACCACAGAGTTTTCTAAGGCTGAGAGTATGTGACTCACCAAAGATCACCAAATGGGTTTCCATGGCTGAGCCAGGAATTGAACCCCAATCTCCAGAGTCCAAGTCATACTTGTTGTTGTCCCTATCATGAGGTTTTCTTGGCAAGATTTGTGCAGAGGAGGTTTGCCATTGCTTTCCCTTGAGGCTGAGAGAGTGTGACTTGCCCAAGGTCACCCAGTGGCTTTCAGTGATAAACTACAAAACTCAGATTCCACACTAGGCAGCCATAGCAAAATGGAATAATAGTGCTATAACAGTATGGGATGACAGCTGGTATGATGTAGTGGTTTGAGCTCTAGAGACCAGAGTTCGAATCCCTGCTCAGCCATGGAGACCCAATGGGTGACCTTGAGCAAGTCACACTTTCTCAACCTCAAGAACAAACTCCCTCTCAATATATCTTGCCAAGAAACCCCCCCCCACAGATTCTCCTTATAGTCACCGTAAGTCTGAAATGTCTTGAAGATACACAACAACAACACAAACATAGCGTTAAATCAAAAGATTATATACATTTAGAACATAATGCATTCCCTGTCCTTTGCTTACAAACTTTGTATAATTACATTATTAAAACATTACATTTATCATGTAAAACTTCTTATAATTACATTATAAAAACATTACATATACCATATATTGTTATCATATTTTAAGGTTTTTATGATGGCATCGCAGTCGGTACTCAAACCAAAATTGCTTCTAACTTCACAGTCCACACACACACACACACTTTCATTTTCACAACAACCCTGCAAGGTAGTTTAGGCAGAGGGATGGCAGCTGGTCAAGAACAAACATGGAAAGCAACTTTTAAGAAAACTTTAGTTGAAACTTTTAAAACATTATTTTATAGCTTGGTTTCCCTCTGAATTAGAACTCAAGGCATACTCGGGGCATCTTACAACTAAAGAGCCAAGAGCCCCCAAAGTAGTAAGTGCTATGACCGTGTTTTTATGTGAAAAGTAACTATGTTCCTGTTTCTTGAGTAAATAAATAGTTGCTAAACATAGTTACTGTGATTTCTGTGAAAAGTAACTATTCGTCCCTGTTTTTTGAGTAAATAAATAGTTGCTAATAGTTTCACAAAAACCATAGTCATAATACTTATTATTTTGGGGGCTCTTGGCTCTTTAATTGTAGGATGCCCTGAGTATGCCTTGAGTTCTAATTCAGAGGAAAACTAAGATATAAAATAATTTTTAAAAGGTTTCAACTAATATAAAGAGTTGCTAAACAGGAACCCAGTTACTTTTCACAAAAATCACAGTCATAACACTTACTATTTGGGGGCGCTTGGCTCTTTAATTGAAAGATGCTCTGAGTTCTAATTCAGAGGAAAAGCAAGATATAAAATAATTTTTAAAAGATTTCAATTAATATCTTGCTTTCCCCCCGAATTAGAACTCAGGGCATCTTTCAATTAAAGAGCCAAGAGCCCCCAAAGTAGTAACTGTTATGACTGTGATTTTTGTGAAAAGTGACAATGTTCCTGTTTAGCAACTCTTTATTTATTTGAGAAACAGGAACATAGTTCCAAAACACACTGCAGAAATAATCCAGTTTGAGACTGCTTTAACTGCCCTGGCTCAATGCTGGGGAATTCTGGGAAGTTTTGTGAGACATATTTTAGCCTTCTCTGTCAGAGAGCTCTGGTGCCACAATAAACTACAACTCCCAGGATTCCCTAGCACTGAGCCAGGGCAGTTAAAGTGATCTCAGAGTGGATTATTTCTGCAATGTGTTTTGGACCATATTAGTTACTTTTCATTTTACAGTCATAACACTTACTACTTGGGGGGCTCTTGGCTCTTTAATTGTAAGATGCCCTGGGTAAGCCTTGAATGCTCATAAATAAAGTAAATAAAGTAACTATTTTGGATGAAAACCTCACCATTGTGCATTCTGATACGCAAACGTAAAAATAAAGAGAAACTGGGACATTTTAAAGACAACTGGAAAAAAAAAGGGATGGCAGAGAATTGATTGTCAAATTGGGAAACTTGGAGGGTATCTGTTCATCAACCAAAATCTTTATGCCTTGTGCACAAATATTGGGTGTTTCCACTACCCTGTCTCTGCATGCCTTTTCACATCTGCAACAACGCTATATGCTCAACAGAACCTGAATTTAACGCAAACATTGATTTTATGCAATATATATATTAAAAAATGAGGAGGGTTATTTGGTTTGGAAACAGTGACATCTAGTGGTGAAATGGCAGCATGGCAGCATTGTTTCACATGTTTGAAATGCAAAGATGCCCCAATCCTAGTTGGCCATTCCACAAGCAATTCCACACAATGCCAATCCCAGCTATTCACAGGTTGTCCAAAACAGCTGGAAATGTAACACTAACACCCATATGCACACCTGGACGATGTCCATTAACGTATCTGCAATACACAAGTGTGATTGCTAAAACATTTCTGAGATTGCTTTTTGCAGACTGGATGCCACTTTTGCCAGTTCCGAGTCTCCTGGTTTGGTCTCTTAAGTTGGAGGGTGTAAATAATGCAGCTTCCAGTTGTTGTTGTTGTTGTTGTTGTTGTTGTTGTTGTTGTTGTGTGCCTCCAAGTTGTGCTTTGGAAATTATGCAGGTGGCGGTGGCGGTGGCGGTTCTTGTGTGTCTTCAAGTGTGCCTTCATGGCAACCCTAAAGTGAACCTATCATGGGGTTTTCTTGGCAAGATTCGTTCATAGAAGGCTTGCCATTGCCTTCCCCTGAGGCTGAGAGAGTGTGACATGCCCAAGAACAGCCAATACGTATCCATAGTTGGGCTGGGAATTGAACCCTGGTCTGCGGAATCCTGGGGTTTGTAATTTTAAAAGATCTTTAACCTTCCCTGCCCAAGAGGGCTGAGACCTTGCCAAACTACAACTCCCAGGATTCTGTAGGATGGAGCTGCAGTGGTTAAAGTGGTGTCAAACTACATTATTTCTACAGTGTAGATGCATACTTAGAGTTAGATCTTTGGCAAAGAGGGATTGTGAGGTCCCCCAGGAAATTATCTTCCATCATATTGGCCTCAAGTCTCTAGTTTTCAGGGGTCAACTCCAGGCAAGGGAGCAAATTTTCCAGTTTTGGAAGGGCTCAGCTCCTGGGAAGAGGAAACTTGCTGCAGTTTGCAAAGACGTTCTACAGAAGTCTGTATATTAACACCATTAGCTTCCTCCTTCCTTTCCAGTTGTTATGGTGCCAGGGCTCAACCTCCATTCTGCCCTATGTCCACCTTTTGGCTAGAAACAAGTGGGCTAGATTAAGAATTTCTTTTCTTATCTTTATAAGTAAGAAAATTGCTTGGAATTGCTTGCTTCAGTTTCCAAGGAATGATTTTTTGCTGCAAGTTGCACTTTCCACAGGGAGGTTTATATATTAGCCCAGTTAACATCCTCCTTCCTTTCCAGTTGTCGTGGTGTCAGGGCTCACCCTCCATTCTGCCCTATGTCCACCTTTAGGCTAAAAGCAAGTGGGCTAGATTAAAGATTCCTTAGTTGTGCGGCTAGGGCTCACCATCCACTCTGCCCTATTGTCCACCTTTGGGCTAGATACAAGTGGGCTAAATTAAAGATTCTTTAGTTTTGTGGCCAGGACTCACCATCTACTCTGCTCTATTGTCCACCTTTAGGATAAAAGCAAGTGGGCTTGGTTAAAGGTTCATTGGTTGTGGTGCCAGGGCTCACCCTCCATTCTGCCCTATATCCACCTTTTGGCTAGAACCAAGTGGGGCTAGATTAAAGGCTCCTTAGTTGGCATGCCAGGGCTCATCCTACACTCTGTCTTGCATCCATCTTTTGGCTAGAAGCAAGTGGGCTAAAATAAAAGTTCATTTTCCCATCTCCATAAATAAGAATGAATGAAAACTGTTCTTCTTTCACCATCACCTGGGAACAGCCCAGACTTTAGCAAATTTAGCTTAATTTCCAAACAGGAACATAACCTTCTCTGCGTGCAGATGAGCCATAAAGTTAATGGTACGTAATGTTCAGCATTTAAGGGCAGCACAAGGAGCCATCTCAGCTTTTGGCTGCTAAAACCTCCAGTACTGGCAAGTCTAGAAGTTGGAGAAAAGGAATATGAAGCCTCCATTCCTCTTGTTGGCTACATCCCCGAGGAGACAAACTGCATCTCCATGTTGACGTTGGCCCGGCCGGTGGCATCCAAGATGCCCACCCTCCGTTTGGATACGCAAGGAAAGGCTTTCTTGAAGGCCTTACGGAAGTTGGCACCCATGAAAGCGTAAACAATAGGGTTGATGGAGGAGTTGGCATAGGACATGCAGTGAGCCCAGATTTTCACCTTGTAGGTGGTGTAGTTCCGCTGGAAACTGGAGCCAAAGGCCTGGAGGAGAATCAGGAGTTGCATCGGACCCCAGCAGAGGGTGAAGAGGGCTACGATGATGGCCACCATGCGGGAAATCTTGGCCCGGGTGGCTTGAGAGCGTTTGGTCAACTGCTGCACCTGGATGGGACCAGAGTAGAGGAAGAGTGGAGGGTGAGCCCTGGCCCAACAACTAAGGAACCCTTAATCTAGCCTATTTGCTTCTTTAGACATACCCCAATTGTATACCCTCCAACTGTTCCAATTTTGGCAGGGACAGTCTGCCAAAATCCCTGTCATCCCACAAAATCATCCTACAAAATGAATCTACTGCCTTCCCACTTTCCCAGCCACTTCTAAAATGCCCCGGTTTCCCTATTCTCCTCACACCTCCCCCCTTTGTCCTCTCCTTCCCCCCCCATTGCTCCAAACTGAGTTCAAACTGCAAAAGTAGTTGAACTTTATGTATTGCTCAAAGCTACAAGCTATTGCAATGCCATATACTTTAAACAAAAGCAAAAGTAGTTAATGCAGTGGAGGGCAAGGAGAGGAGATGGAAGGATCTGATCCTTCGCAGTCAGCTCAGCCAAATGCAAACTGCTGTAGACTCTCCCAGCTCATGTGTGTTGACCATCCATATGTTTTGCCAACATTTCTGATGGCCACCGGTGTCCCAGTAGTTTACACAGAGTAGGGAATTCAGGTGCAGCAAAGGAGAAGCCCCCAGAAAACAAGCAAAACCAGGACATTGTTAAAGCATCTGGAAAAGTGGGAAGGCAGAGGACTAACTGGAACTGTCTCTGCCAAATTAGGACAATTGGAGGGATGCACCCCACTTTTTCTGCTACTGTTTGCACTTTGAACTCAGTTTGCAGAAATTGCAGTAAACTGAGAACAAAAGGGGAGAAGTGGGAGGAAGAGAGAGGGAAGCAGCTTAGACAGTGGGATGGCAGAGGATTACTTGAGACTCTCTGTGCCAGATCAGCACAGCTGGAGGGTATTCATCTGGAAGGCCACTAGTGATCTACCCCGCTAGTGATGGAGTCTGTTGGTGATCTACCCCATTGGCAGCCAGTTTCCAGGAAGGAGTTTCCAGGAAAGAAACTAAATGCAGTAATAACACAGTACAATGTGGCACCAATTTCAGAGGCAACCGTATCAAATTTGAGAAGCACCACTGTACTTTTTCATGCACAGGAGAGAGCATTATGCAGGAAGAAGACCACAACATTACAGCTGTGCGGCCAACAAACTGCCGTAAGTGTTTTAGGAACTGAGCACAACAGACTGACTCATTTGGCAACTAGAACTCCCAACGAAACTTAATGGGGTTTACTAGGACTTGTTGCAACATCTCTGTGTCCTGAGTGTGAGTGCATGGTACCTGGTAGTGGTTGTCAGACGGCTCCACCATGGGATGGCCCATCTGGTACAGCATGGCTGTATAGCAGAGAAGGATGGTGAACAATGGAAGGAGGTACACAGCAAGGAAGTTGTAGACAATGAAGGCTCTCTCATGGGAAATGGAGGGGAAGGACTCACTGCAGTACGTCTGCGGCCCAAACCAGTAGCCTTCCGTCAGTCGGTTGTAAACCAGCACAGGGGTGGAGATGACAAAAGAACCTGTAAGGGAAGAGTTCAGGGTTATAGAATCACAGAGCTGGAAGGGACCCCCAGGGACCATCCAGTTCAACCCCCTTTGGGATACACAGAACCCTAGAGTTGGAAAAGATCACAAAGGGCCTTTTTATTCAGTTGCCTGAGATGCAGAAGCCAGTGGGGCTTCAAAAGTTTGCATCATGTATTTTGTACATGTTGGTTGGCCAATAAAGGTGTTGCTGTTTTGAAGATTTTGGATGTTATTGTACATGTTGGTTGGCCAACAAAGAGGTCACTGTTCTGTGGATTTGGGATGTTATCGTACATCTTGGTTCGCCAACAAAGGTATCGTTGTTTTGTGGATTCTGGATGTTATTGTACTTAGGTGACTTTGGGCCTCTCTCTCTCTCTCTCTCTCACACACACACACACACACACATTTTGAAACCTTGCAACATATATTTTGTACATGTTGGTTGGCCAATAAAGGGGTTGCTGTTTTGTGGATTTTGGATGTTATTGTACTTGGGTGACCTTGGATCAGTCTCTCTCTCTCTCTCTCTCTCACACACACACACACACACACATTTGAAAGCTTGCAATATTTATTTTGTACATGTTGGTTGGCAAATAAAGGTATCACTGTTTTGTGGATTTTGGATTTTTGACACACATTCACATCATTTGTCTGCCTCCCTTGCAGGCAAAAACGAGGAAGAAAGGAGTCATGAACTCCACCGTGAGCTCACTATACAAAAAGCGAGGATATTGGTATAACTTAGAAACACGCACATTCTGATCCAGAGACAACCGAAACAAAAATCTTGCTCCGTACCCATTGCACTCCCCAAAGCCCTGACTTACCAACCCAGATGCTGAGGCTGACAGCTGTGGCCAGGCGAGGGGTGCGTTGCTGCAAGGACCGTAGTGGGAAGACTGTCACATACCACCGGTCCACGCTCATGGCCATCAGGGTCATGCACGTAGCTTGCACCGAGACCTCCAAGGCAAGAGGAGAAGAGGCTTGATATGAACCCGGTGCTCAGTGGTTGACTATCCTTGCCTTTCAAATGCACTTTCTGAAGCAAAAAGACATCAGTCCTGGGTCCCTGAAGACCATTCGTGAAAGCAGAAAGCAGCAGTAGCACCCTTTGTGCAATGTGTGGGGCCCCTTGTGCAATATATGGCATGCTTTCTGCAATATGGAGGACCCCTATGTGAAATATGTATTACCCTTTGTGAACTGTGTGTAGTATTCTTTGCACAATATGTAGCACCTTTGTGAATATATGTAGCGCACTTTTGTACAATACGTAGCACCCTTTCTGTAATATGCAACACCCTCCTGCAATATATGTAGCACCCTTTCTGCAATATATGTAGCATCCTTTGTGCAATCCACCAATTCACACTGGAACATCAGAATGCCTTTTTGAAACCTCCCAGACTCTTCATTGGAGACAAGAGGCTGAGCCAAGAGTTTTGGAGTGGCAAAGAGGCAAATAATGGAGGTCACCTTATGGCATCCACAGGGGGAAAGGGGGGAGATACGTCTCCAAGTGCTCAGTGCGGGTTTTCTCAACCTCAGAGGATGGCAAGGGCAAACCTCCTCTGAACACACCTTGCCAAGAAAACTCCATGATAGGTTCGCCTTAGGGTTGCCATAAGTCAGACCTGACTTGAAGGCACACAACTACAACAAAGTCTTATATAATTTGCTTATAACCTTATGATTATCTTGCTGTGCACATAAATCAATCCAATTTTTTTTTTTAAAAAATGCATTTTATACAAACCCTCTGCTTTATATATCATTCTTCTAACAGGGGCATACAATCTAAAAGTCACAAGCACTTTGTTATATCTCAGCCATTGTGTTTTGAGCACAGCCTGCTATGCCTTCATATCTTTATTTTATAGCTTCCATCTCAAAATGTCAAGCTCCAAACTGATAACAAAGATACAGCTACCTCAGAGAATATGGATGTCTAATAACTTATATAAATAAAAATGTTTGGTTTTGATCCCTTTGGGGATTATTTTTGCTCTTGCAGTTTGCAAGGATATGAGCATAGAATGAGCAAAGAGAGTGCTTAGTTCACTATGAAGAGCTATAGAAATGTAAAGTGCTATTGCTATTAATTCTTCTAATGGGAGTGAAAGTGTGAGATTGAAGAAGTGTCATAAGCTACAGTTTGGGATCTGTCTTTTAAAAATTGTCCTGCTTGAAACAGGATACAAATGGATGCTCCCAAAACTAGGATGGTGAGTTACTCACCTGTTGGATGTAGTTGACAAATTTGCACATGAACTCCCCAAAGATCCAGCCCGGAAGTGGGTACAGCATTGCGGTGAATGGGACGCAACACACCAGGAAGATGATATCAGTGGTGGCCAGATTGGCTGTGGGACAAAAAACACACAACCCTGGTCTCAGTCTCCCACAGATCATACCCTCCAACATTGCACAGTGGAAAACTGGGACCTGTGTGGCCAAACAACCTCAGAGTGTAGTCAAGATGGCAAATGTATAAACGGAGGGTTGACTTCTCGTCAGATGAGAAATTATAAAGGTCATGCATTAATCCCAAAATCTGGGAGACAGCAGACACCAAGAAGGTCCTGTTGTCCCCCTTGTTCCCACCAAAGGAGCCGGAGAGAAGAGCCTCCTCTGAAGATCTCAGAATTTGAATGGGCTCACAAAGGGCCATGCTGACTGAGGTGGGCATCTTGGGAATTTGTAAAACAGAAAAGTAACATTTCCAGACTCCAATGCTAGCATAAAACCCATCATCCACATGCTCTTCCAGTCCCCTGCTGCCCTCACCCCTCCGCCATCTCACCAATGTAGAAGTTGGTCACCGTCCTCATCGGCTTGTGTTTCCGGATGACATGGATCACGAGAGAGTTGCCGGCCAAGCCGACCACCATCAGGAGGGCGAAGAAGAGGGGCACAAGCCAGGCATCCACCAAGCGGGGGGGCTGGGGGGGCTCTGAGCCATTGATGCACAATGGCCCTGCCATACAGGCCACCGAGTTGTTTGGAAAGAAGAAGGAGGCATTGAAATCCGAGTCTGAGGTGTCTACTAACATAATCCCTGCTGCTTTTCTCCCTGGATTGTGCACTTTCTTCCCGGAACAATTGGTAATGTCTGCACCTACTAGGAAGGAGCACTGTGGTGTGGCCAAGATTCAAGTCCACCAAGAAGTAGCCAAGGGATGGAGAAACTGTCCAGCACCTTTCAGGACCACAGACAGCTCCCAATAGAAGGAGATGTTGTTCCAGCACCCTCTAAAGCTCAGCTTACATCCCTGGGCAAAGGGACCCAAAGACTGCAAAAATCACCCCCAAGAAAGTTATAAGTACCACAGCACTGGGCAGACAGCCCTCCACCTTCTCCTGTGTCTTGGAGAGTGGATAGGTATGGTAGTTGGGGAACCAAATCAGATCACAGTTGCCTTTCCCTGGTTGAGAACTGTAATTTCTTATCATCTTTTCCTTCCAAAGAGGAATTCGAAGGATTCTGGTAGACCTGGGGAGGCTGGAGGAGTCAATCTTGGAGAGGTCAAGATGTGGCACTTTGCATACTTTTGCTTGAACCTTCAATTTCTGTGACTTCAACCCACAATTATGCCGGAAATCTCCCCATACATGGCAGTCCCATCTTCCTACAAAGGACAGGCTCCATTTCATGCACCATGAAGGTGGCTTTCGTCTTCCTCTCTTGCAGATATGCAGGCAGCAAACTCATCAGTATCCCTTTGCATCCCTGGAAGGGGCAAAAAGTTGGCATTGGGTGCAAAGATGCCTTGGTGGTGGCGTGCAAGAGATTTTTTTGCTACATTTCCAAAGTGTTTCTTGCCGCTTGCTCATTGCAAGACAGCAGACGGATTCCGCTTCTCAGGTTGGAGAGCAACTGAGCAGTGTCTTTGTTCTTCCACTTCACTCTCTCTGTCTGCCTTTGGTAGGTGGGTGTGTGTATGTGGAGGGGAAAGGGACTTTGCTTGCATCCAAGCAACCTCCTTTGGCAAGCGACAAAGCCCTCCAACACAGGAGGAGGCATAACAGTTGAAGTGGGAAGCAAAAAATACTGGGTGAAGGACAAGAGGTAGCATTGCTTCCTGCATCTGCATGATAAGGTCAAATAGGTGAACTGTGTAGCAGTGTGTGTCTGAAAACAACTTTTAAATGTGTCTCTGCCCTCAGCTGCCTCTTTTTCCAAGAAGAGACATGGTGAATCAATTTACTCCAAAGTAGGCACATGCCACTTCTTTCCCACCAGACCACACTGGTTTTGGAAAGGATGCTCAATCATTTTTCTCCTAAAGCCAAATTATCTTGAGAGATGAGCTTAGGGTTTCCAATCATCCATTTGTTTCTCTGGTCCATGGCCTCTGAACATGGGCAGCGAGTCTTCCAGGATAGAGGATTTGGTAACCATCTCTTGGGAGGGCTTTAGTTGTGTGTTGCGGCATGGCAGGAGGTTGAACTAGATCACCCTTGAGGTGCCTTCTAACTCAGCCCAAATTAGTGGCTTTTCTTACTGAGACTGGAAACAGCTCTGGGTAAACCATATCAGATTAACATTTCTGTTGCAATAGAAACTTCCACATTGTTTTTGGCTGGCACATCCTTACTTGTCCTTGGTCTGTCTTTTCAGGCATGCGTGGCCAACTTTGTGAAAGAGAGAGTTTTCCTTGGTCAGGTAATCAGATGTAATCCTGGGTTGCCTTGGTCATGCTGGCTGGGGAGAATGGGAATTGTTGTCTATCTGTATTCACCTCAGAGCTCTTGTGATGTTCCAACAGACTACTGCCTGTCGCACAAAGATAGCCAGTGATGTGACTTGATATGCCACAGGCCAATGCACTACAGGTTGCGCCACAATGCACATCCAGATGCTGGCTAGGAAGTGCCAGAGCATCACAAGAGTGTCAGAAGTTGGGTGCTGCATAAGGTGCTGGGTGCTTTATAAAAAGCACTCAGTGTGAATCGGAGCACCAGGTGCACATCTCTGCAATTCACTAAGAGGGTCTCATTGCATTTCTGCAATCTAGCTCTGGATCTGTAAAGGTATGAAATGTTGGCTGGGATGTAGGATATCGTCCAGCATTGTAGTCCCCAGTTCTCTGCGCAAACACAGGGACGAAAAACCAGCAACAGCCATGTCATGAAGCTCTCCTTGAAATTAAAAGCGGCTATTTCCTCCTGCTCTTTTGGTGCAAAAGGACTCTGTTCATTAAACTATATACCGCACACTTGCAAAAAGAACAAGGAGAAGCAATGGTCAGAAAAACATCAGGGTCCAAAACAAATAGGAAAGCAAAATAGTTTCTAGCATTAGCCCAGCATTATAAAGCTTCCAGCACTGTATGTGCAAAGCTCTTATGAATGGCTATGATGCAGGTTTAATTCACACTTGATTTCTTCTAATGCGTATTTGTCTAAAAACCCAGGCGTTCGCATCATTGCAGCTTAGGAAAGCCATTTAGAAGCCTAGTATAATGCTTTTATTTTAGAAGCATTTGTGCATTAACTTTTAGGGGTGCTTGGCTCCCCCTGACTCTTCAATGGCTAACAAACATATGGTAATTCTGCTAGCCTGAAGTCTAATAACCAAAGACAAAACAAAAACTAGATAGATGGAAGGATGGATAACTGTTAGGATTGCCAGTTCAGGATTTTCCCTGGTTGTAAGGTTTCCAGGCCAAGACCTAGGGATGGTTCTTTGTGATACCATTAAGTATCCATTTACTATTTGAATGAGTTTAATTATTATGGATGGAGTTATGGAGTTAAAACTCTACCCATAACTCCATTTATGGGCCAGGATCAATTGCATGAAGAGCAAGCATGGTGTGGTGCGTTGGCCTGGAGACCAGGGTTTGAATCCCTATTCACCCACAGACAGAAACCCATTGGGTGACCTTGGGTGAGTTACACACTCTCAGCCCCAGAAAACCCCATGATAGGTTTTTGTTCTCCATAAAGCGGAAACAACTTGAAGACATGAAAGAACAACAACAAAAAGTTGCAAGAATTGGGATGCCATGCACCAGTTTGGCACCAGAAAACAAAGGTAATAATGACAAGAGGTTGCCTGAGCATGTGGCAAGTGTCTTCCAAAAATTAGCCTTTTT
Organism: Phrynosoma blainvillii; assembly: GCA_026167975.1. Classification (NCBI taxonomy): domain Eukaryota; kingdom Metazoa; phylum Chordata; class Lepidosauria; order Squamata; family Phrynosomatidae; genus Phrynosoma; species Phrynosoma blainvillii. Next base: position 20,907,566 of record JANUYF010000011.1, on the reverse strand, counting down.
TGCTATTGATAGGAGCATTAAACCCAATAAAGAAGAAAGGAGTGAATGTTGTTGGAGTCTCTCTCTCTCATGTATGTGTAAGACAGATAGAAAGACAGATAGACAGACTGAACTTTGAATTAATATGAATTAATTGAATTAATATGAATGTGAATTCTGGCTTACACACCCCAGCTCCTGCTTCAAGCACAACTATGGAGAGTCCAGCCCATTCTCAAAATTATTTTTAAAGGTAAAAATTGATAGAGGCAGACACCTGAGTGCCTGTTGCTTTGGATTTGCCACCATATAGTAATGTACCTTCAAACCATTATATATGAAAAAAATACAGGTAAGGTGCAAATTTTCTTTAATGGGTTCAGGCTGTGCAAAGCATTGCGTTGATGTGTTTACGGCACTGCATCCTAGTCTGATTATAGGCATTAGAAGAAAGGGAGAAAACTAGCAGCATGTCCCATTTTTTGGAAAAAAGAAAAGGAAATGAAAGGTCTGCATTTAAACAGAGCCTTCCACTCACTGGGGAGCAGCTGTCAGAAATTATACAGACATTTTGAAAGACTTAATGCCTCAATGCAATGTGCATGGGGGGGAGCATACTGCTGTGAACTGTTCTTGTTAGAACAGAAAGTATTTTGGGCTCGTTTTGAAAGGGCAGTTAAGAGCCATTAGGTTGACAAAAAACCCACTCCCAGTGCAGATGAATTGCTTTGCCAATGTGGCGCATTCCTTCATTTTCTGGATTTTATGGCAGGCTGGTTGTGGGAACTTGTGTAGGGAGAAACATCCACGCTTTAAAATTTTCCTTTTGCACTGGTGCAAAAAAGTTCATTCCCAGCATCATTCTGCTCTTCCCAGCAAGTGCATAACCCTGGGACAGAGTGCCTCTGAGCACATGCAAAAATTTGATTGCTTGTCTAAGTTTCTCACTCTCTCAAGACAAAGTACCTCACATGGGAGAGCATAGTGGTTTGAGTGTTGGACTATGAAAGGGACACATGCCATAGCCCACAGGCAGATGTTTGGGGAACAAAGAGGTCACCTGGTGCCACCCGCACCTCCCTAGCGATGCCTCTGTCAAAAGCTTACCAAGGAAAGGGCATTTAATGGCTCTCTAGTGAGCCATGCAGATGGGCATTGGAGTCTTTGCTAGCATCGTGCCCAAATGTTACCAGCTCTGGGAGTATTCTGGCCCCAAAGCTGCACCAAATTCTCTATTTCCAGGAACAAATGGGGCAGCCGTCTATATGTACATCCTTCTGTGGCACCCAGTGCTGCCCTTTCATTGTCCAACACTCCATGCATCCCTTTCATAGTCAAACATTCAAACCACTATGCCACGCTGGCTCTCCGATGTGAGCTATTCTGTCTTGAAAGGAGAAATCAAAATAGGCAATCCAATCTTTTGCATAGACTGTGAGCACTTTGCATGTGTTCAAAGGCATTCTGTCCCAGGGTTATGCACTGGCTGGGAAGAGCAGAAGGATGCTAGGAATTAACCTATTTGTACTGGAGCAAAAGTAAAAAATTTAAAGCATGGATGTTTGCCACTACACACGTTCCCATAACCAGCCTGCCATAAAATCCAAAAAAACAACAAAGGAAGCTGCCACATTGGCAAACCAATGACACAAGTCAATCCCACTTATGTCACAACAACCGCATGGTATGAAAGGGTCCATTTGTATCCGTGATCTTGGGTAGATCGATCCTGGAGTATTCTGGACCTAAAGCTGCACCAAATTCCCCCCATTTCCAGGGCCCTCTGGAGCAATGCGTGGCATCTGTCTACATGCACATCCTGTTGTGCTTCTGGGCACCTAGTTGTGACCTAAGAGGGAGTGCCTTGTGGCACTGAGAGGCAAAATGGGATGCATGTGTAGACAGCTGCCTGGCATCGCTCCAGTGTTGCAGGTTTTCCTGGAAAATCCAGCACAAATGGTGAACTTATTTTAATGCATGGAACTGGACAGTCTGCAGTCAACTTGGGGCTTTGAGCCTTCATTGTGCGGCAACATGAGGGCAGTGGGAGGGGGAATAGTGCAAAAGGCTTGTATAGACATGCCCCTTGCTGGATAACTTTTTCTGCACCCATTTTGCAGCTTGATGAGAGGAAAAGAGAAGAAGGCTGAGAAAGGACTGGGGGCAGAGAATTTGTCACTGTTGCTAACCTGCTTGCAGGGTTCCCACTGCTGTTAGGTGGAAGATGGCTCATGCTCATGCTTGCACCCTTTGTTTTGACTGTTTACTTCAGTCTGCAGTATATAATCCTCGAGAATCCATCTACCATTGGCCTCAGCTTGAGAGGGCTCCTGGCGTGTCCAAAATGTTAGATTCGATTGTCGGCTGAAAGAAGTCTGGGTAGAATATGTCCAAGGGCCCAGTTGTGCTCCATCAGCAAAAAGTCTGTGATGCACCTCTACTCTGTACCATCTCATCTCATGCGTCATATGCTGGTACCCATTGCCATGCCCCACAAGCAAAAGGTCTGTGATGCATCTTTGCTGTGTATCATCTGCTGCACCATTTAGCATCAATAAAGCTGATGCTATTCTAACAAATCTTGGAAGTGCTTGGAAGAAGTAGCCTCCCTTTTCCACATGCGGTGGAATTGTAAATGTGCAAATATATATATATATATATATATATATATATATATATATATTGGAGCGACATACATTTTTGTTGTTAACTGCCCTCGAGTTGATTTCGACCCATGGCAACCCTATGGATGAGACATCTCCAAGACCCCCTGTCCTCCCCTGCTCTGCCCCGACTCATACTTGTGATCTCTTTAATAGTCCATCCATCTAGCATGCAGCCTTCCTCTCTACTTTACCTTTCCTAGCATTATTGTTTTTTCCAATGATTTATGCCTTTTCATGATGTGTCTAAAGTACAACCTGAGTTTTGTCATCTTGGCTTCTATGGAGATTTCTGGCTTGATCTGCTCTAGGACCAATTTGTTTGTCTTTTTGGTTTTAAAAACCCCAAATTGCAAAGAAAGTTTAGATCTGAAATTATATTTACTGGGTATGACTACAAATGAAATGTTAGCAAACAGGTACAATAAGCTTTTCTTTTATATGACAACAGCAGCTCATATTTTGTATGTGGATAAAAATGGAAGAAAAAGGAGTTCTCTGATAGTAAAGAATGGTTATGTAAACTCCTGGATTTTGTTGAAGTAGACAAGATTATGTGTATAAGGACAGGAAAATCGGGGGACAAACACGAAAGGGACTGGGAATGTCTGATAAATTTCTTAGAAAAAGAGTGGGGGGTTAGAGGCCTCATAGAGCTTCCAAAAAAAGACTGGGATGGGGGGAAAGACTTTATTAACAAGAAATAGTAACATTTAGATTTTGCTTTTTGTGATAGATAAAATGCGGGGACGCCTCATTTTTGCTATAAAGGGGGAAATGGGAATAGGCTGTTAGAAACCATGCTAGGATGGGGTTCAGGACATCAATTTTTTGGTTTGTTTGTATAAATATTGTATTGTTATTTATCTTATGTGTATTAGAGGTTTATATTAATGTTGTATTATGTTGTGTGATATGTGTTACATATATGTAGGTTACATATGTTATATATGTGATATGCTGTGTGATGTGTTTGTTATTTAAGGTTTATACAGTGGTACCTCTACTTACGAAATTAATTCGTTCTGACAGCCATTTCGTAAGTAGAAAATTTCGTAAGTAGAAGCAAATTTAACATTGAAATGCCCTAATCCGTTCCAGGCCCCCAGATTCAAGCTACAACTCAATACAGCTCCTCTGTAGAAAGCTCCTCGTTGTGCTCCTCAATCAACTCATCAATGTCCTCATCATCCACCTCAAGCCCCAATGGACTTTCCCAGTGAGACAATTTCGCTAACTTCAGACTCAACATCACCCACGGCCTCAAACCCTCAAGCCAAAAATACAGTCCTGAATATCAGAAGCCACAGAAGCCAAAAATACAGTCTTGGAGATCAAAAGCCAAAAATATCAGAAGCCAAAAATACAGTCCTGGAGATCAGAAGCCACAAATATCACAAGCTAAAAATACAGTCCTGGAGATCAGAAGCCACAAATATCACAAGCCAAAAATACAGTCCTGGAGTTCAAAAGCCACAAGTCCTACCTTCCTGGATCTCAGAAGCCACCAATTTTGCTAGCCACACTTCCTCTCCTCTTTCTCAAGCCCAAACAGTGCTGCCTAGCTGAATTTCGCTAGGCAAACACTTCCTCTTTCACTAGCCAATACAGTGCTGCTTTGCTAGATTTTGCTAACAAATGGCATGCCATGAAATTCGGAGCAGCTCGTTTGCGCCAATTTCGTAAGTTGGAACGCTTTCTTAAGTCGAAGCAATTTTTTTCGGGAGGCGCGTTTCGTAAGTCGAATTTTTCGGTAGAAGAAGCATTCGTAAGTAGAGGTACCACTGTATATGTTTGTCACAAGGTTAGATTGTCTAGATTTTAATGTTAATAAAAATAATAGTAATAAATAAATCTGATGCTATAGCAGTAGTGTGTCAACATTCAGCACTTGAAAAGAACTTGGGAGAGGCCCCTGTGTAAGAGAGATGGCCACTTATCCAACCTGTTTAAAAATCTCCAACGAAGAATCATCCCACACCTTCCAAGAGCCAAACAGCTCTTACCCTCAGGACTAATGCTAAGTTGGAATCTCGTTCCTTGGAGTTTGAATCCATTATTTCAGATCACAGAATCTTAGAATCCTAGACTTGGAAGATACCCCCAAAGGACATCCAATCCAAGCCCCTTCTGCCATGGAGGAAGACACGATCCAAGCCCTCCCTGTGATAGATGGTCAACCAGCTTCTGTTTAAAAACCTCCAAAGAAGGAGATTCCACCATCCTCCAAGGCAGCATCTTCCACTGTCCAACAGCTCTTACCTTCAGGAAGTTCTTCCTAATGTTTAAGTGGAATTTCTTCTTCTGTAGTTTGAATCCATTGAGCCATGTCCTAATCTCTGGAACTGCAAAAAACATCTACAGAACAGCCCTTCTGGTGGAAACCTAGAATTTGCAGGGTCTCCCAGAGGCCATAGAGTCCAACCCACACCCCTCGCCCCCCCATGTAGCCTCTCCAACTAGACCCTCCCCAGCAGATAGCTGTTCAGTCTCTTTTTGGAGATGTCCAAAAAAATAAACCCCACCACCTCCGATGCCAAACTAGTATAGTTCCATAAACTACCGTGATTGTTCTGAATCAGCAGGCTGGTACGATAAAGTCCTTAAAAAACAGCAACCACAATACTTAAAAGTATTAATATTTATTTACACAGAAATACCTATATGACAGGGACCGTGGTTTGCTCTTGTTGAGGAAGTTTATACATTCTTTAGAAGCAAACGGAGAAGGCAAGTCCGGAGATTATGCTCAAATATGATCCTTTCCTTTACTCCCATGCACAAAAAAATTAGTGCATCAGATAGAAAATAAGCACAAAGATTATCCCCCAAAACTCAGTTTCTACACTCTGGGATTCCTTTCCCCATAAAGGTGCTTGCAAACATGCAAGTTCCCAACTCCACAGCTCAAAACGGTATATTCCCTGAAAAGCTTCAATCACGTATTTAAAAGCAAGGGGCAGAATTGATTGGGAAATTGGTTGCCCTATAAAATGTTAGCACCATCTCTCACCCAAAGGAGTACAAGATGGGCAAGAGCGATTTCTTCCAAAATTTTAAAAGACACTGCCTTGTGGAAACAGTCCGTGAATCGCACAACACATAATCCAACACACAGGTGCAATTGACAAACTATTCTGAAGTGAAACAACTGGACAACATGAATTAAAAACAAATGCAAAACTTTGGTTGATCACATCTTTTCGCATGCAAAATTAATAATACTAATAATCCAGACCAGGTGTACAACTTTCAAGAAACAATTTACAGATTTTGGACAACCTGTCCTACCCCAAAGCTCTTCATTCAGAAGGTGAGCAATGACAGCAAGTTTATAATAACACACCTGTCCCAAGTAGACATATTCTGCACTGAAGCCTTAATCCAGAAAAATAGCGTATTTTATCTAATGCATGCCTCCAATTAAATCCATTATTAAAAATACAATAATTTTCCTGTCCTCAGCAGTGGTGAATCCAAAGCCAGAGCAAAAATGACTTAAAAACTCTTTGGGAAGGGAAAAGATGCACAGATAATCCAGGCATTTGTGGCACATGAGTCCCAAAACAGAGATGGAGAATTGCCACCTTAGTTGTGAGTGTGCAATATGCCTTTGCCCAGCAAAATGTCCAATTCAAGAGGCACATCCACAGATATTAGCAACAAATTCCTCTGTGTTTTCTTACTTTCAAGAGGGTTTCACACACGCACACTCTTATGGTATATATAAAACATCAACTATACAAAATGAGTTGCAGAACTGTGATGTGGTTGTGTGTCCATTTAAAAAAAAAAATGAGACCGTGGGATGATTTGTGCCAGTTTAGAGGGGTAAACGCAGTGTTTACCTTGCCGCTGGGCACAACCCACTTTCAAAAGCTTGGGGTAAAATCTGAATTAAAATAGAAGTTTGGAAGGCCAATTTCTGTTGCAGAAGCACCCAAATGTGGCACCCAGCTGCTATTGAGTCCAAAAACATCACCCAAAATGAGCAATTGAGACAAACACAGGTAAGGTTTGATATATCATGAACAATAAGTCATTGCAACTAGATGAACAATGCGCCATTGCAATTACATGCCACTGCAACTAAACAGGAACTTCCATGTTCAGTGGCTGCCTGTCTCTGAAGGCAACAAACTATGTTTCCCCTGGTTGTGCTTCCTTTGCAATATTATTTAGACTAACCAGCCAGCCTGGTTAAAAATTAAAAAGCAAGCCAAGAAATTTGCATGTGCTTTTGAAAACAGAGATACCCAAAAGTAGGAAACTGTTCAGAATATCAAGATAGATTCCCAAGATATTCTGCAAAAGGCAAAAAGTGCAATGCCGGTGGGTGTTTGTGCGTGTGTTTTTGTTTTCAAGGTGTTTGCAAAAGGAAAAGACAATCTAAGGAGGTTTTTAAAACATATTTTTAAAAAGCTCTCTCACCTACTGGGATGGCTATTATGCCAAAACTGAGCCAAGAATGCAACCTTGTGGTTACCAAATTCCCTTTAGTTTGGGGAAAAAAAAGAGAGAGGGATAATGTAACTTTTATGAACCCCTCTGCAAAAGAGGTATAGAAAGTGCAATCCCATCTGTTTTTATTTGGGAGAAAACTCGACTGAAAAAGGATTGGGATGTATTTCTGAGAAAGTAGGCACATTGCAAATCAGCATAAATTTGAATCCTTAGCACCAACAAAGAAACAGAAATGGAGCCTGAAATTTTTTAAGGTAAACATCATCGGAAATTTGGGCTTCTTTTAAAGATGGCAACTGCCATGCAAGTTTCTTTTTTTAAAAGGACCATTTCAATTAATTTTTTTTAAAAAACTCTTCACGAATAAAACCGGGGGCACACTTTCAAAAATGGAAAGGTTTCTATTAAATTTTTAAAAATTTGGCAGCATCATGTCGCCTGTCCAATAGGCTGAAAGTGCATCCAGGCCCAAGAGAAGAAAGCTGGTGGTTGCTTAGCAACCGCCTCCAAGGTACCTCCAAGCCAAGATGGAGAATGGTTGCTAGGCAACAACAAGGACCACTTTCCTGCCATTTTGAAGATGCTCCAGGCTCGCATAAAGATGGCCAAAGATGGAAGGGGGGTGTTGTTGGTTGCCACCAAAGGCGACCCCGTTGTTGACCCATCCTGGCCACAATATTTACTTGTTTGTTTATAAATAATCCAAAAAAATCCAATTTTTGTACTGATCCCCCGAATAAAAGGACCCAGACGGTCCACAGGGGTTTGGTGAGGGGTTTAGGGGTCTCCCGCCATCTCCTTCCGGCAAGTATCAGCTCATTTGCTCCAGGTAAGTTGAAAGGAGAAGCCGTGGAGGCAAAAAGACTTGGCGCTTGTTGCTCACCTTCATCTGCCGTTTGCCTTCGTAGTCGGTACCTTGGAGAAAAGAAAAAGACTTGTTTCTGGTGTTTTTTAAAATGAATGAAAACTACAAGCAAAATTCTGTTCTGGAGATCAGGGTTCGATTCTCTGCCTGGCTGTGGAAATCCACTGAGTGACCGTGGGCGAATCACACACTTTCAGCCCCAGAAAACCCCATGATAAGGCAACTGTGGAAGGCTAGGAAGCAACCATGGAAGGCTAAGGGGGACAACTGTGGAAGGCTAGTGGAAGGCTAGGGGGGCAACCGTGGAAAACTAGGGGGGGGGCAACCATGGAAGGCTAGGAGGCAACTATGGAAGGCTAGTGTATGACTAGGGGGACAACTGTGGAAGGCTAATGGGGGCAACCGTGGAAGGCTAGGGGCGGTAATTGTGGAAGGCTAAGAGGTGCCTTCCACAGTTGCCCCCCTAACCATCCACTAGCCTTCCACAGTTGCGCCCGTTAGCCTTCCACAGGCTACTGGGTGGCTAAGGGGGCAACTGTGGAAGGCTAAGAGGTAATCGTGAAAGGCTACTGGAAGACTAGGGGGCAACTGTGGAAGGCTAAGAGGTAATCGTGAAAGGCTACTGGAAGACTAGGGGGCAACTGTGGAAGGCTAGAGGGGCAACCATGGAAGGCTAGGAGGCAACCATAGAAGGCTAGTGGAAAGCTATGGGGGCAACTGTGTAAAGCTAAGAGGGCAACCGTGGAAGGCTAGGATGTAACCATGGAAGGCTAGGGGGGCAACTGCAAAAGGGGGGGCAGCTGTGAAGCTTAGCCTCAAGGTAATTTTATACGCAATACTTTTAATAATTTTGTGCATTAATCACAGTCTGTTGACACTGATCAGTCCGAAGGCAAAGGGTGCCACTCTCTCAACCCTCCATGGAAAATGTTTTGGTTTGGAATATTTCAGAAACCCAGATAAGAGAAGCTTGACTTTTACATGGAAATTATTTTGCAAGGGTACACTTGATACTAAGTCATTTCCTATTCTATGAGAGCTTTGGCACTGGCACCATTATAAATCATTTCTAGGGTTAAGCCATCAAGGTTTGAGCCATTTCTTTTTTCTCCTCAAAAATGAAAAAATAAGAAAGTCGCTTATTCGTCAACCTGGAAGGGCCAGATTGTTAAGGTGGGGCCGGAGCCCGGATAGGATGAGCCTTAGTGGGACCAAGAGATAGTGGCAAGACACCCAGAAATGTGTTTCACACATGTGCAGATGTATGCATAGAAAGAGATTAGATAGGAAGTTTCTCACTGGCAGAGTTGAGGTCCATATACTGGCAGAGAGCATGGAGGAGAAGCCGCTCAAAGCTGGAGGGAAGAAAGAAAAGAGCCATTTTATTCATTTACCCAGTGGAAATAAAACCTTCTAACAGTGCACACAGACACAGCTACACATACAAAGCACCATATCCCATCTGATCTTGGAGCTAAGCAGGGCCAGCTGTGGTTAGTGCTTGGATGGGAGACTAGCAATGAATCCCAGGTGCTGGAGGCTCTATTTCAGAGGAAGGAACTAGCAAAATAACCTCCTCTGAGGATCCTTTGCCCAGAAAAACCCAATTAATTTCACGGCACCAGATCTTGTCTGATATTGGAAGCTAAGAAGAGCCAGCCTTGGTTAGTCCGTGGATGGAAGACCACCAATAAATCCCAGGTGCTGGGGGCTATTTCAGAGGAAGGAACTGGCAAAACCACCTCTGAGGACTCCTTGCCTAAGAAAAGCCTGTGAAATTTATGGGGTCACCATAAGTTAACAGATGACTTGAAGGTATGCACACAGCACAGACCCTCTGATCTTGGATGCTAAGCAGGGCCGGCCCTGATTAATCCTTGGAGGGGAGACCAGCGACAAATCCCATGCACTTGGAAGTGGTATTTCAGAGGAAGGAACTGGCAAAAAACCACCTCTGAGGATTCCTTGGTTAGAAAAACACTATGAAATAAGTAGCCACTCTGAGAGCCTTTGTGGCTGAAGAGTGGAGTATAAAAGCTCCAAATAAATAAATAATACAATAAATATAAATAAGATGACAGGTCACTTGAAGGCACATTGACACACTCACATAAAGCACCGGATTCCTGTCTGATCTTGGAAGCTAAGCAGGGTCAGCCCTTGATAGTCCTTGAAGGGGAGACCACCAAGGAACCCCAGGTGCTGGAGGCTCTATTTCAGGAACTGGTAAAACAATTTCTGAGTCTTCCTTGCCTAAGAAAACCCTATGAAATTCGTGGGGTCACCATAAATTGACAGGTGACTTGAAGGCACATTGGAAATATATGACTATGTCCAATGTGCTTTCAAGTCACCTGTCCATTTATGGCAATTCCATGAATACATGTACACACGCACACACACACCCGTGACTGGCTAGTAGCTATTAATTGCCGAGGCATGTTCTAATATTGCAAAACAGGGAAATGGGGAGGGAAAATGGGTGTTTATCTCCTTTCCACGTACCATGCATCATTTCCTGCACCTCTTGCCATGTTTCTGACCTGTGGTTTAACACACCCAGGAGCAAGACAGAAAAGGTCGGTTACCTATTATCCATCATTGCCGTATAGATAGCGTGAGGGTTAGCAGAGAAAAAAGCCAGTAACTCCTCCTCCAAACCTTCCAAGGTTTCCTACAAAAAATAAGAAGCAAAGCCTTTAAGCAAAGTGTTGTGTTTTTGTCATGAATAACAGTGTGTTCCACAACATTGAAGAAACACAGCAAAGAAAATGTCCACCCCAAGATGGACCTCAGCTTAAGCCCAGTCTCTGTAAAGACCTGCTGCTACCTTGGATGAAAATGTTAACCTGTGGAGTTTGTTCTGACTTTGAAGCACTTCTGCACTTTGGTTGACTCAAGAAGGTGCAAACTCTATTTACATGTGCAATGTGTTGGGTTTTTGTAAGGTTAGCAAATCAACTTCATCTTGAAAACTGGATCACTTAAAGGGGCCTGACCCTGTTTCTCCAAAAGCAAAATATGCCTACCATGGGGATCCGACTTCGCTTCAGGGTCATGCGCAAGCGCCGGCTGATACGCTGAAAACACTCTTTTGGGGTGTAGGCTGGATGCTCTGCAAAAACAGGAATATGTGATGCAAAAGGAAAACAGCACCTGGTGGATACCTGCCTCCTTTTCCACACAAGGACCCAAACAGATCCTTCCAAGAAATCCACAGCTTGAAAAGCAACAGGCTCATTTACTGTTGATCCTCAGCAACTACACCTTTGAAGCTTGACTGTCCCTGAAAGTGGAGGTTCCATTCACGGACTGCAAAAGTCCTCTCTTTCTTCCACAGGTTTGTCTAATGCAGTGATTCCCAAACTTTAGTCCTCCAGAAGTTTTGGACTTCCGCTCCCAGAATTCCTTGTCAACTGGGCAAGTAGTCAGGAATTCTGAGAGCTGAAATCCAAAACATCTGGAGGACCAAAGTTTGTGAACTACTGGATTCTAATGCCTTATTTAACCTCTCAGTCATCAGTTCTGGACACCATCTTGGTCACTCTTCTCTTGGGCACCTTCCAGCTTATCAATGTCCTCCTTGAACTGTGGATACCATGGTTCAAGGACACTGACAAGCTGGAAGGTGACCAAGAGAAGTCCAAAACATCTGGAAGTCCAAAATAAGCTGGGGATCACTGGACTCCAATGCCTTATTTAATCTCTTAAATAACTTTGGTCACCCTTCTCTTGGTCACCCTCCAGCTTATCAAGCTGGAGAGAAGATGGAGAGGTTACCTGATAGATCCATCTTTAAATATCTGAAGGGATGTCATGGAGAAGATGGAGGAAGCTTGTTTTCTGCTACTCCGGTAGATTTAAATTACAAGAAAAGAGATCCCACCCAAACATTAGGAATAATTTATTGACTATAATAGTTCAACAATAGAATAGACTACCTGGGGGGCTTTCACTTTTTGGAGGTCTTCAAACACAGGTTGGAGGGACATCTTTCAGGAGTGCTTGGGTTGGGTCTTCCCAACCCAATCGAGTTGGACTATATGACCTTTGGGGGTCCCTCCAACTTAGTTCTATGATTGTATGATCCCCTGCCATACCTTTCCAGTTGACTTCCGTTTTGTCATTCAGTTTGTTCTTCTTCTTCCTCGTTTCCTCCTCCAAAAACAACAGAACACGTTCTTGTTCCTCACCAGACCGATTCATGAAGTCATTCCAAATCTAATCCAAGACACACAGAAAGCAAAATAAAACCACCATTTCCAAACTTGTTTCCAGTATCTACCCAGCAACAGCATCTGACAGCAACACATAACATGGAAAAGTGACTTTAGGGGGACTCCAGCTCCCAGAATCCTCTCCAAACAGCATGCATAAGAGGATTCTGAGAGTTATAGTTTTCAAAAATACTGATTTTAAAAAATTTCACCAAATTTTGGGATGCCTGACTGTGGTCACCACAGCTAATATTACATTTGCAATGTTTCAGTGCTATTCTTTGATCCATCTATTTGGTAAGTCAACAATTTTATATTCATTTCTTTATAGGATTTATATCCCAAAATGGGATTGAGGGCGGATTCAATTTCAGGTTGATTAAACATTTTAAAGTTGATTAACTTGGCAGCGGGTGGCAAAGTGAACCAGAGAGTCAAAAAATTTTGATTTGAGCTAATCTGTTTTTCAGAGGTTTGTGATTCTGAGGCATTGAGGCCAGACAGGGAATTAAAATCAATATTCCTGGAAAAACAGATTCCAAAAATTTGGAATTTGGAAAAATATGGAAAATTTCTTCTACACTTTCTAGATGAATTGGGTCACAAGTCCACCATTTTAGCCAGCAGGACCAATGGCTGGGGATGATGGGGGCTGTAATCTGCACGCCTAGAAGGGGATACCAAATCTGGGGAGGAAAGAAATGGATGAGAATCTGGAGCTATGGAAGTACCCTTCTACTAGCTTATTGGTTTCATGGGATGAGGAGGCAATGAGACTCTCATCCTATTGCCTCGTCCCATAAACCTCTAATTTTGTAATGTTGATGGGATGGGATCATAAGAGGGCATGCAGCCCAGCCCATGGCAATTTGAACAGTACATTCAAATGATAAGGAAAAAAAAATTAGGAAGAACTTCTTGAATGTAAAGGTTGTGAAATGTTCTGCCTTGGAAGGTGGTGGATTCCTCTTTAAATAGAGTTAGAAATCCTTTTGGAAATGCTATAGTTGCCTAATTGCATTGGCAGAAGGGGGTTGGAATGGATGACCTCTGGGGTCCCTTCTAACTCTTCAAATTCTGTGCTTTTCCAAAGTGTTCATTGTGACTCAACACCCATTCTTTCAGGAAAGTGGTGAGATGAACAGAGGTATCTATGCATGCAGATCTGATCTGAAAGAGGAGAAGGATCTACTACAAAATCAGGCACTTCTTGCTGGTCGAGAAGGAGTTTAAGGGAAATGGCAAACCTTCACATAAGTCTTGTTTTTGCAGGCTTCAGTGAAGATGCTCGGAGTTGCTGGGTGAGAAAACTCGCCTTCCTCACTGGTGCAATCGTCTTGCTCCAGAAGGGTCATGAGGTAACGTGCTGGAAGGAAAAAGAAATGAAAAGCCATAATAAATACTGTAACAAGCTATTCAGGGACAGAGAGGCACTATCTCAAACCTGATTTTGCATGTGGATTTATTGCAGAAACCCAATGGTAATTCAGCTGGAAGAGACCCTAAGGGGTTATCCAATCCAACCCCCTGCCATGCAGGAATACTCAATCAAAGCATTCCTGACAGATGGCCATCCATCCTCTATTTAACTTATAAGAAAAGAGGTTTCCCCCTAAACGTTAGGAAGAACTTTGGACTGTTATTGAGCTATTTGACAGTGGAAGATGCTTCTTCCAAAAAAAGGCTTCCTGGGGGGAAAACCACTCTGTAATTTATATATAAAATTTCTAATCTCCTCCCATGTTCTTATGATAGCTTTCTATATAAAGTGATATGTAAACTCATTATGGACTTTTGGTTTTTTTATACCTTTGAAAAGCATGCCATCCGAATTAGAGGTTGGACCCCTCGAGGTTCAGTAATTTTTTGTTTTTCAGTCTGATCCAATCTATGGCATATGAGGGAACATTAGCTTGGTAATAGGTTTCCAAAATCGGGAAGGTCACAGCCACCATTAATTTTTCAATCTATTTTTGAATGGTTTTCCACCTTACTTGTGGCTTTCCTCCCCTCTCAAATGAATTTTTTTAATTTCAGAGTTCCATGAGACAAAAGGTTTTTTATTCACAATTATTGGCAGATTAGTAAACAGAAAATTAAATTTGGGGAACATGGACATTTTAACTGCAGCAACTCTCCCTGAAAATGACATTTTTAGCTGCGACCACTTTTGTATCTTTTCTTTGATGTTTTTCCAGGTGTCTCTGTAATTGTCAAATAAATCAGTGTTCTTTTTCATGATCCAGATGCCTAAGTATTTAATTTTCTTTTTCACTTTAAAGTTGGATATCTTTTCTTCTTCTTCTTCTTCTTTTGAGATATTTCTTGTTAATAATACTGATTTTTCTTTATTTTAAATCCTGCTATACTTCCAAATTTATGTCGTGTCTTAAGTAATATGTTAATGTTTTCTTTTTCTAATGGATTATCAAGAAATACTACAATATCATCAGCGTAAGCTTTGATGTTATATTCATAATTTTTAATTCATGGACCTATTTTTGGATTATTTCTTAGTTGATTGATCAGTACTTCTATGGCTGTTATGAAGAGAAGCAGAGAAAGAGGGCAGCCCTGGCGTGTCCCTTTCTATATCTTTATTGGATCACTTTTTTCACCATTTATTATTAAATACCCTGTTTGGTCTTGATATATATATTTTTATCCAGCTTATGAACCTTTTCCCCAAATTTATTTTAATGTGTATCTCTGTCATGTAATCCCATCTGACACTGTCAAAGTTTTTCTCAACGTCAATAAATAACATTGCCACCTTTTTGTCTTTTTTTCATAGAATTCAATGAAGTCAATGACAGTCCTTATGTTTTCATTTAATTGTCTCGATGGAAGAAAAGCCAGCTTGGTCTTCCTTTATTATGTCTTTCATTATGTCCTTGAGTCTTTTGGTAATTATGGTTGTGAATATTTTATTGTTGGTGATGAGTAGTGATATTGGTCTGTAATTTTTCATTTTTGTTTTATCTTTTCCTTCTTTTTGTGGCAAAACAATATTAACAGCTTTCCAAATTTCTGGAATCTCTTCTCTTATTACTGTGTTGATGATGTCTCTTAGTGGGATATTTAATTCATTTATTAATGTTTTATAATAACTAGCTGTGAAACCATCAGGGCCTGGGGCCTTGTCTGGTTTTAATCCACTGATGGCATTAATCATTTCCTCAATTGTAACGTTGGCATTTAGTTTTTCTAGCTTTCCTGATTCGATTCTTTGCCATTCTTCTTCCTCTAAGAATTTGATTATTTCTTCTTTATATATTTTTTCATCATATTTTGTGAATGTATGTTTTATTTTTTCTTGCGTCGTTTCTCCTTTGTCTTGTATTTTTTTCTATTAAGTTTTTTCCCTTGCTCTTTTTTTCAGTTTGATTGCTAACCACTTCCCAGTTTTGTGAGCTCCTTCAAAGAACTGCTGTCTAGCTTTTTTAAAAGCTTTCTTTCAATTTGTTTGGTAAGTTCTCCTTCCATTTGTTTTTGTAACATTTTAAACTGTTTTTTTAAGCTTCTTACTTGATGGATTAGCCCATAACTCCTACTCTTTCTATTTTAACTCTCTAATTTTGTAGTCTTTTCTTCTTCTTGTCTTTTTACCAAATGTGCTCTTTGAATTAACAGTCCGTATGCATAAGCTTTCTTGGTGTCCCAGATGGTTTTCATTTTTGTTTCCTTATATATGTTTTCTTTGAAGAATTGCTCCATGACCTTTTTCATTTTTTGTACGAATTCTTCATTTAATAACAGTTTCTCATTTAATCTCCAATTGGACTGCGGCTTAGGGTTCATGATTTCTAAGAGTATTGGATTATGATCAGAGTCTATTTTGGGTATGACTTCCATCTTTCTTTATTTTTGGAAGAACTGTATTTTTACTATAAACATGTCTATGATTCTATGCAAACATCCAAGTGAGATTTGCTGGTTGTTGGTCTGCGCAGCTTAGAGCCGAGAGCCAAGAGTTCAACTTCCCAGCTTCAACTCAGCAGATGAACATTTTTCTATGAGCTTTAAATCCGTTTTGGAATGAACCATCAAAATAGTTGTGGGGCATTTTAAAAACTAATCCGTTTTATGTGGCCATCAGCCCCCCAAGAGGAGTGGGCAGCCTGGGGAAGAGAAAGTTAAGGGGTGATATGATAGCAATGTTTAAATATTTGAAGGGATGTCCTATTGAGGATGGAGCAAGCTTGTTTTCTGCTGCTCCAGATACTAGGACCTGGAGCAATGGATGCAAGTTACAAGAAAAGAGATTCCAGCTCAACATTAGGAGGAACTTCTTGATGGTATGAGTTAGACAGTGGAAGATGCTGCCTTGGAGGACAGTGGGGTCTCCTTCTTTGGAAGCGATTCCTGCATGGCAGAAGGGGGTTGGATTGGATGACCCTTGGGGTACCTTCCAACTCTATGATTCTATGACACATTTATGGATTACACTGCTGCCTTGGAGGATGGTGGAATCCCCTTCTTTGGAGGTTTTTAAACACAGGCTGGATGGCCATTGCTCACAAGGAGTCCTTGCATTGTGTCTTCCTGCATGGGAGCAGGGTGGACTAGATGGCCTCTGGGAGTCCCTTCAAACTCTAAGTTCTATGATTCTGTGATTCTTGTATGATTCAGCATATAATAAATAGCTTAAAAACCCATCAGAGAGCCTGCTCTTTCTCCACAGAATTATTCTAAGATTCCAAGATTTAGGAATGCTGAAGGGGAATGTTGATGTCTGTCTACATTTTAATGTTGGTCACAGGTTTTAATGTTGGATGCCCAGGTGGCCAGAGGGTGACAAAAGAGACCTCCAAAGAGATACAGATTATCTGACAAGCAGCAAAGAACCCCAAATCCCCAGTCTAAGGAGACACAGGTGCGAAACCTGGCCTATTTTACCCCTCCAACCTAAAAACACTTACTGTTCTCCAGCCGCTGCAAGCTCTTGCGTCCTTTGGCTCGGGGGACAAGTTCTGAGTTCCGGATGGCTTGGTTGATGTAGTACTGCTTCCGTTTGGCTGGGGAGAAACGCTTGGTAGAAGAAGTGTTTCCCATAAGGGGCAGGCAATCCTCAATCCTTCTGCAAAGGGACAAAATCCATCTGAGAAAGTCAAACAGGGCTGCCGAGTCAAAGTTAGAAGCACTAGACTTCTATTGACGCAGTCTAGAATCGTACGGGCTTTTTTTAGCTGCCGTATCACGCTGCTGGCTTGTGTTCAACTTGAGGTTTACTAGGACCCCTAGATCCCTTTCATATGTTAAGCCAGGTGTCCCTCATCCTATATCTGTGCACTTCCTTTTTAGTTTTATTTTTTTGCCCTAACTGTAGTACCCTACATTCCTCCCTGTTGAAATCCATTTTGTTAGTTTTGGCCCAGCTTTTTCATCTATGAAGGTAATTTTGAATTTTGATCCTCTCCTCTGGAGTATTAGCTACTCCTCCTAATTTGGTGTCATCTGCAAATTTGATAAGCATGCCCTCTACTCCTTCTTCCTAGTCACTGATAAAGAGGTTGAATAGCTTCGAACTCAGGACCGAACCCTGTAGCACCCCACCAGTCACTTCTCTCCAGGATAAAGAGGAGCCATTGCTGAGCACCTTTTGGGTTTGGCTGGTCAATCAATTACTAATCCACCTAACAGTCGCATTGTCTAATCCACATTTTACTAGCTTGCTTGCAAGAATATCATGGGGGGCCTTGTCGAAGACCATTGTTGTTGTGTGCCTTTCAAGTCGTTTCTGACATGGCAGACCCTGAGGTGTTTGCTTGTTTTTTTGGCAAGTTTCTTTAGATAGGGTTTGGCCTTGCCATCTTCTGAGGCTGAGACAGTGTGACCAGGGTCACTCAATGGGTTTCCATGGCTCAGTCAGGATTTGAAGCCTGGTCTCCGAGCATCCTAGTCCAATGCTCAAACCACTGGCTTTTACTGAAATGGTTTGTGATGTTTTGATGATGGTTGAATTGCTTTTTATCTTTTGTATGTTGTGAATTTTTAAAACGTTTTGTTTTAACTGCTGTAAGCCTCCTCGAGCCCCAAACTGGGAAAAGGCCAGGATCATCATCATCATCACCGTCATCATCATCATCCCTCCTTCCCCTAGGATGATCCAGGCTAAACAAGTTCAACCTTCCTCGAAACCTGGAAAAACGATGGCTTTTCTGGATCACAAGCTTAGCTGGGAAATTCAAGTCAGAAATGGCTTGAAGCCACACAACAAAGTAATAGAATCAAGAGATGAGAGGGACCCCCAAGAGCCATGTAGTCCAACTCATGGAAGGCACACAACACATACGTTACTTGTGAAATGTAATGTTGCACATTTGTCACCAAAAAAGTACCTTACCACGGGGAGTAAGAGGGCTTATAACCCATGGTTTCCAACCACAGAGCAATATTTGGCCACCTCAATGGTCCCCACCCCATCCGAGAGCTGAACCAGAGATGACTCAAGGGACCAACAAAACAGGTTCTGCAATTGCCAGATTGGAGGAAATAGTTGTGCCACTTTAGTCTGACCGTACCAGGAATGTTGTGCCCAGTTCTGGGCACCACAATTCAAGAGGGGTATGGACCAAGATGGTTCAGCGTCTGGAAACCAAGCCTTCTGAGGAACGATTGTGGTTGAGCTTGGAGAGGTGAAGACAGAGAGGTGCCATGCCAGAGCCATTTTGAACTATTGGAAGATGGAGCCAGCTGGCTTTCTCCTGCTCCAAAGAAGTGAACCAATGGATTAACATCTTGACAGAGTGTGGAGGAACCTCCTTTGGATAGCTTTGAACAGAAGTCTCATTGGAGTTTTGAGTTGTTTATTCCATATGGCAGGGGGTTCGTCTAGATGCCCTTGTTTTTTTTCTGGGGTATCAAGAGTGGCTTGACAGTGGAATAAACTCCCTTAAGGATGGTGGACTCTCCTTCTTTGGATAGCTTTAAACAGAGGTTTCACTGGAGTGTTTTAGTTGTTTATTCCCATATGGCATGGGGTTTGTCTAGATGACCTTTGGGGGTACCTTCCAACTGCATTATTATATTCTGGGATACCAAGACTGGTTTGTCAGTGGAATAGATTCCCTTAAGGATGGTGGACTCTCCTTTGAAGGTCTTTACACTGGCTTTAGTTATTATAAGAATTATTATTGGGTACACACAACGATTTATAATTTGTATTTCTTGCTATTGTTGTTGTTGTGCGACTTCGAATTGTCTCTGACTTATGGCTATGGTTGGACATGACTTGACAACCTTGTCAACGGGGAATACCTTTACTTTCACCTTTAAAGTGATCCTATCATGGGATTTTCTTGGCAAGATTGGTTCATTGCCTTCCCCTGAGGCTAAGAGAGTGTGACTTGCAGTTCAAGAGGTATCAAACTGCATTATTTCTACAGTGTAGATGCACCCAGAGAAAGTGAAATATTTCACAAAACTACAGATCCCAGGGTTCTCTTGGATAGAGCCGTGGCAGTTCAAGAGGTATCAAACTGCATTATTTCTTTAGTGGGTTTCCAAGGCCAAATTTATTATTATTATTATTATTATTATTATTATTATTATTATTATTATTATTACTATTCAAATTAAATTGCAAAAGAGCCCCTTCCCACACTATGCTTCTGCAAAACAAATTAATAAAACTAAAAAGAATAAAAAGCAAATCCCTCAAAAACAGAATTATTCTGCTCCACTTTCTTCCCAATGTGTGTATTCAAAGCAGTTTGCAACATTTAAAAGAAATATATATTTTTAAAATGCACAGTATACAAAGTGTTGTTTTTTAAAAAAAGGAATCAAACTATCACAAAGTTACAACTAGTGTGAAAATGTAAAGCATCACGCCACAACAAGAAATAAAAATCCAGCATGTGATACAAGGGTTGCTTTGCTTAAAAAAGCAATTTTGAAAGGCCAGGGGAGTTGCTGTAATAAGGGAGTTGTGTGGTTTTTGCAGAAACAAGGAGGAAACTTCCAAATTTAGGACCAATCTCAATCGGTGTTTGTGTGTTGTGTGCCTTCAAGTCATTTCTGACTTATAGCAACCCCAAGGCAACCCTATTAGTTTCTTCAAAGGGGTTTGCCATGGCCATCCTCTGAGGCTGAGAGAGTGTGACTTGCCCAAGGTCACCCAGTGGGTTTCCATGGCTGAGCCACAATTCAAACCCTGGTCTCCAAAGTCACAGTCCAACGCTCAAACCACTACACCACACTGTTATATCATTTCCCTATGCTGGGTTTAGCCCTCTTCAGTGACTCAATTTAGGGAGCATTCACACTGTAGAAATAATCCAGTTTGACACCACTTTCAGTGCTGTAGCCCCATCCTACAGTGTCCTGGAATCTGTAATTTTACAAGGACTTTAGCCTTCTCTGCCAAAGCGTGCTGGTGCCTCCCAAAACTACAGATCCCAGGATTCTGTTGAATGGAGCCATGGCAGTTCAAGAGGTATCAAACTGCATTATTTCTACAGTGTGGATGCACCCAGAGAAAATGAAAGATTTCACAGAACTACAGATCCCAAGGTTCTGTAGGATGGGACCATGGTGGTGAAAGTAATGTCAAACTGCATTATTTCTACAGTGTAGATACATCCTTAGTTTCATATACCAACAATATATATTTAGGGTCGAAGACTCCGGTTTGCATTTTAGGGTTATCCCTAAATTCTTTGCACAGAGTTCAAAGGCTAAAGTACTTCTTCCACCAGTCACTAATTCTCTTGCTAGAGAAACTAAGCCCCAGCCGTTGTCTTCTTCCTTAAGAAGGGCCACAAATGAGTACAACCAATTCATTTCCCCTGGAAAAAAGTAGAAGTTTGGCAGAATTAGAAAAGGGTGGCGGGAAGGGATGGGGAAGGTGCAAGAATTTGAACCCAGGACTTTTAAGCAAATCCAACAGAAAGGGATTTTTTTTTGGCCATTTTTGCAAGGATTAAATTTTGAAAAGGGAATAGTTTGATCTGGTGGAGGTTGTTTGCTTAGCTGGAAAAATCACAGCCTAGCCACATAAGATCATACAACCTTAACAAGTGGAAAGGGACCCCATGGGGTCATATAGTCCAACCATGCAGGAGTAAGTAACTGAAGCCCTTCTGAAAAGATGCCCATTGAAGTTCTCTTTAAAGAGCTCCAAAGGAGGAGAGTTCTCAGCCTTCAAAGGCAGTCCATATATTTTTCTGCCCTGGAATTATAGGACACTAAGGCTGCAAGGGATCCCAAGGGGCCATATAGTCCAACCCCCTTAAAACCACGCAGGAGTAAGCAACTGAAGCCCTCTTTAAAGAGCTCCAAAGGAGGAGAATTCCCAGCCTTCAAAAACAGTCCATATATTCTTCTGTCCTGGAATTATAGGACACTAAGGCTGCAAGGGACCCCAGGGGGCCATATAGTCCAACCCCCTTAAAACCACGCAGGAGTAAGCAACTGAAGCCCTCTTTAAAGAGCTCCAAAGGAGGAGAGTTCTCAGCCTTCAAAGGCAGTCCATATATATTCCACTGGCTAGCAAGCTATGGAGCAATAAGGCTGGGAGGGACCCCAGGGGGTCATCCAGCCTAACCCAACCCCAGTCAGGCAGGGACAGAGAAGGCCAGCCTCCTTCCTTCCTTCCTTCCTTCCTTCCTTTCCCTCGAGGGACTCACCCGCCGTCCGTCTCCAAGGGCCCCGGTTCTGGCGGCTGCTGCTGCCGCTGGAGGCCCTGGGGCCTTGCTCTCCTCCCTCCAGGCCCTTCTTCCTCGGCCTCCAGCCCCACCATGGCCCCCGGCCGGCCCCTCGGCCCCGCTCCGGAACCCAGCTCCCGGAAAGAGACGGGGAAGGCCGAGCGCAGGAGGGGGGGGGGGGGGGGGGGAGGGGTCCGCCCACCAGGAAGTGACGTCAAGTTGGGCGTGGAGGAAGGGGAAGAGGGAGAGCTTGGTGCCTGCCTCCGTTGGATGGAAATCCTCCTGCTCCAAAAGGAAGGAAAGAAGGAAGGGAAAGGGAAAGGGAAGGAAAGACAGAAAGGAAAGGAAAGGAAGGTAGAAATGAAGGAAAGGAAGAGAAAGGGAAGGAAGGAAAGACAGACAGACAGGAAAGGAAAGGAAAGGAAAGGAAAGGAAAGGAAGATAGAAATGAAGGAAAGAAAGGAAAGAAAGGGAAAGGAAGGAAGGAAGGAAGAAATGAGAGAAAGGGAAGGAAAGACAGACAGACAGAGGAAAGGAAAGGAAGGTAGAAATGAAGGAAAGAAAGGGAAAGGAAGGAAGGAAGAAATGAAAGAAAGAGAAAGGAAGGAAGGAAGGAAAAGAGAAAGGAAAGGAAGGTAGAAATGAAGGAAAGAAAGGGAAAGGAAGGAAGGAAGAAATGAAAGAAAGAAAGAGAAAGGGAAGGAAGGAAGGAAGGAAAAGAGAAAGGGAGGAAAGGAAGGAAAAAGAAAAAGAAAAGAAGGAAGGAAAAGAGAAAAGGAAGGAAGGAAAAGAGAAAGGAAGGAAGGGGGAAAGGAAAGAAAGAGAAGAGGGAAAGGAGAGAAAGAAAGGAAAGAATGAAGGAAAGAAGAGACAAAGAAAGGGAAGGAAGGAAAGAAAGAAAGAGAATGAAAGAAGAGGGAAAGAAAGAGCCACCCTGGCCAAGGAAGGAAGCCTTGCTGGGAACGGTTTAATTTGCAAAATGTAAAGTAAAAATGGTCTACAACTTCCAGACTCCCATTTCCAGCACTGGCTGGGGATTCTGGGTGTTGTAGTCCTTCAAGAAAGGTCTCTAAGAGCCAACTAGGTGGAGTGGTTTTGTGTGTTGAGCTACGACCGGGATTGGAATCCTTTCTGCTTCACCCTGGAAACCTTGGCCTTAGTCACACTCTCTCAGCCTCTGAGGAAGTCAATGGCAAACCCCGTTCTGGACAAATCTGGCCAGGAAAACCCCATGATGGGTCAGAAAAGACTTGAAAGCCCATCATCGCCAATTCCTCCCCTCCCTTTCTCTGCATTGCAACGCCCAGCATCCTCCTCAAAACGTGCAAGGTTGCCACTTGCAAACCTGGAGAGAGCTCCTCTGCCTTTAAGGGAGAGGATTCAGCAGCTAAAAGGGGGAAGCTGAAGTAAATCCCTGGACAATCTTTGGAATAAATGAAGCAAATAGATAAATAAAGGATTGCTCTAACGTTGCCATCTGAATAAATGCAGTGAAATTGCAATATAAGTAAATATACTTGTGCTAAAATTGCAAACTAATTGCACTAGAAGGGCAACCGAGATAAATAGAGTTGCACTAAAATTGCAATCTAAAGGAATGCAACTGCACTAAAATTGCAACCTAAATAAATGCAATTGCACTAGAAGGGCAACCTAGATAAATACAATTTTACTAAAACTGCAATCTAAAGAAATGCAATTGCAAGAAAATCAGAGTTTGGTGTTTGCAAAAATATGGAACACTTCATGAAAATTGCAATCTAAAGGAATGCAACCACTAAAACTGCAGCCTAAATAAAGTGCAATTGCAATACAATAAATACACTAAAATTGCAATCTAAGTAAATGCATTAAAATTGCAATCTTAAAATTGCAACTACACTAAAATTGCAACCTAAATAAATGCAATTTGCATTAACATTGCAATACAGTAAATGCACTAAAATTGCAACCTAAATAGATGCAGTTGCAATAAACATGAATGCAATAAATGTGCTAAAAATTGCAATCTAAGTAAATGCAATTGCACTAAAATTGCAACCTAAATAAATGTAAATGCACTGAAATGGCAGCCTAGAGAAATACAATTGCACTAAAATTGCAATCTAAAGAAATGCAATTGCACTAAAGTGAAGGAGGGTTAGGAGTTTGCAAAAATATGGAACGCTTCACGAATTTGCGTGTCATCCTTGCGCAGGGGCCATGCTAATCTTCTCTGTATCGTTCCAATTTTAGTATATGTGCTGCCGAAGCGAGCACAAATTTAACCCAGTCGCCAGAGGTATATATACCATGTATTGTAAAATACTTTTCACTCATGGTGAGCTTTGTTTTAAAGTGTAGATCTTGTCGCTATTTCAAAAACCATAAAATACGTATTTTATATTTCCCTCCTTTTTATATTTTCGCTTTAAAACTGAAACAAACGTTTTCAATTTTTCCATTTTCTCGCGATGCGTGATGGGAAATCTTGTATGCAAATCGACGCTCCTCCCTGTCTTCCTTTTCTAAAAGCAGCGGGGTCCTAGCTCCGACTTTCCTTTTTTGCCACCTACTTGCCTGACAAACAGAAATACAACAAAGAGTCGATTTCTCCTATTAAACGAGATAAGCTGAAGAGGAATATGAGGGAGTACGCTTCCGTCGGAGGCAAAAGTTTTTTTTTAATTTTTATTATTTTTAAGACACACCAGGCAGTTATGTAGACAACAAGAGGCCCCTGAATGGAACAATTGGCGCAGGCGCAGTGCGGCTTGGACGCTTGCATGGGAGCTGAGTGAGTAGGGGGGGCGTGGAAGAGTTCATTCCTGCCAGCGGCGGGGGGAGCTAAAAGTGGCTGCAGCCTCAATTATTGCTATTTTAAACGTGTAGTTTTACTTAATGTCATTTTTGTGTGTGGGGGGGGGGCGTTTTTCGCTTCTTTAGTCGTTTCTTTACTTTTTCCTGCTTGGATTCTTGCAACACTTGATCTTTATGGGGCAAATAATAGGAAAAGGGCAGTAAACACGACATTAAATGTCCAAAATTTAAGATTTATCCCTCTCTCTGTGTGTATATTGATGCATTAATAATTCTGATCTTTCTTCATAAGATATTCAAAGCCTTGTTTGGCAGGGACAGACTCCATTATCCCTCTGCCTTCCCACTTTAGCAGATGCTGTTAAAATGTCCTGGTTTCTTTCTCCTCCTCCCACTTTCCTCCTTTTCTCCTCAGCTTACTTCAGTTGCTGCAAACTGAATTCGACATGAAGAAGCCATTTTCACTCCCTGAGCTCAGCTGGGAGGAGTTGAGGGGAGGGAGGTGGCATTTGCACTGCAGAAATAATACACTTTGACGCTGCCCAGGTCCTCAGGTCCTGCAAATCCATACCCGTGACCTCCCATCATAGAGTCCATCCATCTAGCATCAATCTTCCTCTCTTTCTGCTGTCCTAACATTGGTCCAAAACCTACTGCAGAAATAATCCAGTTTGAGACTGCTTTAACTGCCCTGGCCCAATGCTAGGGGAACTCTGAGAACTGTAGTTGTGTGAGACACTTAGCCTTCTCAGTCAGAGAGTGCCACAATAAACTACAATTCCCAGGATTCCCTAGCACTGAGCCAGGGCAGTTAAAGCGGTCTCAAACTGGATTATTTCTGCAGTGCATTTTGGACCATTATAGTCTTTTCCATTGATTCATGCCTTCTCATGACGTGGCCAAAGTATGACAGCCTCAGTTTAGTCATCTTGGCTTCTTGTTACAATCATATCCAAAATCTGCAAACAGTGATACCTTTATAGGACCAACCAAAATGCACAAAATACACCTTGCAAGCTTTCAAAGCTCCAGGTCTCCAGGGAGGATTCAGGCTTGATGTGTTCCAGGACCCATTTGTTTGTCTTTTTGGCCATCCATGGTATCCTCAGCACTCTTCTCCAACACCACATCGCAAATAAATTGGTTTTCTTATCCTCTTTCTTCACTGTCTAGCTCTCACATCGTACCTGGTAATGGGGAATACAATGGCTGGGATGATTCTTAGTGCTCAGTTGTATATGCTCTTTAGGATTTTTCTAGGTCTTTCATAGCTGCCCTCCCCATTCCTAGTCTTCTTGATTTCTTGACTGCGGACTCCATCCTGATCAATGTTTGTTCCAAGATATAGGAATTCTTTGACTATTTCAATTTCCTCATTGTCTGGGTTGAATTTATGAATATCTTCTGTAGTCATTTTTGTCTTCTTTATCCTCAACGGTAAGCCTGCTTTTGCACTTTCCTCCTTGATTTTCTTTAGGAGATGTTCCGGGTCTTTGAGGTTTTCCATGAGTATTATGGTGTCTTCTGCATAGATGGTTAGTATTCCTTCCTTTGATCATCACTCCTCCTCCTTCTGTATCCAAGCCTGCTGTTCATATGATATTTTCTTCATGCAACTTGAACATATAGGGTGATAAAATGCAGCCTTTTCTAACTCCTTTGCCAATTGCTGTTCGGTTTCTCTGTATTCTGTTCTAACAGTTCTAACAGTAGCCTCTTGTCCTAAGTACAGATTTCGCATCAGGACTATCAAATGTAATAACACTCCCATGTCTTTAAGAGCCATCCACAGTTTTTCATGATCTATGATATAGTGTCTAGATCAAGAGAAGTAATAGTGCCACTCTATTCTGCTTTGGTCCGGCCTCACCTGGAATGCTGTGTCCAGTTCTGGGCACCACAATTCAAAAATGATGTGGAGAAACTGGAGTGTGTCCAAAGGAGGGCGACTAAAATGGTGAAGGGTCTGGAAACCAAGCCCTATGAGGAACGACTTAGGGAGCTGGGGATGTTTAGCCTGGAGAAGAGAAGGTTAAGAGGTGATATGATAGCCGTGTTTAAATATTTAAAGGGATATCATATTGAGGAGGGAACAAGCTTGTTTTCTGCTGCTCCAGAGACTAGGACCCGAAACAATGGATGCAAGCTCCAGGAAAAGAGATTCCACCTCAGCATTAGGGGGAACTTCCTGACAGTAAGGGTGGTTCGACAGTGGAACACACTCCCTCGGAGAGTAGTGGAGTCTCCTTCCTTGGAGGTCTTTAAGCAGAGGCTGGATGGCCATCTGTCGGGGATGCTTTGATTGGGAGTTCCTGCATGGCAGGGGGGTTGGACTGGATGGCCCTTGGGGTCTCTTCCAACTCTATGATTCTATGATTCTATATGCAGTCAAAAGCTTGGCAGTAGACCTGGGATTAGCCAGGATAAACCTCTGCATGCTTTAAACGTGTTTCAAATACATGCACCTCATTCCAGGTATGGGAATTCTTTGACTATTTCAATTTCCTCATTGTCTAGGTAGAATTATGGAAATCCTCTGTGGTCATTATTTTTGTTTTCTTTATGTTCAGCAGTAATCATGCTTTTGCACTTTATTCCTTGACCTTCCTTAGGAACTGTTCCAAGTCTATGATATTTTCCACTAGTGTTATCCTGACATGTGCGTATCTTAGATAGTTGATATTCCTTCCTCCGATCTTCACTCCTCCTCCTTCTGTGTCCAAGCCCGCTGTTCGTACGATATTTTCTTCATACAAGTTGAACAAATGGGGTGAAAGGATGCAGCCTTGCCTGACCCCTTTCCGATTGAGAGCCATTCTGTTTCTCTATAATTGTTCTGAAAGTACTGTTTTGTCCTAGGTACAGAGTTCTCATCATCATCATCATCTCAAAAATGCTTTTTAAAAATGTCCAGATTTGTATTACAAGCTGCATAATGTTATTTCATTTCCGTCCAGCTAAATCTGAGTTATGGTGGCCCTTTGAGGGAGAGGCCTCCAAGTTATCAACATCCCAAATCAGGTCTTGCACACTCTGGGCAGCAGCCATGGCTTCCTTGACTGAGACCTGCTGCAGAAATAAAGCAATTTGACACTGCTTTAACTGCCATGGCTCCATCCTGTGGAATCCTAGGATTTGTGCTTTAGTGAGGTATTTAGCTTGGTTTGCCAGAGAGCTCTGGTGCTCTACCAATCCCAGGATTCCAAAGGATGAAGCTATGGCAGTTAAAGTGGTGTCAAACTCCTTTGTTTCTGCAGTGTGGATACACTTGAAGAATATCCAATTGTAAAGCTGAATATGCACTACCTCAAAAGGAAAGAAAATGAAGGGGGAACTCTTTTCTTTGCTCAAAATGATGGGTGCTTTATATCAATGTCTAAGAATGCATCCTGTTTGTGTGCTGCTGTTTGCAAAGTGGCAGGGGATAATGGAAGTTGTAGTCCCAACCCATCTGGAGGACTGCAGGGTTGAGAGAGGTTGATTTGGTGGCCTTTATCAGCCACTGGGTCCTGGCCTGGGAGAAAGGCAGCAAATAAATAAAGTGGATAAATAAGTACATGAATAAATTTCTTTTTGTCTTTTTTGTTGAAACAGATGCACAGCAGGTTCCAAAGACAGTTTCCTTCTGGGTGGTAGACCACCAGGGAGGCGTGATGGATCTGGCATACGTCTGCGAGTGGGAAAAGTGCCCAAAGAGCAACCACTGCCCTTCCATCCCGCTGGTGTGTGCATGGTCTTGTCGCAACCTCATTGCTTTCACCACGGACCTCAAAAATGAGGAGGAAAAAGGTAGGACTTAAGCCAACATCTCTTGGTTGCTCAGAGGCTCAATAATCCCTGGTCTCTTACTTTAGGTATAGGTTGCAGCCTTGTAGTTGTTTTAGCGTGGTGGAATGGTTTGAGTGTTGGAGTATGACTCTGAGCACCAGGGTTCGGATCCCCACTTGGCCGTGGAAACCCACTGGGTGACCTTGGACAAGTCACACCCTCTCAGCCTCAGAGGATGGCAAAGGCAAACTCCCTCTGTAGAAACTTGCAAAGAAAAACCCAAGATAGGTTCACCTTCGGGTCACCGTAAGTCGGAAACAACAATATTGGAAATAATAATAATAATGCCATTATCTGTATCTTCATTAGCCACCTTGGCTGGGGATTATGGAAGTTGTAGTCATCACATCTGAATGCAGGAGTTGCCTTCAGCCTGAGTATAGCCATTGAGAAGGTGCTTCACCATCTATTTTAACCTAGAAAACCTCAATTTCAAAGAATTTGTCTCATCCATCTGTCCTCATCCTTTGCTTTCTCTTCTTCTTCTTCTCTAGACCTCACCCACATGATCCACATCCTGGACACAGAGCACCCGTGGGATGTCTATTCCATCAATTCTGGACACGTGGAAATCATCACCTGCTTGGAGTGGGACCAGTCAGGTAGGAAGGTTGGCACTATGCTGCAGTCATTTCTTTTGGCATGGGAAGTGCTCTGGATTTTACTTCCAGTTAAAGCCAGTATGGGACAATAGTTAAAATATTGGACTAGGACCCCTGGTGACCTGGGTTTGACTCCCCTCCTTTGAGCCATCTAAATCCACAGGGCAATTTTTGGTCAAGTCACACTCTCTCAGCCTCAGAAGAAAGCATTGATAAAGCTTGTCTGGCTAAATTCTGAGAACCAGTGTGGTGTAGTGGTTTGAAGATTGGATTATGGGCCAAAGCACAATGCAGAAATCATCCAGTTTGGGACCAATTTAACTACCCTGACTCAGTGCTAGGGAATCCTGGGAACTGTAGTTTTTTGTGGCCCCAGAATTCTCTGATAGAGAAGGCTAAATGACTCACAAAACTACAGTTCCCAGAACTCCGTAGCATTGATCCAGGGCAATTAAAGCAGTGTCAAACTGGATTATTTCTGCAGTGTGTTTTGGCCCTAGGATCCTGGGAGACCGGGGTCCAAATCCCAACATGGCCATGCAAAACCACTGAGTGAGCTTGGCCAGTCACAGTCTCTCAGCCTAAGAGGAAGGCAGTGGTAAACTCTTTCTGGAGAAATGCCCAGGAAGCACTTTTTTAATTAGACTGCATGAAAAGCCATTGAAATGCAATGTATGGTGATGAAGTGGCAAGTTCAGTTTCCTGGGTATCAATTCACTACATACATTTGAGGAAGTAGACTTAGGCTACATCTGAACTGCAGAAATAATCCAGTTCAACACAACTTTAATTGCCATGACACAGTGCTATGGAATCTGGGAATTATAGTTTTGTGAGATAATTAAATCTTCTCTTTCTGAGAGCAGTGGTGCCACCACAAATTGCAAAGCCCAGAATTGCATAGCATTGAGCCATGGCAGTTAAAGCGGGGTACAACTGGATTATTTCTGTAGGGTGATAGGGGGCAAATCTATGGAAGTTTGTGCTGCAACTTCTGGTTTATTTTATTTATTTATTTTTCATTTGTATGCCGCCTTTCTCCCCAGAGTGACCCAAGGTGGCTCACACATAAAAACAATTTAAAATCTCAGTAAAATTCAAAACAATTAAAATCATCTATACACAATATAAAATCACATTAAAATATACAAAAGTTTAAAGCTTCTTTTGCTTCGTTAGTCTCAAAGGTGCTGCAAGATCCCTTTGCTTACTGATGTTCTAGACTAAAATCTCTGAGTTCCACCCTCATTTTAAAGATTTTTGAGAAATTGGGGTGCAGATCTGGCAAGTGATTTTTTTGATGTGCAATTTCTAAGCTTGGTTGTTCTAACTTTACTTGGTCTCTTTCCACCGATGCAGGTTCCCGGCTTCTCTCTGCTGACGCTGATGGACACATCAAGTGCTGGAGTATGATGGACCATTTGGCCAACAGTTGGGAAAGCAATGTGGGGAGTGTGGTGGAAGGAGACCCCGTGGTGGCCCTTTCTTGGCTTCACAACGGGGTGAAGTTAGCCCTACATGTGGAGAAGGTGACCAACAATTCTTTGTGCCTTTGTGTATTAAGATAAGTTCAGGAAGGGTATCATGCTGGACTACAACTCCCATCAGGGTACAGAATGATGGCAGTTGCAGTCCTATCATGGCTGGAAGGATACTTAACTCCCATCCTTGGGATGAGTGGTACGAAAGAGACAAGGTGGTCCCCATGTTATTAGTCACTTTCCTTGCCCACTTTTCTTCTGAGTGAGCGAGCTCAGAGGGGTGCCTCCCTAGTTGAGCCTCCAAAGAAGAGAATCCTAAAATCCTAGAGTTGGAAGGTATCCCCAAAGGCCTCCAGTCTAACCCCCTTCTGCTGTGCAAGAAGACACAATCCAAGCCCTCCCTGTGACTATTGGAAAACATCCAAAGAAGGAGGCTCCACCACGCTCCGAGGCAGCAGTGTCTTCCTCTATCCAACGTTCTTCCTAATGTTTAGGTTGGCCATGTCCAACCCAGTGAAAAGAACACTATAAGAGATGACATTATTTTTTTTCCTGTTAGCAGTTCTTGAATCGATCCTGATTCTTGGCGACCCTGTGGATGAGACCAAAAACCCCTATCATCTCTAAGAACCCCTATCATAAGCATTTTGAAATATTTGAAGGGCTTTTCCAGAGGGTAAAATTGAATGTATTTGCATTAAAGGAGGGTGGATTTTGATTGAATATTAGAAGGAATGTTTGGAGGGTAGTAGTTGGGCCCTGGAACCCATGACCTAGAAATGTGGTGGGGTTTCTTTCCCGGGACGCGTCTTTGCTTGAAATGCTCTCGCAGGAGTCCATGCATGGGGGTGTTTGGACTCCATTACCTCTGGGGGCCCCTGCGAGCTTTAGGATTATGAGATTATAAGATTATCTTCATTTAGCTCTCTCTACAAACTCCAAAGAGACCAGGGTTCAATTCCCAGCTCAACCATGAAACCTTCTGGGTGTCCTTGGGTGAGTTCCACTCTCTCAGCCTCAGGGGAAGGCAAGAGCAAACTTCCTCTGAACAAACTTTGCCAAGAAAGCCCCAGGATATAATCACCATTAGTCAGAAATGACTTGAAGGCACCAGGTCCAAAGCAGTACATACACAGGCCTCACACCATTCAGTTACACCATCCAGTTGTCACCATTAGGATGTCAGCACTTACCTTTCTGGGGATTACAGTTCCTAGAATCCATTGGCCATTGCTGTCTGGGAGATTTTTTGAGAAAAGGGGAAATTTTCTACCTCGGTATGCCTCTGAAATGTCCTCCCCCTTAACATTTTCTTCCTTCTGTCCCTCTGAAACGTCCTCCCCCTTAACATTTTCTTCCTTCTATCCTCAGTCTGGAGCCTCGAACTTCGGGGAGAAGTTTTCTCGGGTCAAATTCTCCCCATCACTGACCCTCTTTGGGGGGAAGCCCATGGAGGGCTGGATTGCCGTCACCATCAGCGGCCTGGTCACTGTCTCCTTGCTCAAGCCCAATGGCCAGGTCTTGACTTCCACAGAAAGCTTGTGCCGCCTCCGATGTCGTGTGGCCCTGGCCGACATTGCCTTCACCGGAGGTGGCAACATCGTGGTGGCCACGTCAGATGGCAGCAGCGCTTCGCCGGTCCAGTTCTACAAGGTCTGCGTCAGTGTTGTGAATGAAAAGTGCAAGATTGACACAGAGATCCTGCCCTCTCTTTTCATGCGCTGCACCACTGACCCTGTCCGGAAGGACAAGTACTTGGCCATCACCCACTTGAAATTCCTCGCTCGGGACATGTCCGAACAGGTGAGGGGCCCTTTCTCTTTCCACCTTTTTGACCCCTTCTTCTTTAGTATATACTTTAGTATACAGCGGTCCCTCCACATTCGCTGGGGTTAGGGGCAAAGGACCTCTGTGAATGTGGGGAAATGCCTCTCTAGGAATCCCCAGGTCCTCCAGAGCAACTCTGTGGTCAACATCTGCCAGAAGGGTTTTCTCTAGGAACTTCTAGGTCCTCCAGCACAACTCTATGGTCAACTTCTGGCAACGTTGTGGATTGAGAGATTCCTAGAGAAGGCATATGAATCAAAGCCACAAAAGTCAAAGCTTCAAATGTGGAGGCCAACTGTATTAGGATTTTATTTTAGTATTTTAGCATTTTCTAGGGTTGTCTTGGATCATTCATTTTTGATTATATATGTCTTTTGTCCTGTCCTTTGGTGAAAAGGGAGTTATAAATTATTATTATTATTATTATTAGAGGAAAGCTACTGTTCAACAACGTCTAGAGCAGTGGAGGCACCCAAAACTTATCTATTTATCTATCTACCTATTCATCCTTTGGTGAAAAGGGAGTTATAAATTTATTATTATTATTATTATTATTAGAGGAAAGCTACTCTTCAACAACGTCTAGAGCAGTGGAGGCACCCAAAACTTATCTATTTGTCTGTCTATCTACCTATTCATCCATCTGTCCATCCATTTGTCTGTCTCTCCTTTTTCCCAAGACTGGGATTCAATGCACATTGGAAAGATTTCAGTTAGACAGACTTGCAAAATGTCAACATTAAAAAAAAATTTGAACTATTAACCATTATTAAAAAGTAACTCTGAAAAAAATATTTTAAAAGATACACAATGCAGTTTGAAGACAAGACAGCCCTTTTGCTAAAAGCCTTCGATTCTAAAAGCCTGTCTGCATAAAAAGCTCTTAGGGCCTTTACAGACTGCCAGAAATAATGCAGCTTGAGTCCACTTTAACTGACCTGGCTCAGTGCTTGGGAATCATGGGAACTGCAATTTTTTCTGAGACATTGAGCCTTCTCTGTCACAGAGCTCTGGTGCCACAATAAACTACAGTTCCCATGATTCCCTAGCACTGAGCCAGGACAGTTAAAGTGGACTCAAGTTGCATTATTTCTGGCAGTCTGTAAAGGCCCTTAGTCTGCCGACAGAAGAATACAAAGAGGGGGCCATTCTGGTCTCCCTAGGGAGGGAGTTCCAGAGTCGAGGGGCAGCCACCAAGAAGACCCTGTCTCCCATTTTCAGTTGCACATTGTGAAGGCAGTGGGACTGAGAGAAGGGATCTTGTGGCTCAGGGGCTGGGCAGGCTCCTAGCGAGAGATATGATTCTCCGAAAAACCTCCAGAAGTGAGGTCACACCATTGAGAAATGTTCTCTGTGCAGACAAATGTTTCCATCTTGGCTGCTGTTTTTGTCATGGTTTTATCATCTGCCATCTTTATTCTTTGCACCGTTGTTGTATTTTAAATTTATAATGATCTAACCATCGCCCAGAGAACTTGGGTTAGTGGACGGTTTGGAAGTGAAGCAAGCAAGCCAAGAAATAAATTGGATTTTCTTTCTCCCAGATGTTGCTTTGTGCCTCCAATCAGAACAGCAGCATTGTGGAGTGTTGGTCGCTACGGAAAGAGGGCTTACCTGTCAATAACATCTTCCAACAGATCTCCCCAACAGGTGAGTCAGGGGCCAGAGTTGCTTTAAGAAAAGAGCCCAGCAGACTGAGTTGCAACTATCTCTAAGGGTGCAGCCACACTGTAGAAACGATGCAGTTTGTCACCACTTTCAATGCTGTAGAGCCCTTTGGTTAGTGGGTAGTTTGAAAGCAAAACAAGCATGCAAAGAAATAAAATGGATTTTTCCTTCCTCAAGATGTTGCTTTGTGCTTCCAGTTCTATGGCACCCTGGGCTTTGAGGTTTTACAAGGTCTTCAGCTTTCTCAATCAAAAAGTGGTGGTTACTCCTCAAAGTACAAATCCCAGGATTCTGTAAAATCAAGCCATGGTGGTTAAAGTGGCATTCTGATTGTTGCACTCCAAAATAAAAAACAACAACAACCCTAATTTCCTTAAGTCTGAAGAGCCTGTATTGAGCAGGCCAGAGGCCCAGGGACAGTACTCCCATTTCCAGCAATGCTTCCAGGCTTCCCGGCTCCTTATATCAAAAGCTGGACCTCCCTGGTTTAAACCAAACACCCTAACCAGGGAGGCCAATGTGCAACCCTATTTTTGTGGGCCCCTAAAGCACTCCGCTGCCACCGGTTTTGTTGCAAAATCAAGAAAACATGCTGCAGTGTTGCTCTGCTCTAAACCAAGGCATCTGTGAACTTTGTTGTAGTTTTTGAAAAATAGAGCAATAAGGCTGGAATGGACCCCAGGGGGATATCTAGTCCAACCCTCTGCTATGCAGAGATAGACAAAGCAAGCACTCTGGGAGGGGGCTTCTGGCCACTGCCTTTGTTAGTGGGAATGAAGCCCTTGATGGATCTGGAGAGGTAGAAAAATGGCTCCCAGACCTTTTTCAAGCTGCCTATCCTCTGATAGTTTAAAATACAGCTGGAAGAGGCAATGCAAAAATGGAGAATCCTAGAGTTGGAAGGGACCCTAGGGGCCATCAACTCCAACCCCACTCCAGGATCTCCAGCTGAAGCATCCCAACATGGAGCTCTTCAACTTCTTTTTGGAAATGTCCACAGAGAGAGACCCCCGACCTCTCTAGGCCATTGGTCCCATTGCCCAACCATTCTTGCTATCAAGATGTTCCTTCTAATAGTCAAAATCTACCTCCCTTGTAACCTGGTCCTTCCATCTGGGGCAGCCCTTCGGTTGTTTAAAGATGGGTCCCCATCATTTTCCCTTCACC
Source organism: Phrynosoma blainvillii (assembly GCA_026167975.1). Taxonomy (NCBI): domain Eukaryota; kingdom Metazoa; phylum Chordata; class Lepidosauria; order Squamata; family Phrynosomatidae; genus Phrynosoma; species Phrynosoma blainvillii. Next base: position 20,872,356 of record JANUYF010000011.1, on the reverse strand, counting down.
AAGCTGAACATTCTCAGCTACTCCAACCTTTCCTCCCCAATTTTGCTCTCCATCCCTCTGTCAGCCTTGCTGCACATTTTTGAACCCCCTCCAACTTGTCTCTAGCCTTCTTAAAATTGGCCCAGAAATGTCCATAGGGAGAAATTATCTGCATTGACTCAAGAAAGGGCAAAAGCAGCTATGTTATTGCCTTCCCTAGTAGTTAAGGGCAGGCCTGTTTCCAAAACCCATCTCCCCATAATTTTAGATGTTATTTAAAATTGCAGTTCTACCCCCGCCCTGGGTCTGAAGCCAAATGATGCCTCTCTTTCTTGCCTCCTGCCATTCTGTCTTCTATGCATCATAGATTGGTTGGTGCATCTGAGTGTTTTTCCTGAGCCAAGAACAGTTAAATAGAAAGAAGGATTTTTAATTTTAATTATCCCTTTTTCACGGAAAACCACTTTGCTTCCCATTTTCTGGGGACAGGACGCTCTGACTCTTCTGAGGCAAAGAAAGTGTAATTGGCAGCGTGCAAACTCAACAAGCCCACTCTCAATTACCTGCCTGTTTTCTTTGTAATACAACAATGTTTTGAATACTTTTTCGCCCTCGCTTGAAGCAAATAGCTTTTAACTTGGTCAGTAACTTTGGCAAGCACATGTTTCTGCTTTGCAATGGGTCTCTGAAGAATGCTGGCTTCCAGTCCGCACAACACTCTTTCGCTGGGCAAAAAAGGGAAATAAAATGGATCCCATTTTGCCATTTTAATCCCATTTTGGTTAACTGAAGTGTGCAGGTTTCCAGGCCACACAGCACTATTTTGCTAGGCAAAAAAGTGAATAAAATGAATCATTTTACTCTTTTAATCCTGTTCTGGTCAGCTGGATACTACTGAAGGTCTTTAATTTAGGTCTGATCTATTTTTATCATTGTTATTAAGATTTTACTGCCTTTTAAACCTGCTTTTAGCATGGTTGATCTCAGAAAGGGACTCTAGGGGTAACATGCTTTGCCCACCCTTGGTCTAATCTGGCATGGGAAAAGTGGACAATGGTTGTGGTGGTGATGCTATTATTGAGCATCCTTTGCCGTTCTCCTTTGTTTTATTTTAACTACCTATCATTGCTTGTTTTTAAGTTGGAGACAAGCCGCCGATGATCCTGAAATGGCGCATCTTGTCTGCCACCAACGACCTGGACCGGGTTTCGGCTGTGGCGCTGCCCAAACTGCCCATCTCCTTGACCAGCACAGACCTGAAAGTGGCAAATGATACCAAGTTCTTCCCTGGGTTGGGTGAGGAAGCTTTTTGCCCTGTTTTTGCACATTGCTTTGAGCCCAAGGAGTGGGAGGAAGCAGTGGACCCAAAAGTAACAAAGAAGTCATAAAGTTAATAATAATAAATGATAGAGTAGTAGTATAAGAGGGAGAGAAGGGAACATTGAGAGGCAGCATCTTTTTTGTACCTGAAGATGTAGAAGAATGAAGGCTGAAAGGAGACAAAGTCCCATGTACTATGTGATGGTCAAAACCTTTTATTTCTCAAAAAGCACAATGCGTTTTGGCCTTATCACAGGGTGACCAGGCATCCTCCTTTCCCAAGACCTGTCCTAGATTTCCACCTTCTGTCCACAATGAATTTCAAAATGTCTTCCATTTTGAGCATGACCAAGAAGCATGACTTTATAATTATATTAGTGTTTTTGGCTTTTACTTGGTACTATCCTACATTTTTCTTGAGGAGCCTACATTTTGCAATTCCTTGTCCTCCTTTGCAATTCAGATATCCGGTCACCCTGCAGTTGGCCTTCTTCAGGGACTATTATAAAATAAACAAAAACACTTTTACTGCATATGTAATATTTGAAACAAGACATAAAACTTCTTTTAAAAGAACGCACACACATCTAAAATTACAAAGATACAGCTGTGTTAATCTGGAAAATCAGTATGCAAAGGTGCTACAAGATCCCTTTGCATATCTCTTTGCATGTTTTGGGTAAAGGTAAAGGTATTCCCCGTTGACAACGTTGTCGAGTCATGTCCGACCATAGGGGGCGATGCTTATCTCCGTTACTAAGCTGAAGAGCCAGCGTTGTCAGAGAGTACTCTGTGATCATGTGGCCAGCATGATTGCACAGAATGCTGTTTACCTTCCCACCAAAGTGGTGCCTATTTATCTACTTGCATTTGCATGCTTTCAAACTGCTAGGTTGGCAGAAGCTGGGACTAGTGACAGGAGCTCACCCCATCATGCAGCACATGGGCCTCAAACTGCCAACCTGCCAATCTTGCAATCAATAGAGTCAGTGTCTTAACCACTTGAGCCACTGTATGCATGTATATGTATGTGTATATATATATATATATATATATATATATATATATATATATACACACACACACACACACACACACACACACACACACACACGGATATAGATATACATATATATATATAAATATACACACACACACACACACACACACACACACATATAGATATGGTAAAAACTTATCAAATGGTTTGTGCTTGTTCTGATTTCCTGCTTTTTTATTTTGTCATGGCCTCCCTTCCAGGACTTGCACTTGCTTTCCATGACGGCAGTGTGCAGATCATCCATCGCCTCTCGCTCCAGGCCATGGCGGTTTTCTATGGCTCAACCCCACCACGTTCGCTGGATGAACCAGCAATCAAGAGACAACGGCCAGCAGGTCCCCTGGTCCACTTCAAAGCCATGCAGATGTCCTGGACCTCACTCGCCTTGGTTGGGGTTGACAGTCACGGGAAGGTATTGCTGTGTTGGGGTGGAATCCAACCTCTCACCATCAGACTGGGATGCATCATAGAATCCCAGGATCTTGGAAGAGACCCCCAAGGGTCATCAGTCCAACCCCAGGAAGACACAATCCAAGCACTCCCAACAGATGGCCATCCAGCCTCTGTTTAAAAACCTCCAAAGAACTTCCTGAGGGTAAGAGCAATTGGGCAGTGGAACCCATGACCTCAAGAGGTCTTTTTCTCTCAATGTCTTGAAAAAAAAAGGCTGGACAGTTCCCTGCTGGCAACCCTCTAGCTGGAATCCTGTAAAGGTTTGAATCTTATTTATTTGGAATTCTGAAATATTCCAAAATTGTCCATGCATGTGGCTGAGATAGGGTCACCTTTGCTTTCTAATGGTTCATTGTGTACAAACTTTGTTTCATGAACAAAATTATTGAAAATATTAGGCATAAAATACCTTCAGGCTATGTGTATGATGTGTCTATGAAACATAAATGAATTTCATGTTTAGACTTGAGTCACATCTCCAAGAATGTTCCAAAATCCCAAACACTTCTGATCCCAAGCATTTCAGATAAAGGAGACTCAACTTGTATTGACTAGGGTTTGGACTCAATGGTCGCTGCCAACTCTATGATGATTCTGTGGTTCTGGTATATTAGATCCCTTAGTGAACACCCACCTTTTCTATATAGGCACAGCTTGTCAAAACAGCAACAGAACAGCCTTCCAGAGAGTACAGAGGGAGGATATTGATTTCCTTTCCAATCTGTCACTTTTCCCTTCTTCCCCTGCAGCTGAGTATGCTTCGGATCTCTCCCTCCATGGGCCACATCCTGGACATGAACATCACACTCCGTCATCTGCTGTTCCTGCTGGAATACTGCATGGTGACAGGTTACGACTGGTGGGACATCCTTCTCCATGTGCAACCAGGCATGGTGCAGAACCTGGTGGAGAAACTCCATGAGGAATATATGCGGCAGAATGCAGCTCTGCAGCAGGTGAGCGGTTGAGCTTTCATTCTGCTTTTCACCAAAGCCTCAACATTTCCTTGGCATCTCTTCCATTACTGAACATCCATTTGGCAGGTATTTTATTGAAGTTGTGCAATCTGGCCAAATAGAGACAACAGAGCATGTATTACTCCAGTGCTCATACTACAGGGACATCCGGCTCAGCCTTATTTCACCTCTGTTATATAAACATCAAGGATGCACCAGTCCATTTTACACTTCCTTGCTGCTTTTGGACACCAATCCTGATATAACACATAATGTTGCTAGATTCTGTGCAGCTGCGGCTAAAATCTGTCAGGCAATGATCTTCGCAGTAGGCTAGTACCAGCCTTGCCCTGCCATACTGGATTTTAAAAACATATTTTAAATATTGTTTTTAATCTGTGTTTTTACCTTGTTTTTATCTTCTTTTACCTTTTATTCTGTATCCCCATTTTATCTGTGCTGGTCTGTGACCATAATAAAAGATTTTATTTATTTATTTATTTATTTATTTCATTTTTATGCCACTTTTCTCCCAGTAAGGGACCCAAGGCAGCTCACAAGACAAGAGAGAGAGAGAGAGAGAGAGAGAGAGAGATATGAACTGAACTGAACTGAACAGCATATCAATATGCAAAGGGATTTTGCAGCATACTGATGAGACTGACTCAAAGTTGTGCATGTAATTTTGTAGACTTGCTGTGCTTCCCCAGATACATGGAGTGAACTAGTGCCCAGCAATGACCTTTGTCAACAAACTGTATGAATAATCATAGAAATGCAAAAATTGTGGGTATGGTGATGAGGTGACCAGCTTATTTTTAACAATGGTCATTGAGGGAAATACTAACAGCTGAATTAGAATCTAAATTGGTATATTCTTTGGTATTTGCTGAGGTTTGGTTTCAGGAACCCCTGTGGATACCAAAATCTGTGGATACTCAAGTCTCATTATTTACAGTGGGGTAGTAAAATGGTGTCCCTTATATAGAATGGGAAAATCAAGGTTGGCTTTTTGGATATTTTTTAAAAAATATTTTCAAACCGTGGATGGTTGTATCCATGGATAAAGCTGTGGATATGAAGAACTGACTCTTTCCATAAACCAAACCATCAACAGACAGCATCTTTCCTCCAGCCTTTGTCACCCAACCACCATAGTTAAAACTCAACACCTCATCCCCATTCCCACAAGTTTTGCATTTCTAGGGCTGTCCATACAGCCTGTTTGCAGTTTAACTGGACTAGGATGAATTGCAGCAAATATTTAGTACTGATACTTCCTTTTCCTTCAAGGTCCTACCAGCCTTACACTAAGCCAGTGATTCCCAAACGTTGCTCCTCCAGGTGTTTTGGATTTCAACTCCCAGAAGCCTCAGCCAACTTGGCCAACAGTCAGGAATTCTGGGAGATGAAGTCTAAAACAACTGGAGGACCAACGTTTGGAAAGCACTGCACTAAGCAAAAGCCAAAATTACACCAGCTACTATTAGCTAAAACCAGTGCTGCAGAGACTACTATCCCCAAAGTGACAGAACAATTGACAGAGGTCATATAATCTTCCTCATGCAAAATTCTTCTGGTGTGTTGCCTCTACAGAGTGTGTGTTATATTCTAACAAATGCCTTAACTCCCTAAATGCCAGAGCTTTGGGGTTCAGAAAAATAACCCACAACTCATCCAGTACAAAGGGTTTTCCCCATGTTTCCTGGGACATGATGTGAAGTGAAGACACTTTAAAACTGGATCAGCAGTCTCCATTGTTAAATGAATTCTGACATGACAACAAACCTGAGAGTCTTCTGTGCAGAACTGCAGTCCTTATGATCGGAGTAAAGCCATTTGTGAGGGGTGGGTTGGGTGTGTCGTAATCATACTTGGTTGGAAGGGAGAGCATGATGAAAAGTTGTTCTATAATCATCCATTGTCCTTTTTTGCATTCCAGGTTCTCTCCACCCGTATCATTGCCATGAAAGCATCCCTCTGCAAGCTGTCTTCTGGGACCGTGGCCCGGGTGTGCGATTACCATGCCAAGCTGTTCCTAATTGCCATCAGTTGCACCCTCAAATCTCTCCTCCGCCCTCCTGTCCTGAACACCCCAGACAAAAGTCCCGGGGACCGACTGACGGAGATCTGCTCAAAGATCACAGACATAGGTATGTTGGAGACAGTCCATTGCTGATTTTCACAGTCTAGTATGCTTCTAATCCCAATTCAGGACTAGAGTAAATGCCATTTTATCACAATTTGTCTTTCTGCCTGTAATTGGCACCTTCCCACTATTCTGCATTGCTAACATGCACATCTCTGTGGATAAAACATCAAAATCCCCCATACAACTTTAGAATTAAAATTCTTTGCCTGCAGCCTTCTATCAATGTGAATATATAGAATCATGCAATTTCCTGCCTTATTCTTTTTTTAAAAAAGCCATAGTACTTGGCATAGTGGTTTGAGTATTGGACTAGGATTGTGGAGACCAGGGTTCAAATCCTAGGTAATTCATGAAACGCACTGGGTGACTTTGGGCAAGTCACACTCTCTCAGCTTCTGGGAAAGGAAATGGCAAACCTCCTCTAAACAAATCTTTCCAAGAAAACCCCATGACAGGGTTGCCTTAGGGTTGCTCTAAGTCGGAAATGACTTGAAAGTACACAACAACAACAGAGCTTGGTGCCACATCTTGTGGCAGGAAATTCTACAAGGCATAGAATCTTAGAGATGGCAGGGACCCAAGGGCCATATAGTCTAACCCCATTCTGCCATACAGGAATACACTGCTAAAACACTTTCGAAAGATGCTCAACCAACTTCTTTTTAAAGTCCTTCCAAGAAGAAGATTCCAGCAACCGCCAGGGCAATCCATATTCCACCCTCGAATAGCTGTTACAGTCAAGACATCAATCATATTTAAATAGGTTCTCATTTCTGGTCATTTGAATCCATTGATTTGCAGCCTGGTCTCTGGAGCAGCAGAAAACATGCTTGCTCCATCTTCTATGCAAACATCAATCCTTCTGCCCTCCATTGTCTTTCTCAATGTGTACAGTATTGTCAGGAAACGCAAGCAGCAAAACACAAGAGTATCACCTTGAGCCTTCCCTTTTCCAGATATTGACAAAGTAATGATCAACCTGAAGACGGAGGAATTTGTCCTCGAGATGACTACCTTGCAGTCTCTCCAGCAGCTTATTCAATGGGTTGGAGACTTTGTCCTCTACCTCCTTGCCAGCCTCCCAAATCAGGTGAGATCCTGTTTATACAATCTCTTTCCATGAAACATATCAAGTTTCACAATTTCCATGAAGTGCATATTTCATAGTTTCCTGAAATCAGGTTGGATTGTTGGCAGCCAATTTTTCTAAAATCATGAATTGCCTGTAGAGAGATTTTGTAGCACCTTTGAGACTAACTGAAAGAAGTTGGCAGCATGAGCTTTCATATTCAGTCTACTTCTTCAGATTCATTGCCTATATGTCTTCTAAGATTAGAGCAGGCGTGGTGTGGTGGTTTGAGTCTTGGACTAGGATTCTGGGAGACCAGGGTTCAAATGCCCAACTCAGCCATGGAAACCTAATGGGTGATCTTTGCCACATCACACTCTCTCAGCCTCAGAGGAAGGCAATGGTGGCATATCTGAACAAATCTTGCCAAGAAAACCCAAAGAGAGGTTCACCATAAGTTGAAGTTAACTTAAAGGCACATGAAAGCAACAACAGACTTGAGCATAGGATGTCAGGGAAAACAGAGCTTTTCATTTTCTCAGTGGGAATCCTTTTTCTATAGTGTTATGGTTTCAGCATTGACCTAAAACTCCAAGTGATCAGGGTTTGAATCCCTGCTCAGCCATGGAAACCCAGTGGAGGACTTTGGATACAGATGGGGATCCCTTAGAATTGAGGTACGTGCCCTACTCTATCCTGCTAGGAAGATAAGAAGCTGCTGCAGTATGGCCCAGTATTGTCCAATTCAAGCAGAATTTTTCTTTAGCCTTTCCTATAGATTGCTGGATTTTTCTCCTATTTATGCCCTATCAAGGTGTTGGCCTAGCATCCAAAATCAGATGAGACTAAGTGGGTTTGAGTGAGTGTTCTCCTTCCAGTTTCACCTTTCCTTTTTCCTCCTGTAGGGTTCCGGTCCGGTTCGCCCAGGGCACAGCTTCCTCCGTGACGGGGCCTCTCTGGGCATGCTCCGAGAGCTCATGGTCATGATTCGTATCTGGGGCCTCTTGAAACCGAGCTGCCTTCCCATTTACACAGCAACCTCTGACACCCAGGATAGCATGTCTCTCCTCTTCCGCCTACTCACCAAACTGTGGCTCTGTTGTGAGTGTTATGTGGGCTTCCCAAGCATGGGAAAAGGGGGCACTGGGAGTGCATGCACACACATACACATCTGCATAAGGCTGTTGCCTGGGATCACAGAACAGAAGATGACTTGCCAATGTGGGGGGAGAGAACAGGATTTTGTGGGGCATGGGAGGTTATGCGTTTGAGGCACCCAAGAGTTCCCTTGAGTCATGTTTTGTTGCTAAATACACACACAGAACTAGACCATTGGTGAAGATGTTCTGCTACATTGTGGCCTAAAGAGTTGTAAATTGTAAGCATTGTCATCTGAAGAGAGATCCCGAAATTTCACCCACCTACCATCTAGGGTTTTCCTCCTATGATATAAAAGTCTCAACATTTACTTACTTACTTCCCTCCCTCCCTCCTTCCTTCCTTTTTTCCCTTCCTTCCTTCCTTCCTTCCTTCCTTCCTTCCTTCCTTCCGTCCTTCCTTTTTTCCTCTCCCTTCCTTCCTTGCTGTAGCATCACACTGCTGGCTCCACATTCAATTTATGGTTAACAGTGATTCCTTTTAATGTGTCCAGGAATAGTTAGCATTGTAAGTCTCCAGAATATGGCATGCTGCTTTTCTTCCTGACCAAATCCTTACTTTTCCTTCCCTGGAAGGTCGTGATGAAAGCCACCCAAGTGAGCCGGATGATGCCCTGATTGACGAGTGCTGCCTCTTACCCAGCCAGCTGCTCATCCCAAACATCGACTGGCTTCCTGTCAACGACGCCATCATCAGCAAACTGCAGAACAAGCAGCCTGTCCGCCTCCAATTCGGGAAGCCCCCCGGGCTCATTGGGCATGCCGCTTCTCTCCAGTTTGATACTTCTGCCAGGTGGGCTGGGCATGACACAGGATGTTGGCTGACATTCTGCTCGGGACTCATGTTATTGCAAATGGCCCTACACCTGTGCAAGAGTGAATTGAGTAGTTTTGCAACATCTGTATTCACCAGGGGGTTGTCATGATGTCACAACATACTGGAATGGGTTGTCTGCCCTGTGTTGTACCAACCTGTTCTTGCAATGAGAGATTGCTTTGAATGGGGTATTCCATCTGTGCACACCAGCAGTGAGCAAGAGAGCAACAGTTTGCAAGAATAATGTATAGGTTGTCTTTCTTTGTGTGTGTGTGTGTGTGTGTGTGTGTATGTATGTGTATGTATGTACACACATACATACACACAGAAACACACACACAATGAAAGATACATTTTCTGCTCAGGAAACAGCATTTACTGCATAGAATCATAGAGTCATGCAGTTGGAAGAAACAATATGATATTTCTATAGAGAAATATTTGCTACCCAGAAAATGCAAATCAACAACATGTGAGTTTTGTAGCATTTTTCTGGGCAGGAAACAATATTTCTGCATAGGGAGATTTTCTATACAGTAAACACTGTTTTCTGCACAAAGGAAACATGTGTGATTTTTTTGCAGAATAAATCCCAAATTGCAAAAAATCTTGTCAGTCCAGGATTCTTCTCATTAGGGTTTCACAACATTTGAAAAACATGTTTTCCAAAAATATTTGAATATTCTCTCCTTCCCTATTCTATATTCCATTAGTTGTATAACGTTTTGGGAATATTTCTCCTTTCTTTGAGATAGCATACTGGCCAATTTGCTTGTTTTCCACCTACAGAGGCAGGCCATCCAAGGTCATCCTCTTTTCCTTGTAGAAAAGAAATGCTTTTCACATTAGAAACATTCCCTTTTTCCTCCTTTGGCATTCAGATCACCCGGACAGCCCAAGATCGACCACCTACGGCGACTCCATCTTGGGGCCCATCCCACTGAGGAATGCAAATCTTGTACCAGGTAAAGATCATTTGTTGTTGTTGTGTGTTTTCCAATTATTTCCAACTTAAATCCTAAGACAAGAACTTATCATGGGGTTTATCTTGGCAAGATTTGTCCAGAGGAAGTTTGTTTTTGCTTCCCTCTGAGAATGAGAGAGTGTGACTTGCCCAAGATCACTCAGTGGGTTTCCATGGCTGAGCAAGGATTCAAACCTTGGTCTCTAGAGTTGTAGCCAATGCTCAAATCACTTTGATCATATTCTTCCTCCTCCTGTGGAGTTGATGGTTCTTTTTCTCCCCTCCTTTATCTTTTCATAGAATCATGGATTCATAGAGTTGGCAGGGACTTGATCTGGTGGCCTGTAGTCTAGTCCAACCCCTCTTACATAGAAGTAACCACAACTACAGCACTCCTGAAAAATGCTCTTCCAACCTCTGTTTAAAGTTAATCACTTTCAATGTATTTGCTTCTGTGGATCATTTTCTCTTTAAGCTCCTAATTCCATTTATCTGTTGGCAATATTTATCCTTTCTAATTCAGGAACAGCTTGCCAATGCCTTCAGCTTTTTCGTGTTTATTCAGGATGAGCAGACCTACGTTAGTCCAGCAAACATGTTCCCAAACACACTTTTGCTGAGTCTGGTCAGGGAGAAGTGGAATTGAGAGGGGGCTTAAGCTGTTTTATTCTCTGATTCTCTCCTATAGATTATCCAACCTCAAGCCATCCTTTCCCCAGATATTGCTCAAAATAGTCTAAAATTGAAAGGAGGGGGTAAAAAAAAAAAGTAAAGAAGGGTAAAATCAGAAGGAATTGCGTGAGACAATCAGAAGGATGGATCAATAAAAACTAGAATACAGCTAGATGAAGGATCTGGATGTCCTAGTACACCACAGTGGTTCTCACTGTAACACATACACACACACACACCAAATTTGCTGTGCTGCCACATTGGCTTTTTCAGATGGTTCCTATTTTTCTTCTTCCGTGGGATTGTGACTGTGCTTTTTGCAACTCCTTCTTTAATAACTCCCATCCTTGCTGGGTGTCATTTTCCTTTAGCAAGTCTGGCCATGGGATTCCATCCCATATTTCCCTTAATTTGTTAAAAATCAAAGACCTATAGCCATGCCAGTCTGGAAAATCAGTCTGCAAAGGGATCTTGCAGCACCTTTGAGACAAACTGAAAGAGAGAAATTGGCAGCATGAGCTTTCCTAGATTCAGGTCTTCGTAGTAGTTTCAAGTCTATGAAAGTTTATGCTACCAGCTTCTGCCTTTCAGTTTGTCTCAGAGTTGCTGTAAGATCCCTTTACGTATTGATAAAATCAGCTTTCCTGAAATCCAAGGTCCGTGTTTGATCATATTCTTGCCCTGTCCTACAGTTGTGAATTCTAGCATTACAGGGTCACTCCTTCTAAAGTACCAATAGCTTTGATTCCAGTGACCATATCCTCACTATAGTCCAGGACTGCTGACCCCCTGGTTCCTTCATCTGTCCTTTGAAATAGGAAATCATCTGCAAGGTACGTCAGGAATTGGTTGGAGAACCTAACTTAGCAGAGTTGATGTCCCAGCAGATATCAGGGGAATTGAAGCCTCCCATAACTATTAATTCATGCATCTTTAAGATTTCTGAGATTTGTTTCTGAAAAGTATCATCTACCACCTCTTCTTGATCTGGTGGCCTGTAGTAAATTCCTGCCATAATGTTGCTTTTTCTAATTTCTTCATTTATTTTAACCCAAACACTCTCAGTTGATCCTCTCGGATCACTCTCATGGATTTCTGTACAAATGAATTTGTCTTTCACATACAAGAGAATTTATCTTTGACCTTTTCTGCATAAAGTAACCATGTGTGAATATGACCCTTCAATTGTCATACTCCAAGCACAGGAATAGTATTTTAATATATTGTATGGAATTTTAACTATTGTAAGCCGCCCCGATTGTTTGACAGAGGGGCAGGATATAAATAATAATAATAATAATAATAATAATTATCTCATCCCACCAGGTCTCCATTATGTAGATAAAAATCATATTTAGCTTCTTGCATGAGGACTTCAAACTCGGTGCATTGGTGTAAAGACATTTGAAGCTTTGTTTGTTCCCATCTATTAATTTACTGTCAGTTTTTCTGTGGATCCCATTTTCTCAGCTTCTCTTGAAGTCACATCCTTGGGTTTAGAGCTTCCTCTTGGGCTGATGTTTCAATTATTCAATTATTATCTCTAACCCCCACCCCACCCAAAGGATTTAATTTAAAGTAAGATGAATAGGTCAATAAGAATTAGAATTTGGATGTCCCAGGTCGTAGTACAGCACACAGGTTTGCAAAGTAAGTGCAGACTCCTTTGTCCGCCCCAGAGCAACTCAGCTATGAGCATCTTCTTGTTTGTCTTGAAGATGTGGTTGCGTCACTATGTTGCGTTCCCCCAACAAGACGACAGCGGTCAAGCAATGGGAGCAGCGGTGGATCAAGAATTGTCTCTGCGGCGGGTTGTGGAGGAAGATGCCATTCAACTGTTCCTGACTGTGGCACTCCAGAGGATGAAGGAGGAACGATAGCAGCAAAGTCATGGGGATGGTTGGACTCATTGCTTTCTGGGTGGAGTTACTTTATGGAGGGACAGTTCCATCCTCCCACCATTTGGGCATCTGGATGTCCAAATAAATGACTTACTCCCCTCTCCCTCCAAAAAATACAGCTAGGAAAATATATTTCGAGGAGAAGGATGAAGGCTGGAGGGGAAAATTAAATGTCATTTCAAATATGCCTGCATCCTTGAAGTGGGGAGATCCTGGAAAATTTGGGGCCAATGTCATAGATGGATAGGCACTGCCGGTTGCCAATGAAATGTTCCAGCGATGCCAACTTTGGTCCTACAGGTGTTTTATCCCAAAAGCCCCAGCTGGCTTCACCAGCAGGCAGAAATTTTAGGAGATGAAGTCCCAAACCTCTAGTTAATCCAGGTTTGGGAACCATTTCTCCAGCACCTGTACCATAAAGACACTCTAAAGCACTGGGTCCCAAACTTTGATCCTCCAGGTGTTTTGGACTTTAACTCCTAGAAGCCCTAGCTGACTTGGCCAGCAGTCAGGAATTCTGGGAGCTGAAGTCCAAAACATCTGGAGGACCAAAGTTTCCCTTTCTGTATTGGGAACCTGCCAACGCCAGGAATTTGGGGAACCTTAATGTGTGTATTAAACAAAAAGCAGCAGCCTTGAATTTGAAATTGTATTTTTTTTCCCTGGCTACAGAAAGTCCTTTGTTGTTGCTTTTTTAAAACAGACGAGTTTTTGAGATTTGATGCTCGCTTCCCTTAGGTGTTTGTTTTCTACATGCAAGGTGTTTGCCTTTTTTTTTTTTTTTTATGGGAGTATTCAAAATTTAAGGTCATCCCAGCTTCTGTTTTTGGAAATGAAATACACAAAATACTGCCACTAGCTACTGGGGAGGCAGGAGAAAGGTAACTTTCATTGAGTAACTTTTTCTGACACCCAGGTCATTTCAGGTCTGAAATTCTGCCACCTCGTTTTGCTGAAATCTATTTCTAGGCAGGCTACTCTGGGCCTGAATTTGACCCATGGTCTCTTGAAATTTCCCAGAGATTACAAAAGTTAATTTTTTTGCACCACATCTCCCCGAAAAACTCGGTCACTATGAGCATGTGGTCCAAAAAAAGTAGCTTTTCGATACAGTATTTCCATTCCCCCCCCCCATGTTTTCCTTTGAAAAATGGAATTGAGAGGCCCTGGGAATGATGTCTTTGGTTCCCAGAATGCAATTCCCAGGATAATTTGACAACATACACAAACACACACCCTGCTGCTCACTTGCCTTTGTATACCTTTTCACACTGTTTATTCTGCCGTGTATTTGTCTCTGACATTTGCCTGTTTTCCTGGTCTGTGAACGTGAAAATTACAACTTTCGTGACATGGTGAGAGTACAAAAAGGATGTAAGCAATAATTTTGAAAATAAAAGACTGCTAAGTGGTTTGCTGGTTTAACTGTCTCTCACTTTCTCCTCCCACGCTGCACTGAAGTCTTTCTTCTTTTCAAAGAAAGAAAGACAGAAAGGGAGGAAAAACCCCACACATACTCACCCTATAATGTAGACACAGCTAGCTTTGGACACAGAGAATCATGGAATCCTAGAGCTGGAAGGGTCACAAGGGACTAACTATTCCATCCTCCTGACATGCAGAAAGAGGCAACTAATGAAAGAAGGAAAAACCCTGAAAATTCTTTGCAGTGCAAATAGCAACTATTTTTCCCCAAAACCTGGGGAAGATAGTATTTGGACTGCAAATAGAATTGCCATATAAGAATAGCCATTAGGCATTGGAGTCCAAAAAAGGACTTTCTCCACACTGAGTTCCTGATGGTAAGAGCAGATCAACAGTGGAACTGTTTTGGAAGGTGGAGTCTCTTCCGTTGGATGTTTTTAAACAAGCTGGAGGGCCATCTGTTGGGGTGCTTTGATGGTGTCTTCCTGCATGGCAGAATGGGGTGGACTGGATAGCCCCTAGGAGTACCTTCCAATGCTAGGGTTCTGTGATTCTTTTTAAAAGCAAAGGTACAACTTATGCAATGGGTTAATTGGCGGATGCCATGACAGCCCTGATCCATTCAATGTAAGGAGGGATCCGAGTGTAAATCCCAGGTTTCTTCCAGTTGCCGCAGACGCGTGAACCAGCGGACACGACTCCTGCGGCTACACCGTGGCAGACAAGGGGTCCCCCGGAGTCGCCCTGGGCAGGGAAGAGAAAGCAGAAAGGCCAAGGGTCAGAGGTGGGAGCTCTTCCATCTTTTGCAGGGAGGAGCATTGCTTTTGCCCTGTCCGCATCACAAAAGCAAACCCCACTGAGCCCCATTGCATTTACTCCCAGGAAAGGGAGCTCAAGGTTTCAGCCCAAGAAAGCAGGAACCCTTTCCCAGTGTGAAGTCATAGGCTTTCATGGCCGGCATCCATAGTTTTTTGTGGGTTTTTCAGGCTGTGTGGCCATGTTCTAGAAGAGTTTCTTTCTGACGTTTCACCAGCATCTATGGCTTTTCCCAGTGCCCAAAGGCAGCATAATTCCTAAGGTGCCATCCTATGCAGTCCTGGGATCTGTTGTTAGCAAGGGACATTTAGACCTCTCAGCCGAAGAGTTCTAAGCATCTCACCAAACTACAAATCCCAGGCTTCCATAGGCTGCAGCTGTGTCAGTTAAAGAGGAACTGTAGTGCTATAAGTGGGCAGTATTATAGGCCCCTTAGCTACAACCAAGACCTCAAAATCCCTTTGGAGAAAACGAAAGCCAAGCCAAGCTCTTGGCAAGTCCTTTCTGTTCCTAGCTCTAAACTAGCGATTCCCAAATTTTGGCTTTCCACATGTTTCGAACTTCAGTTCCCAGAATCCCAGACTATTGGCCAAGATGGCTGAGGCTTCTGGGAGCTGCAGTCCAAAAACATCTGGAGGACCAGAGTTTGGGTGCTACTGCAAGTCGAAAGGGTCCCTGCTTGACCATAGCTGTGCCAACAGCCCCAAATCCTCCCCCTTCCTACCTTGCAGGTATCCTTGAGGGAATCCTTGCGGGAATCCTTCTTGATCTCAGTGCACATCATGTTCTCTGTCACCTCCCCATCATGGTGGATCCTCCGGTTGCATATGGCCCGGCTCATGACGCTCAGCTCCACTGACTGCAACTTGTCCGGAAGCTTCCTAGTGTTGGTGATGAAGCCCCAGCCGGCTGCCGTGCAAAGGGTCCCTGCAGGCACTTCTTGGTCTTCCTCCTGGAGAGCCAGGGTCCCCACATCTGTGCCAAGGAGGGCCGGTTCGGCCAGCTGGAGAGAGAGGATAAGGGTGGGAAGAGAAGGGGTTCAAAGCAAAAGATCCCCAGAGTTGAGTCCCAGGGTGGGATTTCATGTCATGCTCAGAAACACTCCAACTGCTCCAGCAGAATGTTTCAGCAGGAAAAGGTTGGTGCCTGCTGTAAGTGTAGCATGCAATAGGGAGGCTCTTTTGGTTTTGTATTTGGGTATGGGAGCAGGGAAATGTTGCCCTCCATAGCATACGAAGAACATGCTGGAACAGAGCGGCAACTTTTCCAGCCCCAAGTCTCTCAATAGATAGATTTCTGTCAATGAGAAATTTATTTTGTCTGAGTTCCTTGTCATGGAGGTGATGAGTCTGCTCTGGGTTTTCTTCTCTAGAAACTTATCTGGGGTCCTGCAACCTATCTTGAAAAGATGGGGCACCACCAACTGATCCCCCCCCCCCAAATACTTCTGGGACGGAGTCTTTACATGCAAAGGAGAGCATTTCAATTTTGGGCCTGGAAAACCCACCTGGATAAGTAAGAGGTCATCGGCGTTGGTCTCAGTGCTGCTCCCAGGGTGGGGAACGAGGCGGCGGACTCCATAAAGGCGCTTATGGGGTTCATGGGCCGTGAGCGAATGGGCCCCCAAGAGGACCTGGAACGTCCCATTGATCCTGCAGCCCAAAAGGGGGGGGGGCTGTTCAGTTTCTGAATCTCACAACCATTGTCCAAAAAGTTTGGGACCCAGGGCAGCTTCTCACAAGGTTTTTAAACAAATTCCAATTGAACCTAAGAAAATCATCCCACTATTTGCTTTCCAAGTTCCTATCCTAGTCAGGACTATGCAACACTGGCTGGCAAATAGTATTGCTGTATGTATATATCACAGAATCATTGAGTTGGAAGAGACCCCAAGGGCCATCCAGTCCAATCCCCCTGCCATGCAGGAACGCCCAATCAAAGCATCCCCAACAGATGGCCATCCAGCCGCTGCTTAAAGACCCCCAAGGAAGGAGACTCCACTACTCTCTGAGGGAGTGTGTTCCACTGTCGAACCACCCTTACTGTCAGGAAGTTCCTCCTAATGTTGAGGTGGAATCTCTTTTCCTGAAGCTTGCATCCATTGTTCCAGGTCCTGTTCTCTGGGGCAGCAGAAAACAAGCTAGCTCCCTCCTCAATATGACATCCCTTCAAATACCTAAACAGGACTTTCATATCACCTCTTAACTGTCTCTTCTCCAGGAACATACCCAGTTCCCTAAGTCGTTCCTCATAGGGCTGGTTTCCAGACCCTTCACCATTTTAGTTGCCCTCCTCTGGACATGCTCCAATTTTTCAACATCTTTTTTTAATTGTGGTGCCCAGAATTGTGGTGTATATACACATACAAACTTTGGAGACAGAGAATCCTATCATCCTAGAGTTTGGAGGCATCACAAGGGCTACCTAGTCATGCAGAAAGACAGAGCTATATAAATAAAACCTAGAGGTATGGCTGAGCCTCCATGCAGGTATGGCTCTGTTAACTCCTCTGCATCCAATAAAACTATATAATCTTACTGTAAGACTATATTAATGCCTGTCCCAGCCCATCTTAAGAGACAGCAGCCAGTTTGGTCCAAGAAGGTCTGCTCAGTTGCTGATCAGGGTACAAGAAGTATGGCATTTCCCACCAGCAAGAGAGGCTAAGATAATCTGAAGCTGGACGCTTGCTAAATTAATGGCCGTAGCATCCCTCCTTGGTGCAAAGGGCCGGAAACATCCTCCGAGTTGCACCCCAACTGCCAGCCAAACTGACCTCCTTTGCCCAATGCGGCTGCTGGCTATTAATGTAGTCTTAGGGGGATCAAGCCAGGAGATGTTACTTAGCATAATATCAGTATAAAATAGTAAATTAGAACATAGCAATGACAATATAGATTGTATTCCAGCATGCAAGTTGGCTCAAGAGAGTGGCATCTCCTTTTCCCCACATCCCACACAATATCCTCCCTTGTTGGTTAAAATGAAGCCCAGCGTGATAAGCACCCATTTAGTCCACCAAACTAGGTGTCAGTCTTTCTATATTTCCTCTCAGCATAACCCATCAAGTAAGCAAGCTGCCCTAATTAGCTAGACTGTCAATGTATGTCAGATCCCAATGCCTCATCCTTCAACCAGCATGGTTACTGGGAATACTGGGAGGGAAGTGGCAGTCTGGCACATCGGTCAGATTGGAGATGTAGTTGGGTGTTTAGGTTAGGGGTCAGGTTTTCCCTCTTGTACAGAAAGACACAGAAAAAGAAAAAAGACAGAAACTCCATCATCCTCCCACATTGGTGCCCTCTTACTGCCCATTAGGAAGGGCAACACTGCCATCTCTCTTCCATGTTCTTAGCAGACACAGCTTTTCCTTCTCACATTTATAGGAAGGAAGCAGAGAAACTTGGAAGAAGGATTGCTTTAGACTACACCTTCCATAATCCCCCATGTGGGCTGGAAGATCATGGGAGGTATAGTCCCTGGAGACCAGCTTTCCAGTTTTGAAGATCCTCTGCCCTTGGAAAATGGCAACACTCACGTATCCTCCAAACAGTGGGCAGCACTCAGTACCCATTCGGCCGTGATGAGGAAACCGCCACAAATGTGCGTCCCATCTTCCTGCAGGGATGCCATGTAGGGCATCGTGTGAGGTTGGGGCTCTCGCCCGCCCAGGATTCGTGCCCGGGGCTGACCTGTGGATAGCAGCAGCCAGAGGTTATGGTAGCCAAGCCAACCCCATACACCAAAGGTCCAACATGTTCTTTGTGGAAAGAAAACCACCCAGATATGAGCCAAATGCCAGCAGTCCCAAAGTGGCAGTGCCCAGATGCACTGGAGTACCACTCCCATCGTCCCTAGAAGTGGAAAGAAAACCATCCACTGAGAAAGACTGGAAGATGTGAGCTGAAGGCCACCTGTCCCAAAGTGGCACTGTGCGGATGCACTGGAGTGCCACTCTCATCATCCCCAGAAGTGATAAGTCTGGTGGCCAAATAAATTTGGACACTGTACAGTTAAGGTGAAGATGGCTTCAGAGTGTCTACTGTATCAGAAGATGTGGTAAGGGAGACTGGATTAAAAGATATATGACTAGGGTTTTTTTGGGGGGAGAGCAATGGTGCCGTCCCGAGATACCATTGGTGTCTTGCCTTGTGTCCTTAAATTTCCATGTATCCAGGCTGGACTATTTGGGTCACATAAAGCAGAAAAACCTACCAAGCCCTGGGAACTAACAACCTGAAACAAGAACAAAACTTTAATTCTTGGCTGCCTTTTCATAACATCCAGCCCTTTGACTGAGGCAGCAGAGCAAAGTGAGATTTTCTCATTTTCTCAAAAACCAAAGAAGGAGTTAGAGGTTTTTAATGCAGCTATTTGTATTCAGAAATTTGCGATCAGAACATTTGCTATTAGAAAAATGTCATCTGGAGGTAGTTGAAGTGATCTGCTTTTCCTTGGATCCAACTGTGCAGCCCAAAGACACAATCCCTACTATCACTGATCAGACCACTATATTTCCAGCAACTGGTTAGAGTTATTTGTGGGAGCGGAATTCTCAATCTACTGGTTGTGCCAGAGTTGCTATTCCCCCCCTCCCAAAAAGGAACTTTTCCAGGCTCTGCTTAACTCACAACAGCATTGACCCAAGTGAGGAAGACAATCCATCAGTTTATTTTATTTTGTTTAAATTATATTTTTAAAATTTTACAAATAAAACATGAAATGAAATATAAAATTCAATCACTTGTACACTTATTCAAATTCCTGTTCCTACATTCCATAATGTTATGAAAAACAAATAAAGTAAATTTGCATCATCCTGACTCTTAAATACATAACATTATAAGTTCTTTGTTTCTTCACAGGAAAAGAAAAGCTTATTTCACATTTCAATTTATGACTTCCTTTTTCTACTTATTTGGCTCGGAGAAGTTAAAGTCTTACTATCGTTTGTGCCCTATTAAACAACATATATATTAATTAAACCAATTAGCCCAATATACACTTCTAACATTATAATATATATATATATTTATAAAGTATAATAGCTTTCCTCTATTATGAGTTTTGAACTTTTATATTGAAAAAGTTAATTGTTTAATCTCTTGTAATTTTCTTTTCCTTCTAATTTCTGTTGATGTTCTTCATTCCCTTTTTCTTTCTGTTATCCTTTAATTTTATATTAATCATTGTATATGTGTATGTTTCACTTTAACCTAGTTATGCTATCTTCTTAAATTTTCCAAATATCTTCAATATAAGCCCATTCTTTCTTTATTTTATTTGTTTGTTTATTTTTCATTATGGATGTTAAGATATCAAGCTCCTTCATATCC
The DNA here is from genome assembly GCA_026167975.1 of Phrynosoma blainvillii. Classification (NCBI taxonomy): domain Eukaryota; kingdom Metazoa; phylum Chordata; class Lepidosauria; order Squamata; family Phrynosomatidae; genus Phrynosoma; species Phrynosoma blainvillii. The sequence continues at coordinate 20,852,279 of JANUYF010000011.1, read as the reverse complement.
GCAACTTTTAATTTCCAATCTATAAATTCAGGAGCCTTTTCTTGCTTCCAATTCTTGGCTATCAATAGCCTGGCCGCTGTTGCTAGATATAAGATAATTCTCCAATACTTATTTTCATCCTCCTTTTTTAGAATTGTGTTATATTTAATAAGAACAATTCTGGTGTTAAAGGAAATTAGATATTCAATGTATTTTGTATTGTATTGTATTATGTATTCCAGTCCAAAATTTCTTAACTTGAGGGCAGGTCCACCACATATGATATAATGATCTGGCTTCTTTCTGGCACTTCCAACACCTGTCTATCTTACATCGTTGAATTTTCTTTATCTTGATTGGTGTTAAATACCATCTGTTTGCAATCTTAAAATAGTTTTCTCTAAGATTTTGAGATATGGTAAATTTTTGAGTTTTTTTTTCTCGCAGATTCCCATTTTTCTAAAGTTATATTATACCCTATATCTCTGGCCCATTTTATCATTGAGCTCTTTACTATTTCCGATTCACATTCTCTTTCCAACAATAGATTATAGAATCGGGAAATTTTCCCTTTTTCTTCATTCCAGAGAATTTTATCTATTTGATTCATTTCCATTTCTATACCTTCCTTTCTCAAATCTTCTTTCAATTTTTTCTCTATTTTTCTCTATACAATCCATCAGTTTAGAAGTCAAAAATGCAATTGCCTGATCATCCTAATTTTCATTATTATTGCTACACATATCCACAGATTCTTTATCCATGGATTCAGGCATCCATGGCTTGAAAATATTCCAAATATATATATATATATATATATATATATATATTCTAAAAAGCAAACCTTGATTTTGCCATTTTATATATGGGACGCCATTTTACTATACCACTGTATATAATGGGATTTGAGCATCTACAAAGTTTGGTATCTACAGAGAGTCTTGGAACTGAATCCCAGCAGATACCAAGGACCCACTGTAATAATAATAATAATAATAATAATAATAATAATAATAATAATAATATCCCATTGTATATAATGGAACTTAAGCATTTGGTTTTCATGGGGCTCCTGGAACTGAATCCCAGAGGATACCAAGGGCCCGCTGTATTTTAAAAATAAATTTCTTTTTGGTTCCTTGGTTGCTGGAAGACACCGAAACAAAACATGTCAGGAGAATACAAACCAACTCACCATAGGTGGAAGAGATGCCCAAGAAAAGTAAGATCCAGACCGTAGAAGAATCCATTTCAGATCCACAAGGCAACACTTTGCACTGTGAAGCTCGGATGCAACTGCATTCAGGGATAATTTACATATTGTTGGGAAGTTCCTTGTTTGAGGTCCAAAAGGGAATTTTCCCACACCAAAACCAAACAGGAAACAGCCTTTTCCCAGCTGTTGGTCTTGGCACTCCACACCACAGGAATGTTATCTTTGATCTTTTGAATTGTGCAGAATAAGGGGGGATTGTTTTTCACTTTGTCCTGAAAGGACAGCTAGAGTTTAAACTGCACTACAAGTCTAGCATATAATTCTCAAGAATAAGAAGAATGTGTGTGTATTGTGTGCCTTCAAGTCATGTCCAACTTATGTCAATCTTAAGGCCACCCTATCATGGGGTTTTCTAGCCAAGATTTGTTCAGAGGTTTGCCCCTGCCTTCCCCTGAGGCTGAGATAGTGTGACATGCCCAAGGTCACACAGTGGGTATCTGGGCCAAGCTGGGAATCGAGTCCTGGTCTCCAAAGTCATAGTCCAACATTCAAACCATGACGCCACACTGGCTCTCATAAGAACATGTATATTCTTATATATATCTTATGTCTGGCATTCTGCTTGGGACTTTTGTCTTTGCACATGACCTTACGCATGTGCAAAACTGAACGGAGTGGTTTTGCAATATCTGCATTCACCTCTGGGCTGCGCAATGGTAGCCAGTGGAGTACCCCATAGCACAATGTGCCATGGGAAGCCATGAATTTTGGGGTTGGACTGCACCCCAAAGTATATAAAAACATTGGCTAGGAAGGGTCAAGAGTCCAATATCAGAAATGTCTGATGTACGCCTGGGCACTTTTGCCTGGATGTGCATCTTCAAAACTCACTCACAATGTCTCGTTGCATTTCAGCAACATAGGGGGGAAGCAGACGACTGCTTCCGGGATGCCGCTGGACGGAGCGCCGGCGGAGCGGAGCGTCCTCACCGCGGCGCTCCTGCGGCGTCCCTAAAAGGAGCTCCAAATTGGCGCTGCTTTTAGATGTCAGGGAAAGTGCGCCCTAAAAGCGGCGGGCGCACTTTCCCTGACTCTTCCGCCGCAGCGCGCCCGGTCGCTGCGGCGAGAGGTTGCCCCGGAAGCGCCGGCCGTGCGGAGGGCTGGCAGCTCCCAGGGCGACCTCAGGAAGAGGAAGGGACGCCGCGCGTGCGGCTGCCCCTCCTCTTCCGGGTCTCGGAGACGGCCCTATTAGCTGTCTGCCGAGGCCCATAGATACGGATTCATAGAATCCTAAAGTTGGAAGAGACCCTAAGGAGCCATCCAGTTCAACCCCATTCTGTCATGCAGGAAGACACAAAGCCCCTCCTGGGACAGATGGCCATCCAGCCTCTGTTTAAAAACCTCCAAAGAAGGAGACTCCACAACCCTCCATGACAGCAGCATCTTCCACTCTCGAACAGCTTTTACCGTCAAGAAGTTCTTCCTAATGTTTGGTGGAATCTCATTTCTGTGTCCAGTCTCTGAAGCAGCAGAAAACACGCTCGCTCCATCCTCAATCAATATGTTGGATTCTCTGTCCAAATAAATGTATTGCATAAATTCCATTACATTGAACTAATAATTAATTATGGTTAAAATCAATAGTTTGTGTGAAGCGATATAATATGTGTACTACATTTGAGTCACGGTCAATAACAAGATACCTTGCAATGGGATAGAAAGAAAATACAAGCTGAGCTATAAACTGACTGAAGCTTTGTAAGGTCACATCAGGAATGAAAATAACTTGGTAAAACCATATTTTACTGTACAATCCTGGATTAAACCCTTACCTAACGCTACTCTCATGTGTGATCATGGTTGCACACAGATTTCATAAAAGGAATTTGCAATAAGCAATGTGTTGAAAAGAAACCCGTGCATTAAAAAAGGATGAATGTAACCAGCTTCTTCTCTGAGATGGCTTTACAAGAAGAGCTGAAGGTGATGTGAATGTGCATTAGATTGATTTAGAAGGTCAAAGGCCAGCATGCAATCCATGCATTAAATTGCTCTTGAGCGCAGACCTCAGCTTAGATCACTTCACAAGAACAATTGATTTCACTGGAATTATTGACTAATTCAATGTAATGGAATTCATACAATACTTTGGTTGAGGAGGAAGGAAATCCAGCACATGAATTAATTACTCACATAAATAATAGCTCTTGGTAGATCTTGAATCAGCAAGTTCTTATATTGTTTTTCAAAGTGATTTTGCTGTAAAATACTTAATTCCTGCTGCTACCTTCCAATCCAAAGGGTCAGTGTATATATACTTCAGTCTGTAGTTGCTTTCTATTCCATTGCATGTCCTCTCTTCTTAACTGCTGTTTTGTATGAGGTATGTATTTCTTGCAAAAGAGCATTTAATGAATAATTTAAATATAGATCCATTCAAGGGCTTGTTGCCAGTAAAGTACAATTTTAAGCCTTTGCCTTGCTCAGAGTTCTAGAAGCATATTGCAACCCAACACAGCCTTTTAAGGAAGAAAAATACAGTTGAGTCAAGTAGAGTATATGTAATATAGCATTAAATAAACCATATGAAATGAATTTATATATTTATATAAGTGGACAGTGAAAATGAAATGCACAGATCTAGGATGGCTGACACCTGGCATGACAACAGTACATGCAAAAGGGATCTGGAAGTCTTATAGTGAGCTACAGGCTGAATGTGAGCCAGCAGTGTGATACAGCAGCTAAAAAGCCAATGTGATTCTAAGCTGCATCACTTGAAGTATAGTGTGTAGATTGGGGGAAGTAATAGTACCGCTCTATTCTGCTTTCAGGCCCCACTTGGAATACTGTGTCCCGTTTTGGGCACAATTCAAGAGAGAAGTGGACAACATGTTCTCCATATAACATAGTCTCATGTATTTGAAAGCAATAGAGGTTCAAACTGAAAAACATTCCTGCTGTATCTTTCACCATCTAAAAGAGGAAGCAGAGACTTCCTGTGGCATGGCGTGCCAACACCAACAGCTGGGAAAGAGCTCCTTTTTGTTTGTTTTTGGTGCAGGAAAATTCCTCCCTGGAATCTCAAACAAGGAACTTCCAACAATATGTAAATATTTCTGAATGTAAGATGCAGACAAGTGTTTTGCAGTTAACTCTTCTGCCGTCAGAAATTATCTCTTTTGCCATCTTTTGTACTGTTCTTAACCTTTCTGGCAAGCCTGAGCTCATTCTGCGCTTTAGCCTTTCCTTCTCCCTACATGAGCTGGCTATTTATTTGAATTTCTCATTGGTGATTTCCACCTTTTTCCATTTCTTGCATATGCCCCTTTTAAATCATAGCTGAGTTGAAAGTTCTTTAGTCCTCCATCCTAGTTTCTTGGGACACCTCCCATTTTTCCTCCCTACTGGAACTGTTTAAAATTGTGCCTTCGCTATCTCAATTTTAAGAACCTCCTATCCATCAGGAACTCTCTTCTCTTTTAGTATTTCTGACCCCCCAACCTAACTGTCACATTGTCTAGCCCAGATTTTACTAGCTTGTTTGCAAGAATATCATAGGGGACTTTGTCAAAGGACTTACTGAAATCAAGAAATGCGACATCCTCAGCATTCCCTTCGTCTACCAAAGTGATAACTCTATCAAAAAAAAGATCAGAGTTTTATTGCAGAGTTTTATTTTATATATTAACAGCAGCTAGAATAGTCTACACAAAATTTTGGAAATCAGAAAAGATCCCGTCTATTTTAGATTGGAGGTAGAAACTTTATGATTTGATTGCCAATGATAAATTCATACATTTGATTAAAAAGATCAGATTAGTCTGGCATGACATCTTTTTCAGAAACCCATGTTGATTTTTAATTATCACAGTGTTGTCAAGCCTGAGCTCATTCTGTGCTTAGCTTTTCTGACTTTCCCCGTAATTGTGCTAGCTATTTCTCTGAATTCTTCTTTGGTGATTTTCCCCTTTCCCCCTTTTCTTGTACATGTCCCTTTTTAAACTCAGCTAAGTTGAAAGTTTTTAAGACATCCATCCTGGTTGCTTGAGACACCTCCCATTTTTCCTCCCCATTGGAAGTGTTTTAAATTGTGCCTTCAGTATCTCACCTTTAAGAAACTGTATGATGTACTTCATCTGGTCCTGGAGACTTACATTCATTTACATTAACCATATATTCCTGTACTACCTCTTTATTTATTCTGTGCTGCCTTTCCCCTATTGTATCCTCTGCTCCATTATCCTCAGGTTGAGCACCCTTTTCCTTTTGTAAGAAGACTGTGGCAAAGAAGATGTTCAGTAGTTCTGCCTTTTCTCTGTCCCCTGTTAGCATTTTTCCATTTTCTCTGCCCAGTGGCCCTACCATTTCCTTCTTCTCCCTTTTGATATAGACATACCCCAAAAAGCCCTTTTATTGTTCTTAACCTCTCTAGCAAGCCCGAGCTCATTCTGTGCTTTAGCTTTTCTGACTTTACCCCTGCATGTACTATTCGTTTGACACCTCTTATGTATGTAATCTTTTGAACAACCAGGAATCTAATGTTGCATATAAGGTAGCAAAAATTTGCTATATTGCATGTAAACTGCGCCCTCAAATAGTTAATGGGAAATAACATACCTATAGGCAATCTTGCAAAGACAGAGGTAGATAGCAACGGAATCACGGGATGAACGGCGTCTGGCCCTGTGTAGGCCCGAATTACTATCTCGTGACTTCAATGATTTTGAACTCTTGATTTTATTGTCCTAAAATTTGCTTGGAAATTGTTTGAAGCTTTTTATTGTGGTTGTATTTACAACTTTGTTTATGCTGGTCAATGACCGAATAAAATTTTACATTACTATTCGTTTGAATTCTTCTTTGGTGATTTCCACTTTTTTCCATTTCTTGTATATCTCCCTTTTAAATCTTAGCTCAGTTGAAAGTTCTTTAGTTATCTATGCTGGCTTCTTGAGACACTTCCCATTTTCCCTCCTTACTGGAACTGTTTGAAATTGTGCCTTCAATATCTCACTTTTAAGAAACTCCCATCCACCATGGACTCCCTTCTCTTTTAGGATTCCTGACCCCCAACATTTCCCTGTCTTTTGTAAAATCCGCCTTGGAGAATCGCATGACTTCCACCCTTTCCCCCACTCTTTCCCACCCAGGAGGCATTGGAAAAACGAGGAACTCACCAGGTAAGCCGCGATGCTTGAGCCAATGAGGAAACCTACGTAGACGTCAATAGGGTGGCTGCGGTACTGCGTGATCTGGGTCAGTCCACAGATGCCAGCGGCAATGGCAAAAGCAAAGACCAGGATTGGCTTGAGGAGTTTGGTGGTGTCTGAGATGATGGAGTTGAAATACATCTGGAAATGATACAGGGTTTTATCAGGGCTGCATTTCTCTACATGAGGCCCCAGATCCTGCGGGGCTACTGAGTGTCCCCCCCCCCCCAGCCATCATTAATTAATTCATTTTTATTGTTTTAATGTGTTTCAGTATTTTTAACTGTTTTAACTGTGATTAAAGTGAAAATTTGGGAAGATGTGATTTTTTAACTCACGTTTTTAAAAGAATAAATAAATAAAGCAAAATAGAGGATTTATGTTGGTTTTGTTAACTGCCCTTGTGTCGATCTCGACCCATGGCGACCCTGCTGGTGAGATATTTTCAAGACCCCTGTCCTCCACTGGTCTGCTTGGGTCCTGTAAACTCAGGACAAAATAATCTCTTTAATAGAGTCCCTCCATCTGGCATGTGGCCTTCCTCTCTTTTTACTTCCCTCCACCTTTCCCAGCATTATTGTCTTTTCCACAGAGTCTTCTCTTCTCATGATGTGTCCGAAGTACAACAGCCTGAGTTTGGTCATCTTGGCTTCCAGGGAGTTTCTGGTTTGATCTGCTCTAGGATCCACTGGTTTGTCCTTTTGGCTGCTCATGGGATCCTCAGCACTCTTCTCCAGCCCCACATTCTCTCAAAGGCATTGATGTTCTTCCTATCCTCTTTCGTAACTGTCCAGCTCTCACATCCATCCATGGGAATAGGGAATGTGATGGCTTGTATGGGTCTAACTTTTGTGCTGAGTTGTATTTCTTTGCATTTTAGGATCTTTTCTAGTTCTTCATAGCCACTTTTCCCATTCTTAGTCTTCTTCTGATTTCTGGACTGCAGTCTCCATTTCTATCAATGTTTGATCCCAGGTATAATAATTCTTTACTATTTCTATTTCTTCCTTGTCTAGGTTGAACTTGTGAAGGTCCTTGGTGGTCATTATTTTTGTTTTCTTTATGTCCAGCATTAAGCCTTCCTTTGCACTTTCTTCTTTGATCTTCCTTAGTAGGTGTTCTAAGTCTGTGAGGTTTTCTGCTAGCATTATGGTGCCATCTGCATATCTTAGATGGTTGATATTCTCTCCTCCTATTTTCACTCCTCCTTCATCAGTGTCCAAGCCTGCTTTCCTTACAATATGTTCTGATGCCCAACCAAAATGCAGACTATAGCATGCACAACCACAACACCAAACATAGAGTGAACAATTCCAATGCTCAACCACAATTTACAGTATAGGATGCCCAACCACAATAAAAAATTAATTAATTAATTAATCTATCTGAACCAATCTTGCCAAGCAAGCCCCATGATAGGTTAACTTTCGGGTCACTATAAGTTGGAAATGACTTGAAGACACACAACAAACAAAACTATTTCCCTCCATTGGATCACAATGCTCCTGCTGATGAAGCCAGAATCGCATTGGCCTTTTTGGCTGCCGCATTGCACCCTTCACTCCTGTTTAGCTTGTGATCTACTAAGACCCCAAATCCTTTTTTTAAAACTTCACTGAAAACATTTTTCAAAAGGCTCAAAGATAATGGTGTGCATTCTGCAGAGCCTCAGGAATACCCCTTCTTGTCAACAGCTTCTGGAAGATCAGCTGAATCCTGGACTTTTCTTTCAATTCCCGTAAGGCTGGGTGTTTGGTAACAAAAGAGAGGAGCAGGTGCGTAGTTGCTAACAGGAAGCCTGGGGAGTTTGGGTTGTTGTAAGTAAGAGAGAGGCATTCTGCACATGTTCAGAGACTGCCTCTCCTTCCACTCCAGGTAACAGATTATTCTTCGGAAACAAACAATTGCTATCGTTGTTTTGTGCATGGTTTTTAAACAAGAGGGTTTTAAAAAGTCCAGTCGCCTGATACATGTACTCCTATGCCGTGCCTTGGTGAAGGAAAAATGCAAGCAACTTTCATTTTTTAAATGGATGTCTCTTTCTAGGGAATTATCACATCTTCACATTAATGTTTTAGTGTATTAGCATGTTATTTTAGTATTTTATTCGTCTGTTTTATTGTCTATTTTTGATTCTAAATGTTTGATGTTCCACCCTTTGGTGGAAACGGAATTATAAATAATAATAATAATAATAATAATAATAATAATTGTTATTGTTGGAAAAGGAATTAATTTAGATGGAAAGCAATTCTAAGATCAGAGTCATAACTACCTATAAAGATTATTTGTCTCATCTGCGCATATAAAACCTAATAAATACAGCAAGTTAATTAAAGAAATAAATATATAAAAAATATAAAAGTCCGATCACTTAAATAAGTGCCTTGACTAATACTGGCTAGCCAATATGGGTGCAATTTTTATTGATTTTGCTAAAAAGATGGAATTTTTAAAATGCAACATGCAACAACAATAATCATTTCTCCAGCTCTATGGCCCAGGCATCTTCTTTATTTTATTTTATTTTATTTCTCACGGCCACACATTTCTGCATCTTTCCCACCCCTTCATTGCAATCCTATTCAGTGTGATCCTCTCTATGGAAACCAAATACGCCAATACACACACATACACACACACACACAACCAAGCCCATCGCCCCCTCCTCTTGTCTCCTTTGTGCTGAAGCCTGCAGCAGCTGGAGAGAGAAATAGAGGGACTCCCATCCAAGCCATTTTGACTGAAGGGAAGAAAAAAGGAGGATTTAAATCTCTCTCTCTCTCTCTCTCTCTTTGCAGATGTTGAGGGTGGGATGCAGGGATGCATCCCTTTTGGAGAAGTAGATTGATCTGTTCTTAGACCCCCTCCAAAAAAGAGGCCACTGGTAGGCAAAATTTGCAAAGGAAGGGGGAGGAAAACCCCTTTTTCCCCTTTTGTAATGACAGCCCGCCCATCCCCTTCAATAGGCAGCATAGAAAGGCATGGATGAGATGCCCTCAAAAGAAAAGAGAGAGTGGAAAGAAGAAGAAGGAGATTGGAGGAGGATTCCCTTTGCTTTGCATCCAGAGAAAGGTCAATTTTTAGTCACCATCTAGGGGTGTGTGGAGAGCATCCCAGATGTTGGACAGGTAGGTTTGGAAACATGTTTTCATCCCTTTCCCCCATTCCCTGCATCTCCTCTTCCATCCGGCTTGTCATTTTGTACCTGATCTTTCTTCCAGACAAAGGACTGGGTTGTGTTGTCTATGCATGTTAGTGGCCGCATCCTTTGCAAGGATCTTTTTCTAGGGCCACTGCCTTTCCTCCATTTCATCCCCCCCAAAAAACCATGGTCCCACTTCTGGACACACAACTAAACAATAGCAACAGCTATTCGGTCGGAGTCTGAGACGGAGTCTCCCTGGATTTTGATTCTGGAGACAGCAGCCCATGTTCATTTGCAAATTTATATTCAGTCATACATAGGGCTTGGTCCCCCCCCCCCCATTCATTATTTGAAATTTACCATCTTCTTCCTACAATGTGTCCAGTCCTTTGCAAAAGAAAAGGGAGAGACACACACCCAAGTTAGCACCTGTGATCACACCTTGTAGTGGGTCAGTCCCTAACAACCAATGCTGCAACCTAAGTATGATTTTTTAAATATTTTCTTTGCATCTCAGCCTTGCAGGTCTTTTGCAAGTGACAAGGTGGATGCAACTGTTGGATTTGGCACATGGCTTCAGCACATCTGTCATTTGGGGATTTCAGCACATCTGTCATTTAACCATCTTTACTAACAGACGCTGCTGCCGTGATGGGTGTTGTCGAAGTGTACTGCTGGAGTGGGATGGAGAGGCGATTTTAAGTTGTGTGCCAAATTCAGGAGCTACCCCCCACCTTGTCACCTGCAAAAGACATTTGTAACGATTCGTTGACTTGTTGCTGCACCTTGCAAAGATGCCCTATGAGCAGTCTATGTATTTATTTAGTTGCCTTCTTCATTCCCACCAGGACTCACCCTCCACTCTGCTTTGCATCCACCTAGAACAACATAGGATAGATTAAATCTTCCTTATCCTATAGAAATAGGATACAAAGAATATATAAAATCGATCCTTATCTTGCAGCATCCGTTCTTGTGGGCCACTCCACCACAAGGTGTGAAGACAGATGCTGACGTGGTTGCATGTCTCTCCCTTTTCTTTTGCAAACCACTGGATTTTCCAAGTGCATAGACATAGAGAGGTGTGTCTTGGATTGTTGGCTGCAGTTGTGTTTAGTTGATTGTACTAAAGTCTGTAATGTTGTCACACCATTACAATGGCACAAAATCTATAGCCAGTGGTAGGACTCTTAATAACAGGTGGAGGAACTGTCATGCGCCAACGTCATAAGCCAATTGCCCATCCAAATGTTTGCTGTGTTATCCGTTAACTCCCAACCATAGTTGCCCACAGTTTGTCATTCAAATACACAGAGAACATAGTTCCCTGTTTTGTCATTAATCTTCGCTAAAAGGAGCAGTTCCCAGATCAAGGTGAAATGTGGAGCTTATTCCTTCTCATTTACTTAAGGAGCGGGGAGAAGGAACATTTAATCTATCCTATGTTGTTCTAGATGGATGCAGAACAGAGTGGAGGGTGAATCCTGGTGTTTCAATAATTAGGTGAGAACGAGAAAATGAGGCAACTAACTAAGTACAGTGGTCCTGCCACATTCGCTGGGGTTAGGGGTGAAGGACCCCCATGAATGAGGAAAAACTGCAAATAAAAAAATACTGTTCTTTTTACCTGAGAGAACACCTCTCTAGGAATCTCCAGGTCCTCCAGTGCAACTCTATGGTCAACATCTGTCAGAAGTTGATCATAGAATCATGCTGGGGGACTTACAAATGCCTAGAGAAGTGTTTTCTCTAGGAACTTCTAGGTCCTCCAGCACAACTCTATGGTCAACTTCTGGCAAGAGTTGTGCTGGAGGACCTAGAAATTCCTAGAGAGGACACATTAATCAAACCCCCAAATAATCAAATCTGCAAAAGTCAAAGCTGCAAATGTGGAGGGCCAATTGTATTGTAGTTAAATTCAATTAATCATTCCTTTAAAATAAAGTAAATAATTTCTCCCTTAACAGAACCTGAGCCAACACCTTCCCTTCTTTCCCCTCTCCTCCTTGCGCAAACAGATCCCACTGGAAAAACCATGATCTCTGCAAAGGATAAGCCAAAGCCTCCCAAAGACAGCATGACACTCTTGCCCTGCTTCTACTTTGTTGAGGTAAGCAATGCAGACTGTGATCAAGATGGCAAACTTTAGCAGCAAGGAAGAACAGACAATCTGGGACAGGCTGCAGCTGTTTGCTTTTGCCTGAGCCCATTGGCTTCTTGTATTCTTCCCTGGCCGAGTTAAAGTACAAACTACATTTGTACTTTGAACCCAGTTTGCAGCAATAGACGTATTCTGCAAACAAAGGAGGAAAGTGGGGGGTGGAAAGAGAAACCAAGACATTTTAAAAGCAGCTGAGAAAGTGGGATGGCAGAGAGTTAATCTTTGAGCTTGGTTTGCAGCATTTGAAGGAAGCTAAAGACAAAGGGGGGAAGGCGGGAGGAGGCGAAAGAAATCAGGACATTTTAAAAGCAGCTGAGAAAGTGGGATGGCAGAGTTAATCTTTGAGCTCAGTTTGCAGCATTTTGAGGACAAAAGGGGGAAGGTGGGAGGAGGAGAAAGAAACTGAGACATTTTAAAAGCAGCTGAGAAAGTGAGATGGCAGAGGATTAATTGGGAGTGTCCTGCCAAATTCAGACAATTGGAGTGGTTGCGATGGAAATAAGTGGAGGGCAGAGGGGAAAAGCGGGAGGAGAAGAGAGAAACTGAGATGTTTTAAAAGCAGCTGGGAAAGTGGGAAGGCAGAGGATTAATTTGGATTTCCTCTACCAAATTGGGACAGTTAAGGATATGGGAGCTATCATCTTGTTATCCAAGTATGAAAGGAACATAGAGGAACCATGTGGAGACCAGTGTCCCCAAAAGATTTAGGGTGGGTGATGGTCTTCCCAACCCATTTTGCACTTCTGTTCAAGCAAAGCCCATCCACATTGGCTCAATCCAACTGAAGACCATAAGGGAGCCGAGTTCAAATCCTACCATTTCTTCCTCTGATCTCTCCTTTGACCCTCTTTGGCTTCCAGCTGCCAATTGTGGCCTCTTCCATTGTGACTCTCTATTTCCTGGAGCTGACAGACCTCTTCAAACCGGCCAAGGTGGGCTTCCAGTGTTACGACCGGGCTCTTTCTATGCCGTATGTGGAGACCAACGAGGAGATGATCCCGTTGCTGATGTTGCTAAGCTTGGCGTTTGCTGCACCCGCTGCCTCTGTGAGTAGCTGGGGATCCTGGGTTCTCTTTCTCTCTTAAATGTCTATGCTAACATTTAACGTTTTTGTCTGTTATACTAGACCATGATGGGTGCAAAGTGCAACTGGAGGGTTGTATGCACCCTCCAAGGCCATTTTGAGGTCCCCAGGGGTCAGAAAAAATTGCCCCAAATTGGCTTCTCAGGGGTATGATAGTCATTTCCATTATGTTTAGAGATTTCCATGGATTTTTTAAAAAATGTGAAATTTTTCAACAAAAACTGCCCTCAAATGTTTCTGCAGGGGACAGGCTAAAAAGGCTACTTAGGGTGCATCCACTGATTTAAAAGACCAGAAAGTCCCAGATTTTGCTCCTGAGGTTTCCCATTTATTTTGGAGACCCGTGTACATTTTGTTTATCCCAGAATATTTTCTGTCAATGAGAGACTTTTTTTTTATACCAGCTCCTCTGTTTCAGTTTAAATTGGAAAGAATAGGAACAAAATCTGGGACTTTTCAATCAGTCTGGGTGCAAATTATAAGTGACCACAACCATAACCAATAAAAGTCCTGCATGTTGCACAAGATCTATTTCAAAATCAATTGTATTCTAACTTTTTTATTGTTTAATGTACTGTGTTTTTAAATGGCTGTAACCTGGTCTGAATCCTGTGCTGGGATAAAGGTAGGATATAAAATACAGACATTTTAGCCAATAATGGTCATGCACACTTTCTAAGATGCAAGAGGAGCCCAGCAAATCCATTGCAGAAAAATCTTCCATCACTATCTGTTAATTTTGGAATTCTGTTTTAAGAGAAGGTAGTGAAAAGGGATGGGGATATTTTGTCATGTCTTCAAATTGTTTTCAACTTATGGAGACCCTAAGACAACCCTATTATGGCGTTTTTTGCAAGATTTGTTCAGAAGGCGGTTGGCATTGCTTTGCCCTGAGGCTGAGAGAGTGTGACTTGCCCAAGGTCACCCAATGGGTTTCATGGCTGAGCAGGGAATCGAACCTTGGTCTGCGGAGCTGTAGTCCAACACTCAAACCACTACGCCACACTGGCTCTGCTAGATAAACTGACCTTGGTTTTCAGAGTCAAACCATTATGCTATCCTGGGCCTCAAGATTTTTTCAGAGGAGGTTTGCCATTGCCATCCTCTGAGGCTGAGAGTGTGTGACTTGCCCAAGGTCAACAAGTTGACTTTCATAGCCAAGTGGAGATTTAAGTTCTGGTCTCCACAGAACTCTAGTTCATGCAAACCGTGATGCCACCCTGGCTATGATATGCAGGAATGCTAGTATCTTGATATGCCAACCTCTTTCTTCTGGCACACAGATCATGGTGGGTGAGGGCATTGTGTACTGCTTGCAGTCAAAGACAAAAGGCCGCAGCAGCTCCGAAGGAAGCATCAACGCCGGCGGCTGCAACTTCAACTCCTTCCTCCGCAGGACGGTCAGGTTTGTGGGTAAGTTTATCTGCAGCCCCCTTTTGTGCCCATTGGCATCACCAACACATGCCAATCCTTGCCAATGCAGAGCTTGGGACCTTTTTTTAAAAAAGGAACAGCTGCCAGTATTCATTGTATTTTTGCAAAATGTTTTGCTAAGATTACTCTTTACAGTGAAAGGCCAGAATGATTTCTTAAGCCAGTCATTAATTGTCATATTACAGTTGGTCCTCCATATCCACAAATTCTTCATCCATGGATTCAACCATCCAAAGTTTCAAAATATTTAAATAAACATTTCCAAAAAGCATGCTTTGATTTTGCTTTTTGATAAAAGGAACATTGTTTCATTGTTGTTGTTGTGTGTGCCTCAAAGCCATTTCTGACTCATGGCAACCCTAAGGCTATCATGGGGTTTTCTTGGCAAGATTTGTTCAGAGGTTTGCCCCTGCCTTCCCCTAAGGCTGAGAGAGTGTGACTTGCCCAATGTCACCCAGTGGGCTTCCCTGGCCCAGTGGAGATTAAAACTCTGGTCTCCAGAGTCATAGTCCAGTGCTCAAACCACTATGCCATGCTGGCTTTCTCGTAACACTTTTTGTAAGTCCACTTGCAAAGTTGTGAATCCTGTGCAGAATAAGTATGGCAATGCAGGTGAGTTGGCTTCAAGACAGTGAAAACCCACTTTGTTTATGCTCAGAGTCTTTGCCTTTCACAAACCCATGAACAAATCCTACAAAATCTTGTTTCAAATTAACCTTCCCTGACTCCCTCCCCTTCAGGTGTCCACGTATTTGGCCTTTGTGCCACAGCCCTTGTGACTGATGTGATCCAGCTGGCCACAGGGTACCATGCTCCATTCTTTCTGACAGTCTGTAAGCCCAACTACACGCTCTTGGGAATCTCCTGCGACTCCAACCCTTACATCACGCAGGATATCTGCTCGGGTCAAGACCAGCATGCCATCCTTTCAGCCAGGTAGGTCCATGTCCATCACTTCAGACATTTGTACAGGTGAAAATTGGGACTAAGCAACATCAGAGTGTGGTCAAGATAGCAAATGAGGAAGAACAGAGAAGCTGAGAGAGGCTGCAGCGGCTTGCTTTTGCCTGAGCTGACTGGGAAGGGCCAGATTCAGCCTCCACATCTCCTCTCCTTTCTGCTGAGTTGTGTGCAAAAAGCTCTTGAATTTTGAATGCAGTTTGCTGCAACTGAAGTCAGCTGAGGGTAGAGTGAGAAAACAGGAGAAGGCAGAACATTTTAAAAGCAGACAGAAAATTGGGAAGGCAAAGGAGCAACATTTGGATTTTGCATCCTGGAGGTCTGTTTCTCGGAACCAGTATATATAGGCTTGAGCCCTGCTTTGAGTTGTCCAAGCCCTCTCAGCAGCTTTAAGTGAGCTGATACAATTCCCTTATTAAATATTGTTTGTGGGTGCTTTCTGGGGACCCAGACACATGACTGTCCATGCCACATTGGGAGAGTTGGAGGGTCTGACCATCATGTCCACTGCCGGGGGGTGGGTACTGCCACTGCCAGAGCCCATTCTGGGTCTAGCACGACTGCAGGGTGAGCGAGAAAGGAAGGTGTTACCCAAAATGCCAGGGTCCCCCCAGAGGGCACCCACAATCAATAATTAATAAGGGAACTGCATTTGCTTACTTCAAGCTGCTGAGAGGGCTTCAGTAACTAAAAGCAGGGCTCAAGTCTATATATACACTGGTTCTGAGAAACAGAACCCCAGAATGCAAAACCCAAATGTAGTTTTCTTTGCAAACAACAGGGAACCACCTCACACAAAAACATGCTCACACATGAACGTATTCAAAAATTAACCATATAAAAAGTGATAGCAGTGATTTTAGGATTGCAGAGGGTAATACTGTATCATTTCCAGAAGCAGAGGGTCAAATTGGGGGATTCTTTGAGATGAAGGTGGCTCAGCGCACTGCCTGTGGATTGTGGGATAGCCAGTGGTTGTTGAGGAGTCAAGTGAGATACAGAGTGTCTTTCTGATCTCCAAACAAGACTAAACTGGGGTGACTTGGCAGGTATATTTATAGGGCAAAATGTATCCCAGGGCAAATTTTGAGATTAAACTGAAGTTTCTAGGAAGAAAGAATGAGAGTGAACTTGTAAATGACTGGACAGTCAAGTGCAAATGTCTCTGGACAATGGAGTATCTCCTCCAAAGGGAAGCGTACTTGGGTTTTTGTTCATTTGTAAGCACCAGGTCTATCATCCACTATCACTCCCATCAATGAGGGGATTATGTAGATTCCAGTTTTAATTGATCTATCCTGGCTATGTGCTCTTGAGCTTTCCCCCATGCTGAGCCAGTCAGATCTCCTTAAATCATGGCTAGTTTCCTGCACTGGGGTCGCTCTCTTGGCTACATGCCTAACACATCCTTTTTGATGGATGGACAGGGATCACTGCTCCACTGGATGTTCACCCCGAAGTGTCACCTCGTGTGGTCTGCACCCCCATCCCTCTAATGGCTCCCCTGGACCTACAACCCATTCCTACTTAAGATTATCTACTGTTATCAGAAGGGGTGTGTGATCTTGCCTTGTAGATAGAGAGAGAGAAAGATAGAGAGAGAGAGAGAGCACCCGACTGCCTCGCAAGCCTTACCATCACTGCTAAAGAAAGCAGCCATGTTTTTCACTTCTACACGGCTGTTGCTTTCTCTCTTTCAGGAAAACCTTCCCTTCCCAACATGCCACCCTCTCTGCTTTCGCTGCCGTCTATGTTTCGGTGAGTCTCTTCTGTCTCTTGCCTTGTGGTTTCCAAGGGACGACTAAAGAAAAGTCCAGCTTCTTACCCTTTAACATTTCACAGATGAAAATCAGGACCTGTTTGGGGGGATCAGTGGTGTCACCCCTATTAAGATGTCACCTGGTGCAGCCTGCACCTCCTGCACTCGCCTAGCTGGCTCTTAAGGTCAGATCAGGTGACATTTAAACAGGGGTGTCACCAGGGGTTCAGACCTCACCAGGTGCCTCCCAAAGGGGTGTGACACCACTGTTCCCCAAACATCTCCCTTTTTGGCAAAACCAGGCTGTGGTGTTCATCTGTATCCCTTTAAAATGCAGAAGAGATGGTGTGAGTGGGGCAAGATTCAGTAGGAAGAGAAAGGAAAGGCCCTAGTTGTTTTTTTTAAATAGTTTTTTATTTTTTAAAAAAGCAAATAAATGTGTAAATCTTTTTTCAAAATTAAAAAAATGTTTATTTTTTAAAGATTTTGCTTAAAAACATCACATCTTCCCAAAATTTTCACTTTAATCACAGTTAAAACAGTTAAACATACTGAAACACATTAAAACAGGGGTAGGCAACCTTTTTGAGCTGGGGGCCAGGTTGCTGTCCCTCAGACAATTGGGGGGCCGAAGCACCAAAAATAAATAAATAAATAAATAATTAAAAAAAAAATAAAAAAATTTAAAAAATATGCATGAACACTCTCTCAGCCCCAGAAAAGCCATGGCAAACCCCCTGTGGAGATTTTGCCAAGAAAACCCCAAGAACAAGTAATAACAACAATAATCTCAGGAAGTGTGTTGTCTCCCGGGGCAAAGATCCGAGATGTGACAGAGAGGCTGACAAGACTGGTCAGGCCTACTGACCAATACCCTTTCCTTTTGGTTCATGTGGGAACGAATGACACAGCAAGACACAGCCTTCAGAATATCAAAAGGGATTACGAGGCTCTAGGTAAGAAGCTGAAAGAAATGGAGGCACAGATTGTCATCTCATCTCTTCTGCCAGTTCAAGGGCATGGTCCAGGAAGAGAGAGGAAGATAGCAGATGTCAACAATTGGCTCCGCAGATGGTGTCGTCGAGAACGATTTGGATTCTTGGATCATGGGCTGCGGTTCCATGAGGACGGACTCCTGGCAAGGGATGGGCTGCATCTAACACCAGTTGGGAGAAATGTTTTTGCCAACGGTCTCAAGAATTTGATCAGGAGGGCTTTAAACTGAACTGTGTGGGGAAGGGAGACAACGTCCTGGAAGACAAAAGGACTGGAGAAAATAGTCAAACTGTCATAGAGGAAACAAGGCAAACAGTACAGGGACCCAACAGTGGGAGGCAAAAAAACGTGCACAGGCAGCAAGTAAAGGGGACGTATCATCTTAGATGTCTCTACACTAATGCACAGAGCATGGGAAATAAGCAAGATGAACTTGAACTCCTAGCACAAGAAAGCAAATATGATATAATAGGCATCACTGAAACCTGGTGGGATGAGTCTCATGACTGGAATGTAGAAATAAAGGGGTATAAGCTTTTCAAGAGAAACAGGACAAACAGGAAAGGAGGAGGAATAGCATTATATGTCAGAGATATTTACACCAGTGAAGAAATCCAGGACATCAATCCTGGAAGCCAAGTGGAGAGCATCTGGATAAAAATTAAAGGGGAGGGAAACAACAGGGATGTTATTGTGGGAGTCTACTACAGACCTCCAACTCAAGCAGAAGAATTGGATGAAGCCTTTCTAGAACAGATGACCACACACTCAGAAAGGAGAAATATAGTAGTGATGGGTGACTTCAACTATCCGGATATTTGCTGGAAGTCAAATTCGGCAAAATCCTCAAGGTCTAGCAAATTCCTCACTTGCCTCGAAGACAATTTCATTGTTCAAAAGGTGGAAGAGGCAACGAGGGAGTCACCTATTTTGGATCTGATCCTAACTAACAGGGAAGACCTAGTTAATGGGGTGCAAGTGGTTGGATCCTTAGGCGGGAGTGATCATGTCCTCCTGGAGTTTATTATACAGTGGAAAGGAGAAGCCAGGCATAGTCAGACACGCATTCTAGACTTTAGGAAAGCTGATTTTACTAAACTTAGAGAAATACTGGGGGTGATCCCATGGACAGGAATACTAAAAGAGAAGGGAGTTCAAGAAGGATGGGAGTTTCTCAAAAGGGAGATACTGAAGGCACAATTTCAAACCGTGCCAACAAGGAGGAAAAATGGGAGGTGTCTCAAGAAACCAGGATGGATGACTAAGGAACTTGCAACTGAATTATGTATTAAACGGAACATGTATAAGAAATGGAAAAATGGGGAAATCACCAAAGAGGAATTCAAACAAATAGCTAGCACGTGTAGGGGTAAAGTCAGAAAAGCTAAAGCGCAGAATGAACTCAGGCTTGCTAGAGAGGTTAAGAACAATAAAAAGGGCTTTTGGGGGTATGTCAGCAGCAAAAGGAAAAAGAAGGAAATGGTAGGGCCACTGTGTGGAGAGGATGGCAAAAAGTTAACAGGAGACAGAGAAAAGGCAGAACTACTCAACACCTTCTTTGCTTCAGTCTTCTCAGAAAAGGCAAAAGGTGCTCAACCTGAGGATAATGGAGCAGAGGACAGAATAGGAGAATTTCAGAACAGAATAAGTAAAGAGATAGTACAGAAACATCTGGTTACTCTAAATGAATATAAGTCTCCAGGACCAGATGAATTACATCCAAGGATATTAAAAGAACTGGCAAATGTAATATCGGAACCATTGTCAATAATCTTTGAGAATTCCTGGAAAACAGGAGAGGTCCCAGCGGACTGGAGGAGGGCAAATGTTGTCCCCATCTTCAAAAAGGAGAAAAAAGAGGATCCCAACAATTATCGTCCAGTTAGTCTGACATCAATACCCGGAAAGATTCTGGAGCAGATCATTAAACAGAGAGTCTGTGAACATCTGGAAAGTAATTCCATAATCACAAAAAGTCAACATGGGTTTCAGAGAAACAGGTCATGCCAGACAAATCTGATCTCTTTTTTTGATAAAATTACCAGCTTAGTAGATGAAGGGAATGCTGTGGATATAGTATATCTTGATTTCAGTAAGGCCTTTGACAAGGTTCCCCATGACATTCTTGCAAGCAAATTGGTAAAATGTGGGCTAGACAAAGTAACTGTTACATGGATTTGTAATTGGTTGACTGGTCGAACCCAAAGGGTGCTCAACAATGGCTCCTTTTCAACCTGGAAAGAAGTGACCAGTGGGGTGCCACAGGGCTCTGTCCTGGGCCCAGTGCTATTCAATATCTTTATTAATGACTTGGATGACGGTATTGGGGGCATAGTTATCAAATTTGCAGACGACACCAAATTAGGAGGAGTAGCTAATACCCCAGAGGACAGGATCAAAATTCAAAGTGACTTGAACAGACTAGAAAGTTGGGCCAAAGCTAACAAAATGAAATTCAACACGGAGAAATGTAAGGTACTGCACTTAGGGCGGAAAAACGAAAAGCACAGATATACGATGGGGGACACCTGGCTGAATAAGACTACGTGTGAAAGGGATCTAGGAATCCAGGTGGACCACAAGTTGAACATGAGTCAACAGTGCGATGCAGCAGCTAAAAAGGCCAATGCAATTTTAGGCTGCATCAGTAGAAGTATAGCGTCTAGATCAAGAGAAGTAATAGTGCCACTCTATTCTGCTTTGGTCAGGCCTCACCTGGAATACTGTGTCCAGTTCTGGGCACCACAATTCAAAAAAGATGTGGAGAAACTGGGGCGTGTCCAAAGGAGGGCAACTAAAATGGTGAAGGGTCTGGAAACCAAGCCCTATGAGGAACGACTTAGGGAGCTGGGGATGTTTAGCCTGGAGAAGAGAAGGCTGAGAGGTGATATATAGCCGTGTTTAAATATTTGAAGGGATGTCATATCGAGGAGGGAACAAGCTTGTTTGCTGCTGCTCCAGAGGCTAGGGCCCGAAACAATGGATGCAAGCTGCAAGAAAAGAGATTCCACCTCAACATTAGGAGGAACTTCCTGACAGTAAGGGCGATTCGAGAGTGGAACACACTCCCTCGGAGAGTAGTGGAGTCTCCTTCCTTGGAGGTCTTTAAGCAGAGGCTGGATGGCCATCTGTCAGGGATGCTTTGATTGGGAGTCCCTGCATAGCAGGGGGTTGGACTGGATGGCCCTTGTGGTCTCTTCCAACTCTATGATTCTATGATTCTATGATTCTATGATTCTATGATTCTATGATTCTAATCAATATCATCATGGCGGGCGGCAGCAGCGGCAGGACTGGCCTGGGGCCGGTCCAAAGGCCTCGGGATAGCCAGTGGTTGTTGAGGAGTCAAGTGAGATACAGAGTGTCTTTCTGATCTCCAGCCCCCAGGCCTTAGGTTGCGTACCCCTGCATTAAAACAATAAAAATGAATTAATTAATAATGACCCGGGGGGGGGGAACACTCAGTAGCCCAGCAGGATCTGGGGCCTCATGTAGAGAAATGCAGCCCTGATAAACCTCTGTATCATTTCCAGATGTATTTCAACTCCATCATCTCAGACACCACCAAACTCCTCAAGCCAATCCTGGTCTTTGCTTTTGCCATTGCCGCTGGCATCTGTGGACTGACCCAGATCACGCAGTACCGCAGCCACCCCATTGACGTCTACGTAGGTTTCCTCATTGGCTCAAGCATCGCGGCTTACCTGGTGAGTTCCTCGTTTTTCCAATGCCTCCTGGGTGGGAAAGAGTGGGGGAAAGGGTGGAAGTCATGCGATTCTCCAAGGCGGATTTTACAAAAGATAGGGAAATGTTGGGGGTCAGGAATCCTAAAAGAGAAGGGAGTCCATGGTGGATGGGAGTTTCTTAAAAGTGAGATATTGAAGGCACAATTTCAAACAGTTCCAGTAAGGAGGGAAAATGGGAAGTGTCTCAAGAAGCCAGCATAGATGGCTAAAGAACTTTCAACTGAGCTAAGATTTAAAAGGGAAATATACAAGAAATGGAAAAAAGTGGAAATCACCAAAGAAGAATTCAAACGAATAGTACATGCAGGGGTAAAGTCAGAAAAGTTAAAGCACAGAATGAGCTCAGGCTTACTAGAGAGGTTAATAATAATAAAAAGGGCTTTTTGGGGTATGTCTATATCAAAAGGGAGAAGAAGGAAATGGTAGGGCCACTGGGCAGAGAAAATGGGAAAATGCCAACAGGGGATAGAGAAAAGGCAGAATCTTCTTTGTCACAGTCTTCTTAAAAAAGGAAAAGGGTGCTCAACCTGAGGAAAATGGAGGAGAGGATACAATAGGGGAAAGGCAGCACAGAATAAATAAAGAGATAGTACAGGAGTACCTGGTTAATGTAAATGAATGTAAGTCTCCAGGACCAGATGAACTACAATCAAGGGTATTAAAAGAACTGGCAAATATAACCTCAGAGTCACTGGCAATAATCTTTGAGAACTCCTGGAGAACAGGAGAAGTCCCAGCAGACTGGAGGAGGGCAAACGTTGTCCCCATCTTCAAAATGGGGGGGAAAATAGGATCCCAACAATTATCACCCAGTTAGTCTGACATCAATACCAGGAAAGATTCTAGAGCAGATCATGAAACAGAGAGTCTGTGAGCATTTAGAAGGGAATGCCATAATCAAAAATAAAATGTCAGCATGGCTTTCTGAAAAACAAGTCTTACCAGACTAATCTGATTTTGATCTGGGACATTTTAAAGGCAGCTGATATAGTGGGATGACAGGAGATTAACTGGGACTGTTCCTGCCAAATCTGGACAGTTAATATAAAAATATCCATTTGTTCAAGACCCAAAGGGGATTTACAGCACTTCAGTTTGGCTTTAGTTTGGGAGCATTTGGGGCATTCTGTGCAGCCCCAGGGAGGTTTCAGGGATAGAAAAATTCCTTCTAGATCTGCTGAGTTGCCCAGCTGGTGTTTTTAAGAGCAATGCACAAAGGCTGTGACTGTGAGGCAGCCCCCAGACTGCACTGTTTTAAAATACAAATGAGAGTGGAAAATTGGATGCCCAGCAGCTCTGTCCTGGGCTCTCCCTGAAGGTCCCCTGAGGGAGCCAACTCTTCCTTCCACTCTGATGTTCACCCCTCTCCATCCTTCTCATCTGCTCTGGTCTGTTTTTCCTCCTGGCTCCCCTTTTAACCTCCTCAACCTCTGTGTCTTTTAATAATTTTAACAACTGATTTGGATAAACTCGTAAAAACATGCCTGAAGGATCTCTGTACCTTACATTTGTATTTGTTTGAAATAGGAACACCAATAATGTGTGACTCCACCCCCAATAGGTAGGTTCTTAAGCTCTGTGGACTATATAACAGCTGCCTCCTCTTGCTTTTTTCACACACAGGCATACCATGCTGTGGGCAATTTCCAAGCCCCGACTGAGAAAGTGCCATCCAATCCCCCTGCCAAGGATGCATTGAGAGCCCTGACCCAACGTGGCCATGACTCGGTGTACCACCAGAACAAGTCAGTCAGCACGGACGAGCTCAATCCACACCAGACCCATCTGGAAGGGATAAACCGGCAGGTCCAGCGTGAGAAGAACTCTCTGGGAAGCCTAAAACGGGCCAGTGTTGATGTTGACCTCTTGGCACCCCGTAGCCCCATGGGCAAAGAAAACATGGTCACCTTCAGCAATACTTTGCCACGCGTCAACACGCCCTCCATGGACGACCCGGCTCGTCGCCACATGACCATCCATGTCCCTGTGGATGCTTCACGATCCAAACAGTTGATCACTGAATGGAAGCAGAAATCGGTGGAAGGCCGTGGGATGACCTTAGCCGAGGAAGTTGCCCGGCGCGTCGGCTCTGATTCCTTGGTGGGAGACGAAGAGGAGCACATCCCATCGTCCTTATACCCCACGGTCCAGGCCCGAACAACTGAGCGGGCCTCCATGGGTCCCCGTGTCCTCATCCAGCCAAGACCTGGCGCGACTCAGCTGGTCCACATCCCCGAGGAAAGCCAAGGAAACACCAATGCAAACATTTCTCCCAAAAGCAGCTCTGCTGTACGGGCCAAGTGGATGATGATGGCAGAGAAAGGGGCCGCCCAGCGCGTTGCCAACCCGCCTCGGCTCATGCAGGTCATTGCCATGTCGAAACAGCCAGGCATGGTCTCCGTGACCCCAAAGCACTCAGAGACGTCCTCCTCCTCCACCAGCTCTGATTCCTCCCAGTATCGCTCCCCATCTGAAAGAGATAGTTCCAGTGTGGTCACCATTGATGCTCATGCACCGCACCATCCCATTGTACACCTGTCATCCGGGAACGGTCCCTGGGAATGGAAAGCCACTCAGAAGCCCTCTGATGGGCAAGATGCCTATGAGTTGAATGAGATGGGCAAGGATTACCGGGGTTTCCGGCCAGCCAAGAGTGCCGGTGTGTCTCCCGGCTCATCTGTCAGTGATATCGAACAGGACGAGTCCCGCTATGGTAGTGTGGCCACCATCAACGTGGCAGCTGGGGTGGGAGCAGCAGCCTTATTGGTATCAGCAGAGAGCATCCCTGTGGTGGAGAACGTCCTGGGGGCCACTAGCCGGGAATCGACACTCCGGAGGAAACCAAGCAGTCTGACCGTAGGAGAAAAGGAGGGACAGGTGGAGGAGACAGAGAACTTCTACAAGAAGATGCAAGCCAACCGGCGATTTAAGGAATAACACCGAGTTCTGGGCCTAAGCCACCCTGGACCAAACTAGGATGGAAAAGTGTGATTCCTCCACAAAGAAGACATTGATTTAGGATTCTGAGTCATCCTGGTGCTCTCTCTCTCACACACAAATGTACGTCTCTAAATAAAGTTGTCCATTGAGCATGAATTGTGCTGCAGGAACGGATGGATCCAGCAACGAAAATGATCCCTGAGACAGATAGTTTGCAGAAAATCCAACCAATGGATTTTGAAATGAAAACAGTGGCTGATGGAATTTGCAAACCAGCAACTTTTTTGCAAAGATCGATTGTAAAATTAAGGTGCGTGGGAATGAAAGAATATAGAAAGAATGGAGGGCTTTCCCCTGTATCCCGAGAATGTAATTGTCAACATCCAGGAGCAAGGATTTATCTCTGTAACATCAAGGATGGAAAAAAGTATCATGCTGGATGGGGGGGGGGTTACTTTTGAAGGATATATTATGAATTGACTGTAGAGAGGGAAGTTTCTTCATTTTGGGGGAAAAGAAGGGGAATGTGTAAATAGCAAACAGAGGAAAGGAGTAGGAATAGTAATATGTGGGACATTCCTCAAACCTTTGCAGAGGATGTATCCTGCAAAGCTGTCCCAACTTTCTAACCTAAAGGATTTTATGTGGAAGAAAAAAAAGCTGGGGTAGAACACAGGAGGGTTATCCTTCCATCGATAAGGAATTGGGGTCTCATGGGGGGAGAATGGGGGGGAGACCTCTTGAATTTCTCATAGTACTCCCTCCAGGAAGGTCACAATGGGAGAAAAGTCCTTCTCTGTTGCTCTTGCTCGTGTCCAACATTCCCGCCCTGTTGGCTGGAGGATTCTGGAAGTTGTAGTCCAAGAAAGCAACTTTTCCAAGGTAAGGGTCAACCAGGTCGACTGTGAGCATCTCAGAAACACAAAGTGGGACCCAAGTTTGGTGTCCACAGAGTTACAAATGGCTTCCATTGGTCCCCACACTGATCATGGGAATCACAGCTGCGTCTCACAAGCAGCTACACAAAACCTCAACATAAAGGAGTGTATCTCCTTTGTGCAACAAAAGTCACCAGGTGACCAGAGAACGCATGGAGGGAAGATGTTGCCAGCATCTCTTCTTCAGCTTGCAGTGCAACCACAGCATCCTTCAGATGTTTCAGAGTCTGAAGAACACGGACCAATGGTCGAAATTGTTGGAAGACAGATTTTGCCTAAATATTAGAAGAAACTCACTAGTAGTGAACCAAACATGGAGGGATGGATGTAGTTAAGGGGAGTTGCAGACTGCCAGAAATAGTGCAAATTGAGTCCACTTTAAGGGTTAGGGTTAGGGAATCATGGGAACTGTATTTTATTGTGGCACCAGAGCTCTCTGACAGAGAAGGCTCAATGTCTCAGAAAAAAAACAGTTCCCATGATTCCCTAGCACTAACCCTAACCCTTAAAGTGGGCTCAATTTGCACTATTTCTGGCAGTCTGCAACCCCCCAAAGTCTGGATGGCTCCATGTTGGGAAGGCCAAGAGTTAAGTGGCTTCTGAGAAAACTTTTGCCATGGTTAAAATTTTCAGGGCTGGGTTTTGTTTATGTTGAATGGAAAGAAAGTACAGACATACCTCAGTTAACAGAGCTTCTGGTAAAGAAGTTCCTTGTTACAAAGTCTTTTTGCTGCCACTTAGCAGCCCATTTTTCTCCTTGTCCTCTGCCTAGCTGGATTCCTTTTAAGCAGTATCAGCATTGGGAGGCAAAGAAGTGCTGGAGAGATGTAGGCTTTTAGTGCTAGGTTGCAGCAGCCTATCTATTTTACTACCCCATTTTAAAGAATGGGACTTGAACATCCATGGATTTTGATATCCATGAGGGGGCCTGGAAACAAATACCAGTCGATACCAAGGGCCCTCACTGTGCATTGCAGTTGTGCACCCTACATTTTGCATGGTGATTGTGTATGGTATGCTTTGCATTGCAAACTAAACAAATGAGTAATTGAGCAAAAATGGGGCCCATTTTTCTGTAGCCGTGAATGCTTGCCTGCAAAAGGCAAGGTGAACAGTGATTGGCCCCAGAATCCCTGACTAATTTTTAAAGGAAGCATAAATCTGTAAGTTTGCCCATGAAAATAAAACATCGTAAGTGGAGGCTGGTGAAAGAAGAGAAATAATCCAGTGCTTTAACTGACTCCATGCTATGGAAACCTAGGATTTGTGTTTTTGTGAGCAATTCAGCCTTCTCAGTCACCTCTGGTGCCACAACATACTACAAATCCCAGGATTACATAGCACAGAGGCATGGCAGTTAAAGCAGTGGCAAACTGGATTATTTCTGCAGTGTGGATGAAGCCCAGAATGTTAAAAAAATGTCTCAGTTTACTCAAGCAAGGCTTACCTGACCTGGTTATTTCATTTCACATGAACAATGCAGTGGTATTATTATTATTATTATTATTATTATTATTACTACTACTACTACTATTGTTATTACAATGGGTCCTTGGTATCTGCTGGGGTTTCGTTCTAGGACCTTCCATGGATCCCAAAATCCGTGGATGCTCAAGTCCCATTATATACAACAGGGTAGTCAAATGGTATCTCTTCTATAAAATGGCAAAATCAAGGTTTGCTTTTTGGAATTTATATATAATTTTGAGTATTTTCAAGCCATGGATGACTGAATCTATGGATAAAGAATCTGTGGATACCAAGGGCCAACTCTGTTAGTTTTGAATACAAAGTTTGCTAAAACATGTAGAAGGGCTTTTCTTTTTCTCTTAGTGGTGTAGGGACTTCTCCCTATTCTTTCCATTATTTTTGCCTCTGGTTCCAAATTTCCTGTTAAAAACTTAACATCGAGAAAGATATTGACTTTGTTAACTGAGGGATAGCTGTACAGCCTTATGGGGGAAATGGGGGTCATATGGAAGAGGGGAGAGTAGCCTCTATTAGCATGAAATGGGTTTAAGGTAAAGCATGTATTGTGGGGAAGAGACCTAGATTTTTATTTATAATTAAGTATTTAGGAGCAAAAGGACATAGGGAATCTTGGAAAAATATGAGCCCTTCTTTCTGCAAGGCATTTTTGAATAGGAGGGTCCTGTTATAATAACTGTATGAGGAAGAAAGAATCCTATAATATAGAGTCAGTTAATCCTAGAATCCTAGAATTGGGATCCCCAAAGGTGATCCATCCAACCTCCTGCCATGCCGGACTCAGCTCAAAGCACTCCGGACAGATGAACATCCAGCATCTATTGAGAAGTATATGTTTGGATCAAGGAGAAATGGCCCTCTATTTCCTCCCTTTTCATATGGGACTGCAAACATGGAATGACATAAAAGTTGGGAGTCTTAGATACTAACAGTAGTTTGATTAGTTTAAGTCACTTTGAGAAGTGTAATTAGTCTTTTTTTGTCTTTTGCTTTTAAAAAAATTTGCAGTTTCCCATCATTGCTAGCAAAAGAACCAGCCTAGGCTGAGTGCATCTACACTGTAGAAACAATGCAGTTTGACACCACTTTTAAGTGGGGTACCTCCTGCAGCCTATGGAATCCTGGAATTTGTAGTTTTACAAAACATCTCTGCAAAAGAGTGTGGGTGCCTCACCAAGCTACACATCCCTATATTTTGTAGAATGGAGCCATGGCTAACTGCAGTACTTAAAAGTGGTGTCAAACTGCATTATTTCTATAGTGCAGATGCCTCCAATGATGAAGCTGTGATTTAGGAAGCATCTACACTCTACAAATAATGCACTTTGATACAACTTTTAAGTGCTGTAGCTCCATCCTACGGAATCCTGGGATCTATAGTTTTGCAAGGCCTTGAGCCTTACAATCCAGAGTGTTCTGGTGCCTCCCCATACTACAGATCCCAGGTTTCTGTAGGGTGGAACCACAGTAGTTAAAGTGGTGTCAAATTGTTTTATTTTACAGTGCAGATGCAAATTGTGATGAAGCTGTGATTTAGGAGCCATCTACATTGTACAAATAATGCAGTTTGACACCACTTTAAGTGCTGTATTTCCATCCTGTGTAATTTTTTATAGTTTTGCAAGGTCTGGAGCCTTCTCTGCCAAAGAGGGCTGGTGCCTCACCAAACTATACATCCCAGAATTCTGCTGGACGGAGCCAAGGCAGTTAAAGTAGTGTGAAAGTGCATAATTTCTACAGTGCAGATGCACGCAGAGAAAACTAAATGTTTTGCAAAACTACAAATCCCAGGATTCTGTAGGATAGAGCCATAGCATTTAATGTCAAACTGGATTATTTCTGTAGAGCAGATGCACCCTAAGAAAGTAGTCTTTTATTTTTTTAAGGTCCAATAGTACGTTTTTGTCCTCAGTATCGGGTTGAATTAAAGATTTTCAAACCCTAAAAGCAGGGAAAGGGAAATACAGGGTCTCCCCAAGTGGCTAAACCTACTTATGGGGCTCGGGGGCAAAACATCTTGGTGGAATTCGAGGCCTCTCTTTCCAGAGCAATGGCAAGGGATTGATATTTTTGCAGGAATGTTGGCATGGAGAAAAGAATTTGTTGAAAAGGAATATATAACCTTATGGAAAAGTGTAAGAAATCCCACTGACAGCATGAGAACTGGGGTTAGATAGAGGGGACTTCAGTTATTGAAATGGGGAAAGCATGCAGTAAGAGGAGTTTTGGGGAAATAAATGGGTGGTTTGTTTTTTTATGTATGAGGTTCAGTCCAGAGATGTGAAAATTTGCTTTTTGAAGAACTACAACTCCCAGCATCTTCCATCCACCAGGTGGGATAAGCTGGGGGGGGAGGAGGATCTAAATTGAGGAAGGCTGCATCTGCACTAAAGAAATCATGCAGTTTGACACCACTTTAACTGTCATGGTTGAATACTATGGAAATCTGGGAATTGTAGTTTTGTGAGACATTTAGCCTTCCTTGCCAGAGAGCTCTGGTGCCACAATAAACTACAATTCCCAGGATTCCATAGCACTGAGCCATAGCAGTTAAAGTGTTGCCAAATTGATTTATTTCTGTAGTGCAGACGCAACTAAAGACAGGCATTATAATCCAGTCTGTGAGCGCAGTGAGTCTGTTTTGAGTTTTCATCCTTGGCTGCATCCGCACTGCAGAGGTAATGCAGTTTGACACCGCTTTAACCTGTCATGGAATTGCAGGACTTGTAGTTTTGTGAGATATTTCGCCTTCTCTGCCACATAGCTCTGGTGCCACAGCCAATTACAAATCCCATAGCATTGAGCCATGGCAGTTAAAGTGGTTTCAGACTGCTTTATTTCTGCAGTGTGGATGCATTTGAAGCATCCATCCAAGGTGCTTGTGTGGAAAGATATATAATTAAATACCAAAGTCAGGATTGTCCACACTGCAGCATTTCCAATTTCTACGTATGGTTGTGAAAACTGGAGAGTGAAGAAAGCGGATAGGGAAAAAATGAACTCATTGGAAATGTGGTGCCAGAGGAGAGTTTTGCAGATACTGTGGCTGTCCAAAATGACAAATAAATGGGTCCTGGAACAAATCAAGCTTAAACTCTTCCTAGAAGCCAAGATGACTTAGCTGAGGCTGTTACCTTGGACACTTCATGAGAAGACAACTCACTAGAAAAGACAATAATACTTGGAAAAGTGGAAGGCAAAAAGAAAAGAGGAAGACTGCATTGCCGATGGAATGACTCAATGAAGGAAGCCACCGCCCTGAGTTTGCAAGACTTGAGGATAGGGTGCCTTGGAGGTCTCTCATTCAGGAGGCTGCCATAATCCAATCCTAGAATCCTTGTGTTGGAAGGGACCCCCGGGGTCACCTAGTCCCACTCCCTGTCATGCAGGAAGATGCCATCCAAGTGGTGTCCATCCAAGGTGTCTACCCAACCTCTGTTGACTCAACAGCAATTAACAACAACAACAACAATCCAAGGTTTAACACCTCCTTCCCAAATAGGTTCAGCACCTGGAAAGTAAAGACGCAAACTCAGAGCAGATCCATGTGTTGCAGATGGGTAGACTCAATGAAGGAAGCTGTGGCCATGAGTTTGCAAGACCCAAGTAGAGCCATTGAGGAGACGGTGACTTGGAGATCTCTTAGTCATAGGGTTCACATAATCCTAAAATCCTAAAGTTGGAAGGGACCCCCAAGGGTCACCCAGTCTAACTCACTTCTGCCATGCAGGAAGACACCATCAAAGCTCTCTAACAAATGGTCATCCAGCCTCTGTTGACTTGACAGCGATTAACAACAATAATCCAAGGTGCAACACCTGCTTCCCAAACTAAATTCAGCACTTGGAGAGTAAAGACACAACAGCAACCAAGTTTTAAGACTTTGAAAATAAAGGTGCAAACTCACAGCAGATCCACCACCGTTCCGAAAAGAAATTTTTGCAATTTCTGGAAAAATGGGTTCCCACATCAGAAAGAACTGGAATATTGCAATGATTGTTGTCAAAGGACTACATTGTCTTTGAAAGGTTTTGGAACCCTGTGTCGTATCTGTTCATTAAAAGGAATAATTCACTTTCTGAAAGTGGAGTGAGTGTGAGTGTTGGCAGCATGGATGATTGCAAAAAGGAAAGAGCTTGGGGAGTGAGGAGACCTTTTGGATTACCATACCTAGAATCCCCAACTGTGAGTTGTAGATTTTTTTGCAGGGCAGAGAAGAGGGATGGAAGCAGGTGGGTGATGCTGGACTGTGAGGATGTGACCCACTTAACCTCTGAAGCCCTAACAACGTTCATAGTTAATCTGAAAGCCCCAGATGTTTGTTTGCTAAATATATGGGTTGATCTTCTCAGCCGTGACACCAAATACACAGCAGGGGTGAGGAGGGTGTGGGTGTGTGTTGTGTCCATGTGCCTAGATTTCCTTTGCAATCCTTTTGCTTTTCTGTCCAGTTGTGCTTATCCAGGGCTGAGGTTCTCTCTATGAACATGCAAAGATTAAGCTTGGATCAGTTACACACGAACACACCCCAAACACACACACACACACACACACACACACACACACACGCTGGACTCTCAGGAATCCAGCAAAGCAGGTCAGCCTTCTCCCACCAACGGGAAGTAAGTAGCTAGTGGTTCCTCCACATTCACTGGGATTTGAGGTGAAGGGACCCCCCATGAATTTGGACAAACCACAAACAAAACACACACACTATTCTTTTTATCTGTCCTCTCTAGGAATCTCCAGGTCCTCCAGTGTATCTCTATGGTAAAAATCTGCCAGAAGTTGATCATATAATTATGCTGGAGGACCTAGAAATGTCTAGAGAAGTGTTTTTCTAGGAACTTATAGGTTCTCCAGCACAACTCTATGGTGAACTTCTGGCAGAGTTGCGCTGGATGACCTAAAGATTCCTAGAGAGGAGATATTAATCAAACCCCGCAAATAATCAAAGCTGCAAAAGCCAAAGCGGCAAACATGGAGGGCCAACTGGATGTACAGTATTTTCTTCCAAAATGTTCCGATAATCAAATAAGTAGAAGGCAGAGGATTAATTGGGAATGTCCCTCCCAACTTGGGACAGCCTGGGTTGTCTATGGAGTTTCTATCCAAGGTATGTTCGCTCTTTTCCTCTTCTTTCCTTGCCTGAATACGCCAGAGTGCATCTACACTGTAGTTGGACACCACTTTAACTGCCATGGCTCCATCTTACAGAACCCTGGGACTTGTAGTTTTGGCAAAGGTGAAAGACTTTGCAAAACTAATGCCAGGATTCCATTGGATGGAGAGACAGCACTTAAAAGTGGAGTCGAACTGTAATGTCCAGAACTGGACACAATCTTCCAAGTAAGGCCTGACCAAAACAGAATAGAGTGGCACTATTACTTCCCTTGATCTAGACACTTTACTTCTGTTCATGCAGCCTAGAATTGTATTGGCCTTTTTAGCTGCTGCATCATACTGTTGACTCACGTTTAGCTTGTGGTCCACTAAAACTCCTAGATCTGTTTTGCATGTACTTCTGTCGAGCAATGTATCTGTGCTTTTTACTTTTCCTGCCTAGATGTGGGACCTTCCATTACTCCCTTTCCATCCATCTGGAAACTACACTTCTTTTGTTGCAGCCCAGAATCGCATTGGCTTTTTTAGCTGCCGCGTCACACTGTTAGCTCATGTCGTACTTGTGGTCTACTAAGTCCCCAGTTGGAGAGCTAACAACTAAGCAACACAGAGAAAGGGAGACTCCACTTCTTCTGCAAGCTCAGTGTGAATTGTTTGTATCTGCACCCATCTGGAAGGGAGCAAAATGCCTCTTGAGAAGGAATACTCCTCCAGGCCCTTGGCAACATCCTCCCCTCCTCTCCCACATTTTAGCACCATGCTCCACACTCATTAAAATGATTTATGGCTCCTTTGATCCACAGCTGCCCTTGCCATCCCCATAGCAACAGCCATGGTCGGCCTGAGCATCCCTCACTGTCCTTCCTAGAAATAATCCCCCAGGCATGCTCTGCATTTTTGCAAGGGAGTGAGGGCATGCATGGTGGGTAGCCAGTTTCAGCAGCCAGAGGAATAGTGGGAAAAAGCTGTGTCCATATTTGAATACAGAGAAGCCAAAGCTCTAAAATTTCCCAGAGTGGAGATGAATGTCATATTCCCAGGGATCTTGACCTGGGAGTTTCCAGAAAATCTAATCCAATTGAAAGGAATGGTGTCCGTCAGACATCTACAGCTGTGAGGTGCTTCCAAGTTGCTGGAAAAGGGTCCCCAAATTATTTTGTAATACACCACTGTGGCATTTTCTCTCTCTTGGCTACTCCATGCACCTGTGTACCCTCCAGGGTGAGGAAGAGCATTTCTCCCTCTGATGGGTTTTCCTTAAAAGCAGATATATCAAGATCTTCAGTATGGAGGGAGCACCACGTCCTCTGAATCGGCTATATAAGGAGAGCCAGGATATCAGGTCTTGGCAAGGAGGGAAATTTGACACTGCATATCTGTCCAGAGACTATGCCATCCCTCGGTATTAAGGGTATGAGGCGAGCAATTGTAGACTTCAGGATAGAGGCAATAACCACAGCCTTGAATCCAACTCAGCATGTGCCAGGGTAGCCATGGCTCGGAGCCGAACGAGTGATCACTGGTAGTGTCCTGAGGGACAAATTGTAGGAGCCGCAATGGACCTCCAAAGGGGGGGGGGGGGGGGACAAACATGGCTCCGAATTTGGAAGAAGTAGGGGGGTTGCAGACTGCCAGAAATAGTGCAAATTGAGTCCACTTTAAAGGTTAGGGTTAGTGCTAGGGAATCATGGGGACTGTATTTTATTGTGGCACCAGAGTTCTCTGACAGAGAAGACTCAATGTCTCAGGAAAAAAAACAACAATTCTCATGATTCTCTAGCACTAACCCTAACCCTAAAAGTGGACTCAATTTGCACTATTTCTGGCAGTCTGCAACCCCCCGTAGTGGCCCTCGGTACAGATGGAAACGCTATGGTCCCAAATCAGGGAGGTGGTGAGCCAGTAGTGCACCTCAATATAGAGGAAATAATAATTGTTCCAAATCGGCGAGAGCTTGGTGGTAGTTGACCTCAGAATAGAGGGAGCAACCACGGCTTCAAATCCGAACCAGGGTCAGCTGTAATGGCCTTGAGAGTTTATCGCGGGTTCAAAATTGACCAGGTTTTGTGAACAAGGAGTGTGCGGCAGTAACCAAGAACGGCCTCAGAAACTGAAAGGCCAGCTGCATTAGAATCCTCCCGTGCAGCTTAAGAATGGTACTGATGTTGGGCCCTTAATATTTATTCTCCCGAAGGAGTACCAGGACAGATTGTAATGCCGTAATGCCAACCTGGCTACCACCCGATGCTTGGGAAAGGTGCCATATAAAACTGCTTGCGGGCCACTCAGTTTGACTATGAAGAGTCAGGGATTGATGAGCAGCAAAGTAAGGCTAAAAGCTCATTGGTTTGACCCAGGAGAGTCAGGGATCGATGAGGACCGAACTTGGGCAGCGAGTTAACTGGTATGACCCAAGAGTCAGGGACCAACGAAGATCAAGGTAGGGCTGGGAATGAGAAGCCGATGATCACTCCAAGTAGATCCTTTCCCAATCGCCCACGAGCCTTAAATTAGGCTGAGCTCATACAATAGAGCTGTTAACCTCAACTCCTCAGAAGGATGGGCCTTTGCCAAGCACTACAGCAAGGCAAATGGCCATTCAACCAATTCAACTTGGAAGTGCAGTGGGTTTTAACCAGGTGATGTAGAGGTCAGTGACCACATAAAAACTTCTCAGAAGTACGACGGACCTTAGCTGGGCACAAAAGCAGGGCGAGTGGCCATAGACATTCTCTTCAGCAGGAAAAACCACCTTAGGGTCTCTGTCAAGCACGCCAGTGAGGTGGGCGATGTTTTAAATTTTTTTCCTCAGGAGTACAAGAGGACTTTCCAAGTGTGCCAGAAGCAGGCAGTCATTTTAGAAGAAAAATCGTCCCCAGAGGTACAAAGGAGCTTTGCCAAGTGCGCCAGAGAGGCGAGCGGCCATTTTAGAAATTTTTTTACCTCAGCGGCTGTTGAAATAACTTCACCTCAGAAGTTAAATTTGCATGTAAGAACGTGATTCTCTCAGAAATCGCAACGCTCCTCTTAAAATATGAACAACGATGTTAAAAAAATACCCACCAAAAGCAGAGTGATCCTGTCAAATGGAAATTTTTAAAGTCTGACAGGAAAATGAATCTCTGAAGAGCCCCTCTAGATGCTGCTGCTGTGGCAGATAAAAGGAACTGAGGGTTTAGGCAGGAAACTGGCCAATAAGGCAGTTGTAGAGTGGGCAGGGCTGCCGCCAAAATGCTTCAAATAGTCTAAGAAGGTTCTGAATGGCTCTGTGCAGGCGCAGAATAACCTATTTGTGTGATTCGCAGAGACCACAAAGAAGAAGAATCAAATCTGAAAATAATCAAATCTACAAAAGTCAAAGCTGCAAACGTGGAGGATCAACTGTGTATCTCATGAGAACCACAAGGCATTGAGGATGTCTATACATTGGTAGCAGAAGTGACAGAAAGGGAAAAAAACCTCACTCAAAATAAGTGGAAGCCTTCACATTTGGTATCAGTGGAGAGATAGGCAGAACTACACGCACACACACATTATGGAACTGAAATATCTTAGGGTGTACGCATCACTCTTAGGAATATGGGAAGAAAAGGTAACGCAAAATGGAAGGCAGCTGTTATTATGTTAGAAGGAGTAAGGAGTA
This sequence comes from Phrynosoma blainvillii, assembly GCA_026167975.1. Taxonomy (NCBI): domain Eukaryota; kingdom Metazoa; phylum Chordata; class Lepidosauria; order Squamata; family Phrynosomatidae; genus Phrynosoma; species Phrynosoma blainvillii. The sequence goes on along the minus strand of JANUYF010000011.1, from coordinate 20,816,450 downwards.
AGGAGTTAAGCAAAAACAAAACAAAGGCACAATAACAAAAGGTAGGGGAAAAAAAAACAGAAGCAAAGAATACAGAAGACATTTATTGAAAGTCAAAAATAAAAAGAAGTACAGACCGGCCATTGACTGCTTTCTACAATCTAAACAAGCAAATCACTAAAGGCTACAGAAAAAGGTACTACAGTCTGTTATAAAATAGTTTTAATTTCATTTTTCCTTTTTTTGCATTACATTTTTTAAGCCAGGCATTGGAATTTCTGATGTGTACGGTCACCCTCCCATGCCTTATCCCAATACTGAACCTGTAATAGCTGGTTATCAAAATATACAATACATCTGTTTTGCCATAAAAACTTGGGTTCTGCCACCCTCTCATGTCTTACAACAGGTATAAAAAAGTATAAATATTTACACCTTTTTTCTCATTACTCACATTTACATGCAAAAAACAAAACAAAACACAGGATCAAAAGGAAAGGTGAAACTCCTCTCTCCCAATTCAATGCAGTGTGTCTTTTGTGCCATTTTGGGGGGAAAACCACACACCAAAACACACTGTTAACAGAAAGTCTTGCTGACAGATTGCAAGGCATTGAAAAGGCCAGCTAGGAAAGGCTGTGTTCCAAGGAGTATCCCCACCCCCAAGAGGGGCATGTCAAATATTTTTAAAAAGTTAAACTTAAGACGATTCTAACCCAGATTCCATTAGGATTTAATGTGCAACTGTTGGATGCCATGGGTGATCTAATTTTAGAGACCAAGATGGGACCTCCTACACTCCAGAGAGACTTGATCTTGCTTTTTTATGAAGAGTGTGTGTGTGTGTGTGGGGGAGACCTGTTAACTTTGTCCTGCAGAATGCAAGACAGTTCTCCCCCTCCCAATATTACACTGAGGCTTTTAGGAAAATAGTTAAGGCATGTTACCACAGTGGATGGGCTGACTTGCCCAATCCCCTTTTCTCAAAATGTCTCACAGCCAGCCTGCAAATGGTAGATCACTTGCAGAGGACGAAATGGCTCTACCCTGACCGCAAAGACTTGAAAGAGAGGGCAGTGCCCCACAGCCCTGGGCAAGCGAGACTGGCTTGCTGGAGGTCTGCCTTGGGCCCAAATGTTAGCACCAACTGATTGTGTGAGGTTCCTCCGCAGATACTTCTGCTTTGCTTTCCAGGAGGGTGATATTTGTGACGCAAGGTAGGATGACTCCTTGTCTTGCACTGGCAACCCAAGCAGAAACCCTTTCATTCAAGCTGTCACACATTCCTCCAGCATAGATTGCATCCCCCCCATTAATAACTGGGGAGGGTTTATTTTGAAAAAAAGCAAAAAGGATTAAGACTTTTTTTAAAAAAAGAAAATAACTCAAGTGACAAATGCAAGTCAACAACTCCCGTGAAACAACAGGGAACGCAAGTGACTTGAGACACCACCACATACATTGAAAAAAATAAAACAACAACTTTGGTCCACAATTTGAAACCCTGATATTAAGTACAAGATTCTGGTTATCTTAGAAATCTCACATGGACTAGAGGGAAATGGTAATGCAACATTGGAATATAAAGAAAGCAGATCAGAATGGAAAAGCTGGAGGCCACAAAGGAATGGTGATTTAAGTATTAATCATGAAAAAAATAACAAAGATTTATTTAAATAATTCATCTAAGCTTGGATTATTAAAGTAATATGACCCTTTTAATTCAGGTCCCTTTCATTTGAAGCAACTGATGTCTGCTATTTCATTCCCCCCCCCCAAAAAAAGTATAACGTTAACTTTTCAGCCATTACCTAATCTTGATAAAACTAAATGGCTGGCTTTCCAGCTTACACAAATAAAATTATAAAAGTACAGAATACAAAAGTAACAGAAGAGTAAGTTTAGATATACTTATACCATCTTATCTATAACAAAAGTTATGCTATTGCCTTTTGCATATATAAATATATTTATGAACCCATTAGAATATTTGGTCAACTGGAAATACAGCTAGGCAAAGACAGACTGCATCTAACAACAACAAAAAAAACTAATAAAAAGTGATTAAAAGAAAACTCTGAAGGCTGCTAATTATGAGAGATGCTGGTTTTGATTATGAAATCAGGAGGGAAGGTAACACAAGGCACCTTAAACCAACCCTTCAAGTGTGGGCTCAAATTAGGTAATCTCAGATCCACCCAAGTCAGACACTCCTGTTTAAATTTACATTTGGGTTTCAATTTACAGTCTGGGATTGCTTCTGCAAAATGGAGAACCCTACAAGACTGACAGCGAAATGTTGATGGACAGGATGAGTCTTCTCCTTGCCACCTGCCCCATGCACCTGCCCATTAACCTGAGCTCAAATGCACGTATTTTTATCAAGTATTTTTAATCAACTTCCTGTAGGAAGTGGGCACTGAGGAAGCTAACTCTGGGCTAAAACACATTTTATTTGGAGCAAATGAAGAGGCCACAAATGGAGCTATTTTCCCTGCTCTTGAAACAGCAGCTAATGAATAGTATCCTCTCCCCTCCTCTGCCACACAGTATGACCTCTGACATCTCCCAGCCCTTTTAAAATTTCCCAGTGACTTCTTTCCTCCCCTCCCCCTTCATGAGGAATTAGTTTGTTTCTAAGGCACCAGAGGTTATTGGATGCAAGGCTTAGGAAAAGGCAATTTTCCCCTGCCTTCCCATTCAAGAAGGCTGCTTGGTGTTTGGGAGAATTCATACCTGATGCTGAAAACAAGCCAAACAGTTTTGGGCAGTCTCTCCAAAAGCTGAGACACACAAGGCATCACTGCAAAGCTAATAAGCTTTCTATAGTGTGGGGCAGGCACTGTCTTTTGTCTCTGTGTGGTCAGGGTAGGCAAGGGAGACTCTCAGAGATTCTTCCAAACAAGAAACTCTTTTTCAGCTTATGATTTTGTTTGCTTTCTTTTCCTGGTCAAAGATTCTTATTACCATAACAGATGAATTAAAATCTGATTAAAAAAAACAAACCCAGTAAACTGCTTTCCTCCTTAAAAAAATAAAATCTGTTGTCTTTTAAGGTCACTTCAGCTGCATTCTTTCTCTCATGCTCTTTTTTAAAGTGGCTTTTTCCCCCCTGGAATGATGGAAGTTTGTCCCACGCAGGTAGGTGGACCAGCCCTTTTTAAAAAACCAAGGAGCAAGGCTGAGCCCGTGGAGAAGGGTGAAGATGATGGTTGATGTCTGTTTTTGTTTTTCAGTCAGGTCCATTCTGCCGCCTGCTTTTCCAAAGCGCTTAAATGGTAGACTTCGAAAAGGACACACGCAAGTGGTGGTTCTCACCAAGGTCGTGGTTATGGAGGTCGATGAGAGATTGGATGGCTTCTTCCACAGACCCCATTTGAATGAGAGCCATTTTACGATCTCTCCTGTTAGAGAAAACAAGCGTGGGAGTCAGAGGGAGGAGTGCAGCATACAGGCTAAGCACAAGGCATTAAGGAGCTCAGGCCAGAGACCTGGAGGTGCCTGATACTGAGAAGGAGCACAGACAGAAGGCTAATTTTGGTGTTCTGATTTAATGTGATGTGTATAATTCTTCCCATCAGCTCTCACTGCAAGGATGGCTGGAAGGTGCAGACCTGTAATATCTGGAATGGTGGAGTAAGACTGACACTTCACTCTGTACTCGAATTTGGTTCAAATAACATTCTGGGGATCTCATAAATGAAGCACAACAATCCCATGACAAAGGGATGGCCAGATCTGGGAACCATCTAAGTATGTTCTGTAGGTAGAATGTGGGAAAATTACTTTTTTTAAAGTCATTCTCAGAATCATGGCCTGAATCCAACTGCCAGTCCCAGGAACAGCAGCCCCATTGAAGTAGTGGAACTGATGTAAATTCTGACTTTTCAGCAACTGGCTTAATGCAAAGTGGAGAAAGCCCAGTTCCTCAACTCCCTTTGTTGAACTGCACAACAACAATTTTTCTGCACAATTTTTCTCCCCAAACTGCCTGAAATACCAAAAACTGCTTTAAAAAGCAAGGGCTTACTCTATTGTCCCAACCCAAAAATTCTCCCAAATGCCCCAACCTGCCAATTTGCAGTCAAAAATGAAAATGGAAGTGACACAACATACTTTTAGCTCCTCAGGGAAACTGGGCAGACTACTGAGGACTAAAAGTGGCCTGTATACCACATGTAGTGGCTCACTCCTGATTGCATGGGTCTAGTTAAGCTGGGACTCGCAATGTGTTTTTAAAACTTGTGGCCACTTGACGCAAACCCAACTGCAAAGGATCGTACAATTCACATCACTACCCTGCTGAAGGCTAGAATCTGAAGAGCGATGCCAACCTAAATGCTGAGGCTGGTACAAGCCCCCTGCTCCTCCCAGCAAGGAAGGGGCAGCTGAGTTGAAGCACTTGCTCTGAAGAAACTGTCCTCATTCTAACCTGCTGGTCAGCAGAGGGCAAGAAGGTCCTTCATCCCTATGTCCCCCCACCAAAGCATGAAAAGAACTGGACTTACTGGAAGAATTTAAAGCCTTTCACAATACCACCATTGCTCGAGAACAGCAGCTTGAGATCTTCTTCAATGATTGAAGGCCTGGATGAAAAAAAAGGGCACAAGGGCATCAGATTTCAGAGTTGTGGAGGCACAGGATGTCCACAGATCCCACACCTGACAGGCTCCTGCTTCCAGCAAAATCAGTCCCATGGCTGTTGCAATGCCCTACCCTCTGGGACGCTGCTTGCAAACTTACCTCCTACAACACACAGCCATGGCCAAACTCTGTCCTGCTTCAGTCACACTTCCCACTAGCTCTTCGTGGGAGGGATAAGCGGGGAGGGATATAATGGTGGCACACACCACAGGTGCACACACCATTATTTGCAATGGGGCTCATATATTTGCGAGCCACCATTTTTACGAGGGTGGTGGTCCAGAACGGATCCCCGCGAATTGGGAGGGTCTACTGTATTAATAAATTTCAGTTCAACAGTGGAACACACTCCCTTGGGGTGTGGTGGAGTCTCCTTTTTTGGAGCCAACAAACAAATGGTCTGCACATAACTGCATTCAGTATCCCAGACCTTGACAAGAGAATAAGTTGCGTACAGCCAGTAATTGTGCAGCTGAGACTCATCCACTTGTCACCATCGACACTGCTCTTCTTCTTCTTTAGAGACCCCACACTCCACCAGCCACCCTATTTTCAGGCCACTTACGGAATGTTGGAGAGGTGAAGAGTGGCAGAAGGGGGGAAAATATTTTGGAAGTTCTTGGAGCCAGGCTTCTTGAAACGATGGAGGGGGGAGTTGCCATAATCCTTGGTCAGCCCTTGGTCTTCCTGCCCTTCGCGAGGCAGCTGCACTGTCTGGTGTTTTGACAGAGTGATCCGGATGGGTTTCCCATGCAACTTCTGACCATTGAGGTGGCTCATGGCTGTTGTATGTTATGGAAAGAGAAATACAGAGGGAGGAGATTTACATCATAGAAGCATACTCAGCCTCCGAAATACAAATGCCTACCACTACTTGCAACAAAACAACTGGATGGCTCTTGTCCTTTCTCAAATGATCTCTGTTGGGAACTGGAAGATACCTTTTTTCAAACTAACTTAACGCTCTGGTCCTGGGATTCCCTGGAATACAAGGGAAGAAAACTTCAGGTTTTTGGTGGTGCCCTTATCTGTGCACTGAAGCTACGAGACCACCTGTCCTGTGAAGTTGTGCAGGCAAGGCTCTTGAAGGCCTGTCAAGAAGTGTTTGAACCAGGAGCAGCAGGTTGTGGTGCCTTCTAGTAACTCAGAATTATGGACTTTCCACCCAACTTCCTTTCCATGTCTTTTAGATTGTATGCACAAAGGCAAGGACTGTCCTAAGAGAAAACAGTAGGAAGCAACTCTCTCAGTAAGGAAAAAATAAGGTCTATAGAGCAGACACTGATTCAGGAATGCCACAGAAAACCTGTCCAGTTTTTGCCTCCAAGGTATGTGAGCAGAGTGGATGGAAGGAACATAACTTAAGTAAAGACTGTCCAAAGGAGAAAAGTGCATCGGTGGTGCCATCCGTTGTACCTGTTTTGCAGCTCTCAGAGGCTGTATGGAGTGGGTGCTGGTGCCAAGGCAGAGGGGCCAGTTTATAAGAAAACACCATCGTACCTTGTGTTTTCCTCTCATCTCCCCGAGTATTGAATCAGCAAATCTCTCATATGAGCTATTTCATACTGATCATTATTTGTAACAACACAGTTGCATTTTACACATTATACCAAAGCAGAAGAAACAGTAAATGGAAGCCATTTTGTATTATTATTGTCTGGGTTTTAGTCCTAGCTTCTAAAGACATCCTGAGGGCATGCGATCCCACTAATCTCAGAAGTTAAGCAGGCTTGGTCCTGGTCAGTAATTAGAAGGGAAACCTTCAAAGAATATGTGTAGGCTACCTTCAGAGGCAGGCAATGGCAAACCACTTCTGAGTTCCTTGCCTAAGAAAACCCTATGCAATTAATAGGGTCACCCGACACTGACATTACATTAGTGTGGAGACTACTCCAGGGAGTATGTCAGTCTGTTGCATCCAAGAACAGCAGCATCCTGTGGCATGTTAGAAAGGAGAAATTTATTTGCTATTAGCCTTCATAGACTGCTGCTCTCTCCATCAGTTGCTTGTTGTATTTATTGCTCAAGTTCTCGATTATAGACAGCTTTGAGTGAGTCTTTCCAGTTTTTTCATTCCAATCCACTCTTCCTTCATCAATTATATCCTCCAATCATAATTATCCACGTGCTCCATACATCTGATGAAGTGTCTGCAAACCCACAAGAGCTTGTGCCAAACTAATCTTGTGCATCAATATGCAAAGGGTCTTGTAGCAACTCTAAGACTAACTGAAAGAAGCTTGAGTCTATCCCTGTGCATCTGAGAAAGTAGGCTCGAGTCTACAAAAGCTCACGCTGCTGGCATCTTTCTTTCAGTTAGTCTCAAAGGTGCTACAAGACCCCTTTGAAGATTGATTTTCCAGACTAACACTGCTAGGTCTTTGACATCTTGTACATATTTAAGAGCCTCTTTTGTCTTAAGATTCTGTTGTTTTAATGTGGCTGTGGCTGAGCTTGCCAGATGATGATATTCTGAAAATCTGACCAGTATCTACTGTAATTTCCGGTGTATAAGACGATCGGGCGTATAAGATGATCTCCTGACTTTTACAGTTAAAATATAGAGTTTGGGATATACTCGCCATATAAGACTACTCCCTTATACACCGGAAAATATGGTAGGTTCTATCACAGGGTTTCCTTGGCAAGATTTCTTCAGAGGTGGCTTTTGTCTTGGACAAGTCACACTCTCTCAGCCTCAGGGGAGGGAAAAGGTAAGGGCAAAGCCCCTACCCCTGAAGAAAGGAAGGAAGGCATCGCCCGCTGTAGGTCCTTGCTGCAGCAGGCGAGGCTCTGTTGGGGCTGTTGCGGGATGAGCCGGGGCTTGGGAAGGGAACCGGTCTGATCCTTGTGAAAGGAGGCCCCCGGCCAGGACTCCTGCCAACACCACCTCCACCATGGCTGGCCTCCAGCACTGCCCTCTTGGCCCTGGGGGTCAGCCAGAGCCCCGCAGCAGGAGCAGCATCAGGTGGGTCCTGGCCTTGGGTCACCGTGGGAAGGGGATGGATGGGAGACCAAGGGAGGCACAAGGGAGGACTGGCCGAAGGCAAGCCCAAAGCTCTCCTCGGGATAGAAGCTGAGGCCTTCCCCTGAGGCTGAGAGAGTGTGACTTGCCCAAGGCCACCCAGTGGGTTTTTACAGGGCCTTCCCTCGTCCCTCTGTAAGCCACAGGCAAGATAGACAGCAGAGAGGCAGGACGGGCAAGGCAAAGGAGGGCAGACCAGCCCAGGGTGGCGAGGGAGGAAGGGAGGCCCTCCCAGAAACACCACGTCTCGGCCCACTTCCTCCTCCTCTTCCCCCAGGCCAAGCCACCACCTCCTCCCTGATCTTGCTGAGGGTTTCACCCAGCGTGGTGAGTGTGTTGAGGGGGATGATGAGGGAGACAAAATGGCGGCAGGGCTGAGGGGGTCCTCTCTCCTGGCCTTCCTCTCTTCCTGGCATATAAGATGACCCTCGACTTTTGAGAAGATATTTTTGGGGGTTAAAAAGTCGCCTTATACACCAGAAAATATGGTACTGTTCCTTCAAGAAAGATCTTGCCTCTCAGAATTTTGGACTTTTGAGGGAAAGCAAAAGTTCAGAGGCAGACAAAAGACCTCAAACCAGTGGTGATATGTTCAGATAAAGCTGGGAAAAGGCTCTTCCTGAAAACCTAGAGAATCAACACGGTCTCTGCAGCAGATGGTACAGAGCCTGATGGACCACTGAGCTTAATGGATCTCTTGTCTCAACCAACTACCACACTTCCTAGGTTACTAAGGAAAGAAAAGCACATGCTCACCCAGCTGGGCTTGATTGCCATCTGCCATCTGAACCAGGGCATTTTCCTTTTTATTGAACAATATCTTCACTCTTTGCACATCACCATAGACCCCTTCAGGAAAGTGAGGAAAAGGGGAAAAAAAAGGGGGGGAAGCATATAGTCAGGTGGAAATCCTGTTAATCTCTACCCCAAATTTATTAAGATGCATTCAAACTTCAGATTGCTCTCACATCACTTAATTTAGTTTCATTCTACTGAAGATAAATCTGATCAGCAGCAGAGTTAAGAGAAATGACTCTCAGAAACAGTTTTTTAAAAAATACTAGGGGCTTACCCACTAAAAATGCCAAATGCTGCCAGTGGAGACAAGATGGACAAATTCCACATGCTACCTAAACATCACCTATCCAACAGACATGCAAAGCAACCAAAAACCATGCATGATGGTGTATACAAAAAGAAAAAAAGAGAGAATAAAATGGAAACAAAACTCAAGTAGCACATTGTGTAACTAAAGCATTCAGCCAAACCACCAATCTCCCCCTCCCCATGACCACACCTCTTTTCCCCAAAGTAAAATCTCAAAATGAAAAAAAAAGTAATAAAAAAGTGTGAATAACATACCGAAAAGAATAAAGAGGCATTGGGGCGTAACTCTCTTTAGAGAACAGCAGAGCAAGGCAGCGGAGGGACAGGGAAGAGGTAAGGAATCGGAGGGGAGAGCGAAGGTTGCGCAAATCGTCGACAACGAAGGAAAGGTAGAGTCCCCGCAGGAAATGGCGAAATTGGTTGATGGATGATGAAGTTTTCAAGATGGTTAATATTGGAGGGCAAGTTGGTTTCCGAAGAGCAGGAAGGTTTGGTTTTTTGTTTGTTTGTTTTGAGAGGGGTATTTTTTTTAAAAAAACAACAACAACAAAAATTGTTTCAAGCAACAACAGGAAGCAGAAGTACCGTGCAGTCAGTTGGCAAAGAAATTCCGGATCAAGGAGAAGGGAGGAAAAAAATATTGAGGGATGGGGTGGAGAGAAAAGAAAAAAAGTAGCAAAAAACACAGGTCAGTAAATACATAAAAGAAATATGTAGTGTTCCATCAGTAAAGATGTATAGATTTCTAAAACGACAACACTTTTTTTTACAGAAAAAAACTAGTTAATAGGTTTGTTTTTAACCTAGTGGAACACAACAATAAAAGAAGAGCACTTTACTTCAGTTAAGGTTTATCTAAGAAGGAAGGCAGTATTGCAACAGAGTGACTTCAAACTTTTTAAAACCTCACCATGACCGTCCAAGGCTATAAGGGAAACCCTGTGAAGATCTCAAGTTAGCCTCTGGCACAGATTTTTCCCTGGCCAACTCCAAATAACTGAAAATAATTTGCCAACAAAAGGGCGAATGGTCAATCCCTTCAAGGCCAAGGCTCTCCAACTCCAAATTCCCTCTCCCAAATGGAAGGATGCTATCTAAGCCTTTCTAAACTGAGAGTATGGCCCACACAAACTGTAGAAATAATCCAGTTTGAGACTGCTTTAACTCTCCTGACCCAATGCTAGGCAATTCTGGGAACTGTAGTTTTGTGAGACATTTAGCCTTCTTTTTCAGAGCTCTGGTGCCACAATAAACTACAATTCCCAAGATTCTCTAGCACTGAGCCGGGTCAGTTACAGCAGTCTCAAACTGGATTATTTCTAACAGGATTATTTCTGCAGTATGTTTTGGACCAATCTGATAAATCTGTGTCAGCTTTACAGGTGGTTTTTAAGGAAACGATTACAACTTCACAGAAGGAAAAAGGGTGGTGAGAGAGGGTAAGGAGGGTTATCCTAAAGGTGACTAAAATTTGCAGGAGCCTTACATCAATTCCAAATCCAATGATATTAAAAAAATTCACCATACCTTCCGAAACTCCACTGATTTCTTCATCAGGCAAGGTGTTAAAAACCATAAAGGAGAAAAAAATTGAAAATGCTAGTCATAGGCCTGCATCTTGCTGTTTCTGTTCTCAGTTTAGATGGTATGGAGGGAGTATTACTTGCAGGCTCGCACCTCCTCCTTCTGGCCATGTGGCTGTTGGGAGATTCCCAAAGTCCAGGAAATTTAACATCCGTTTGCAACAGATATTTCTTTGGTATCTCCCAACAGCCACATGACCAGAAGGACGAGGCGCCAGCTTGCAAGTAATACCCCTCCATACTATCTAAACTGAGTACTTAGGACAGCAAAATACAGGCCTCTGACTAACATCTTCAATTTTTTTCTCCTGCATACTTTTTAACACCTTGGCTGATAAAGAAGCCAATGGAGCATCGAAAGTTTGCAACATGTATATTGTGCATTTTAGTTGGCTGATGAAGGTATCACCATTTGGTGGATTTTTGATGTTATTAGATTTGCTATATGACCAAAACAGCTACCCCTGGATGTTTTCATCAATTCCACTCTGAAATGTGTGAATGGCAGTGTTAGAAATGGCCAGATTTCATGTCAGGAAGGGTGGGTCTCAAAATGCCCAGTCAGAGACTGAGTTCTATTAAGCACTTTGCTGGCTAACATCTGTTTGCATGAGAGTCTGCTGTGCCAGGAATGGTTCCCCCTGAAACCCAAGCAAGGTTCTCCTTGCAATTCAGCAGAGGTTTCGAGGAGTCTTCTCAGGGGACCCACCCAGGCCTAAATGTCACTTCAAGGCAACATCCTTTGAGGGTTGGGGGAGTGTGAAGCCAACATCTGATAGTAGCAAATGTGTAAAAATGTTGATAAGGAGACTGTAGACTCACTGCCTTTTCCCCCAAGGTTCTTTAGGGACTCCAACAAAACCTCAGAAACTTTTTTACTGGAAGAGCTTTTCAACAGTGGAATGGACTCCCTCATCAGAGGTGGTGGATGCTCCTTCTTTGGAGGTCTAAATTGGGTGGATGTCCTTCAGAGATGCTTTAATTGTGGACTCCTTTGGAGTCTTATGATTATATGACCCAAGGATGCCTGTAAAAAGGTGCTTCCACCTTGTAGGCTGCCTTGAATCCCATTTTGGGAGAAAGGTGCAATATAAGTCCCCTAAATAAATAAATAGGATTACTGGCCCTTTTGTATTGGTAGTGACTAGGAAAGAACTGGTGTGGTGCAAATATGTCAGACTGCAACACAGCCTGCTTAGCATGCTTTCTAGTCAGGGACTTCTTGTCATTTGAGAATCAGTCAGGTCACCATGGAAAGAGCTGTTCAGTAAACTATTAGATTCCACATGACAAAATTCACTTCTATGTGGCCAAAACGTCAAGGCCAGCTAAGACAGGGTAACATTTCCCCTCTCTTCTGTCTACAGAGGGTTCACTCTTGCCAAGCCTGCTAAGCAGAGGCATTCCAGCTCCAAGAACTAATTAAGGTGTGAGACAAAGGACTCCAGATTCTCTACATTTTTAATACAAGCTTTCAGTACTGGTGACTCCTGGGAGGAGAGGAAGTTCCTCTGGAGAATACTGCCTCTTCAGCTCTATGCACAGATTAAGTTTCTACAACACTGATTATACAAGCAATGGGGGGGAAAATAAAGAGTCAGAGTTGTTAGTTCAGCTTCACTACAGATATTACAGTTTCTAGCCCAAAAGAGAAGCTGGATGGATGAGTAAAAGGGGAAAAAAAAAACCACGCTCAAAACGTGCACACAAACAAGTCATGAAATCAGCTGCGCAGCAATACTCACTAGGATCCAACCCACTAGGTAAAAGCCGCAGAGTGATGGCACACACTAACTACTGAATTTGCATTGTTCTCCCACCCACCCATCAATTTGAGATTAGGGGTGCCAAATTTAGGAGGGCCAATTCTTTCCTTGTTCTCTTCTTTTTCCAAATTAATGAGAGCCCATAGTGACACAATGTCATTTCTGTTTGCCATTTTGGCTGATTTTCTACATTTCATTCATGTCTGAGGATCAGAGGAAGCAAACCATTGATTTGGACACATCTGGGGTGGTTTTCATATTACCTGATTTTTTTTTAAACCTGGGGGCTATGGGAGTCTACAAGGGCTAAACTTAGAGGAGTCTTAAATGGAGCATGTCCCAAGGAGGGTGGCCAAAATGATGAAGAGTCTGAAAAGCATGATCTATGAAGAGAGACTTAGGGAGCTGAAGATGTTTAGCCTGGAGAAGAAAAGGTTAAGGGGTGACACAATAGCCCTGTTTAAATATTTGAAGGGGTGTCATATTGAGGATGGCACAAGCTTGCTTTCTGCTGATCCAGAGAAAAGGACCCGGAGCAATGGATGCAAACTACAGGAAAAGGGATTCCACCTAAACATTAGGAGGAACTTTCTGATAGTAAGAGCTGTTTGACAGTGGAATACACTCCCTCGGAGCGTGGTGGAGTCTCCTTCTTTGGAGATTTTTAAACAGAGACTGAATGGATATTTGTTTGGGTACTTTGATTCTGTGTTCCTGCTTGACAGAGGGTTGGATTGGATGGTCTTTGCAGTCTCTTCCAACTCTATGATTCTTGGAGGTCACTCTTTTCCCTCCCGTCTGGACTGAACAGTACCCGTTCCTCCAACCCCCCAGACTGTGTACTGGACGTAGCTTGTCTCCACCCTGTTACACAGCACCAGGGGTCCAGAATGAGTTCTCCTACCAGAAGCGAAGAGAAATAGTATCTTCCTCTGGAAAAGGGAGAAGATTCTCTGCTGCACATTTACTAAGACAACATTCTGCTGAGTATCCTTGATCAATTGTTTTGCTTTTGGAAATCCTCCTTTGCCTTTCAAGAAGCACCACCTAGCTGGAGCACACTGCATGGTGTTCCCTTTCAACCACTAACGCAGCTCCAAGATTGTCACCCCATGCCTGTGTTTTCCTGGTGGAAAGGGAAAGGGGCCCCTGGTCACTGGGTTGAAGACCATGTTGGGAGTGAGCAAGTATTGCTGGCAAAACTTCATGTCCTGGAGAGAACAGCTGAAGTAGACAGAAAGCAGAATAGATAAAACAGATTAAATGTGTTAATTTCCTATTTGGTTTTCTCATCCATGCCTCTGCCTTTGAGATTCAGACACAACTAAAACAAGCAGAAATATAGCTTCTGGGCACTTTGGAGCACCTGGTCTCAAACAACATACACAATTCAGTGCCAGAAGAAACCCAAATGCAATTTCTGCTTTGCACTCAGGTTGTGGGTCTAAAAAAAACCCACTTCAAAGACGAAAGCGGACCATGCTAAATTAACATCCTGTACATAAACGGCAACAGACTTCAATTTTCACATGCCTTGAGTCTGCTGTAAGCCATCCAAACGTTTCAACTTAAAAAGGGGAAGAGGGAAAGCGTTAGAATTGAAAATGTAAAATTATTTAAGAAGTTAAAAAAGAACAGAAATAAAGCACAACTTAAAAGAGTTTTGATGAAGGGGAATGTATCAATACACAGCAAAAGAAAATAAATACTCGCAAAAGGGGGAAATGAAGCTAAGCTGGCAGGGAGATTGGGAGGAAATCAAGACACCCACGAAGAGCGCAGGATAAATCCTGTCTCTCCAACTGATGCATTTCAAGGTTACAACATGCCCCCCCCCCCAAAAAACAAAAACCCACTACAGGAATTTTGCTATGGTGTGGAAGACCCAAGTACAGACAAAACTGCAAGGGGATAAAAGGTGTGGGGAGGGGGATACGGTGAAGATGTTTTCAGGATTTCAGTTTTGGGAGGGAAAGCAGACTACTTTTGGTTAGCAACCAAGGAGGGAGTTAACAGATTTGTGACTTCCAACCATAAGGCCTTTAAGTTACCCACTTTTCAGTTAGGTTGGGCTGGGGCCGGACTCTCTCATTTTAGACATCCCCTTTCAGAGAGAAAGAGAGAGAGAGATAAGGAAAGAAAGAAAGAAAAAAGAGTCAGCATTGTGACGCTTCAGCACAAGGTATTTCTGAGAAGTGATTCACAGAACAGTGAGATTGGAAAATAAACTGGAAGGAAGCAGAAAAAAAATGCAAGTTATACGGAGAGAAAAGATTACAACAAGTCTTCCACTAACCTCAGGGTTCAAATTGCTAACCAGCAGAACGGAGTTCCCTGCCCCAGAAAGGCCAGGAATAGCAATCCGTCCCGCGGCAGCTGCGGCCGCTGGGATAGCCAAAGGAGCAAGCGCTCCGTGTACATTTGGAACTGAGAGGCCTGGAAAAATCAAAGAATATGAACCAGTGAAGATGTCCGCAGCATCACTCACTCACTGCTGTGACTGGCGGCACCAGAGGCAAATGAGCCTTTCTTTATTTCTCTTTATTTAAACAATTTAAATCTCTTTATTTCTTAGGGGGCACTCTTCACACCTCTTCCTCCCTCACCCAGAAAGATAATGGGCTGAAATCTCTCCAGTTCTGGCATTGCTCTCAGCTTCTGACAGAACAGGCTGGGGAAGGGCATTCTGCTCTCCTTGGGTGCTGAGCAAATTCAACACCGGCTTTCCAGCAACTTCAGCAACATTTGAGACATTTATTTAAGCAAATCCATTGTGAGGGAACAGGGACAGAGACGACACACAAAGCAGTGCATGGGTAAGGTCATTCCACCATTGCATGCCAGATGTACCTTTTATATATATATATATATATAAAAAGTCATGCACCAGATTCCTAAACCATGATTGTGCACGTTCCGGTCATTTAGTGCCTAACTAACAACAGACATTTAAGTACCAGCTCATCTTAATGCCCTTTCAGTGCTATGACTGCTTGCATATCCACCATGGACACAAACACCAAAACAACACCCACGTGCATATACACCCACAGAAAAAATATCCAGTACAGTGTGTGGGAAGCACAATCATCAGCTAGATGCAGGGAAGAGACGCACGTGTGTTTCAAATAGTATTCAGCATATAGTTCTTTTGCACATTATGCAACAGTTGTTAAGGACCCAAATCCATTTGTTTTGTCTCAACCACAATAAAGGGTGAACCAATGGGTTTATTTTAGTTGAGACCGGATGGATTTAGGCTGAATAAATTTCATCCAAAATAACTACAGGGCCACTACATTGTAGTATCCTCCAGGTCTCTCTACAGCAGGGACAGGCAACCTTTTGGAGACCTGGGCCAGTCTCCCGTAGCCCAGGTCTCGGCTGGGCCAAGGGTGGGGGGGAATGCCGCCGCGCACGCAGCCGCCGCCATACCTTGCGCGGCCGCCCTTTTGGAAGTCAAAATGGCGGCTGCAACGCGTTTGCGCATGCGCAAACGTGTCACGGCCGCCATTTTGACTTCCAAAAGGGCAGCCGCAGCGAGCACGGCCAAAAACGCGCCCCAATGGCGGTGTGCGGTGGCGGCGGCAGCAACCTTCCGCCTGGGCCGGTAAGTCCGGGGCCCGGGGCCTTAACCGGCCCCCGGGCCGTAGGTTGCCGGTCCCTGCTCTACAAGGTGTAGGCCTTTCCACAGAGTGGTTCCCTTGCCAGATGGTCTGGACCAGGGGTAGGCAACCTAAGGCCCGGGGGCCGGATGCGGCCCAGCAAGGTCTTTGGACCGGCCCCAGGCTGGTCCTGCCGCCGCCGCCGCCCGCCATGATGATATTGATTATTGTTGTTATTACTTGTTCTTGGGGTTTTCTTGGCAAAATCTCCACAGGGGTTTTGCCATGGCTTTTCTGGGGCTGAGAGAGTGTGCATACATTTTTAAAATTTTTTTAAAATTAATTTTTAAATTTTTATTATTTATTTATTTATTTATTTTTGGTACTTCGGCCCCCCAATTGTCTGAGGGACAGCAACCCGGCCCCCAGCTCAAAAAGGTTGCCTACCCCTGGTCTGGACTATACTTCTATCATCTCGAGAATGGCGGAATCTCACTATAACAAATGAAAATTTCATCCCCTGGCATCTCTGTATTTTGGCCCTTATTTAAGATACCAAGGGAAGGGGAATATCTGTATATACAGGTTGAGTATACTTTATCTGGAATTTCAAAATCCAAAATTGTCTGCATGGGTGGCAGAGGTACTGACACCTGTGCTTTCTGGTGGTTCAGTGTACACAAGCTTTGTTTCATGCACAGCATTATTAAAAATATTGTGTATAATATTGTGCCAAGTGTATATGAAACATAAATTAAATCATCGTAAGATTTTGGTAAGGTATCTCATTATGTACATGCAAATATTCCAAAATCCAAAAATAATGTAAACTTTTGAAAAATCAGAAATCCAAAACACTTCTGGTCCTAAGCATTTTGGATAAGGGAGCTCAACCTGTGCTTTTTGAAGAAAACTTAAGCCAAAGACTCTTTTCGTAGACTGCTATCTAGATTGCTGATCTCCTGGTTACATTTTGCAGCCCAATATGCCCAAACAGTGAAAGCTGGGTGACATTTTTCTTAGCAGCAAAATGGTAAGCAGAATTGGAAAGATAACCAACATTTAAAGGAACAGTACCTGCAGCTTGAGGAATTGCAAAAGCAGGAGGGAAGCCAGCACCTGTATAAGGAGAGGCAGAAATGATCCCTGGAGCACCTGCAAAGAGAGTAAGCAGATTTATTATCCACCCCATAGATAGAAGACATGCTCCATTATATGCTATAACACTTCCTAAGCAGAGCTCAAATCCAATAAAAGCAAGCCATGTTTTGCATACACCTCTCTGCCCCCCAAGCAAATCTTCAGTAGGCTGTTTTCCCACAAAAAAATCATTGCCATATTCCCATCCCACCACCAAAGATGAGAGAGGAAAAGATGCAACCAGAAGAAAGCATGCTCACTTCTTCATTCACCCACCTCCCCCTCTCCTTTTGCCCATCTGAGATGGGAAATCACCAGTGATTTGAGATGAGAAAGCAATCAAATGGACTGGGGATTTGATTGTGAGGAGACCACGGGGTTCAAATCAGGACTTGATAGTTCGAAAACTGTAGCTTGCCATGACATTTATGCAGGAAACCACAGCTGTGATTATCTGGGTGAAATTCAACAGGGATGAAATGCCATAAAACAGGGCTTAGGAGTTAACATGTGGGCCACGCATTTCCCACCCCTATTATGATCTATGGCAGCAAAGCCCACACACTCATGTTGTGAGTTAGCTTCACGGTTTTTCTGTGCAACTAAGCAAGATATGACCATAAAAGCTACCCTGCCAGACAAAGACTCCCATTTTTCCAGTTAGCATTGTTAATCTGCATAGGGCAAGCTGTTTGAACCAATAAAATGCCTCAGTCCCCACACAGTCAATGAAAGCCTTTCCTATTGATAAAATGCTGCAAACTAATTTTGCAAATAAGTACAAATGGCAGATGGCACTAAAGAGACTCTGGAGAAGAAGCAGCAGCTACGCACAGGAAAAAGTGATCTGGATTTCAGACATGTTCTAGCCTGACTACAAACAACTGAGGTCCTGCAAAGCAGAGTCCACTTCAGCTCCGCTTCCGCAGAAAACCTCTGCAAAAGTAAGCCAAGAGGTGCCACAAGACTCTTTGCTGCTGACAAATAATTTCTGCTGAACTAACTTGCACTGTTCTTGATGTGAGGGTGATCTGCCTGCCAGATTCAATGTCCCATTTGTCCCCAAACCCATGCTTTTGGGGCAAGGCAATACCATTATTGGGCAGACCTACCATTACAAGCAGTAGTAATTTAGAAAAGTAGCCTACATTAGCACTTCATGTATGTTTTCTTGCAGTCAACCTGCAAGACAGGCCATTATCACACAACAGGAGGAAGAAGCCACACCCAGGGCCCACCAATGAATTCACAGCTGAGAGGAAAGGCTGAAACATGACTCATGTTGATTCATTGGGCATGCTTCCAATCCCTTACCAAAAGCCGCTGCCATAGTCTGGTCAAGGGAAGGCTGGTTATCTCCAGAGGGCAGGTCTGGCCGAGTATAGTCTCTGCTTTTGTCATTGTTGTACTTCACATTGAGACTTGTGAGCTTGGAGAAGTCAATGCGGAGAGTGCAGCAGGCATTGTATATGTTCTGTCCATCAAGAGACTGCAAGGAAAGAACAGACCTCTCAATTATACATCCAAGTTCATGAGGGTACTTTTGGGAAATGTGTCTACAATGCTGAGGGTGCATCTTTGTGGGAATATTTTAAAGGGCTGGTCCTTGCAAGAACTGGGGTAGATGGGTGTCTGATCTGTAAGACCAGATGAGCACCCTACATTTTGAGTAATGAACAAATACTTGTACAATTGGGACTTGCAAAACCAGCCTTGTTTGAGTGTTTAGTGGTTGTAAGCCTGGGAGAAGGACAGGTTGCTTACCTGTAACTGTAGTTCTTTGAGTGATCATCTGTGAATTCACACAAATGGGTTATTCTGCACCTGCACAGTAAGCTTCGGAACCTTCTGGAATCACTAGGGAAGACTTTTTGGCAGTAGCTTTACTCACCCTCTATATAAGCACAGCGTATTCCTGCCCTTTCTCAGTTCCAAAGAACGCTGCCTAGCAGCGTAGAGAAATGTAGAGAGAAAGAGCAAGATGCAACTGAGGAGGATGAGCAAGATTTGTGTGAATTCGCAGACCACTCTAAGAACTACAATTACAGGCAAGCAACCTGTCCTTCTCCTTCATGGTCTCATGGTTAGACTGACGAGCTTGTCATTAGTGGAAGAGGGAGTGCCATGAAACCCATGTAAGAAACTTTTCAAAGAGTGTAATTGTGAAAAACAATAAAGTTTACTTAAACTTCAAAACTGAGTGTCTTACAATCTTTTTGTCTTTTCTTATTAACACTAAGCATATTAGTGAGTAAAAAGCAAACCTTAATACAACCCAGAAAGCAACACTGCCCTCCCAAAAGCTGCGTCCTATCTGGCTCCAGTATATAGCCAATAGTGTGTGATAAAAGTCAATGGCTGTGAGCAGACCGCAGCTTTACAGACATCCTCTAGAGAAGCCCGCTAAGGCCCACAGGGCTGATAAGGACCATGGTTCTGATCATGAGTCCAAGAAAAAAACACAAGCACCATGATAGTAAGGACTCTCCATCTGGAGGTGAAAAACCTTCAAAAAAGTGCCATTCATCTTCCCCTCATGGGGTTGAAAATCCAGTACTCAGGAAGCCAAAAAACTTCCCAAGAAGAAAAAGGAGCCTTCGGTAGCCCTCAGGGCCGACCCGAGTCAATCAGTCATCACCACGATTGCAGACATTTGTGTCCCCTCAGGTTCGAATCCACCTGCATTCCAGACGGGCGTACGCTCTCCTAGAGAGTCTCCAGCCCAATCTCTTGAGACTGTCCATGTCAATCTGGGTTCGGAGTCCGAGGGTGAAATCCATGACTTGGACCCTCCATTACTTACTCCGAACCCTGAGCGCACAGTATCGATGCAGATGGTCCGAGTTCACCTGTCGGCATCTCCTCAGCCCCAGCAATTGGTTGTACACACAGGCCACTTGGAGACCTGTGGCCACAGTCTCAACGTTTGCTTTCCTGAGGACTCCCTCTTCTATCATTACCCAGATCTTGTGTACGACAATGAGATGTGTCGCTACTACATGCTGGTTGACCCTGAACAACTTTGACAGTCCTGACACGAGCGCTGATGATCTCCATTAC
This sequence comes from Phrynosoma blainvillii, assembly GCA_026167975.1. NCBI lineage: Eukaryota > Metazoa > Chordata > Lepidosauria > Squamata > Phrynosomatidae > Phrynosoma > Phrynosoma blainvillii. The sequence goes on along the minus strand of JANUYF010000011.1, from coordinate 20,796,541 downwards.
CTTTGCAATCATATACTCTTCAGACATTCCCGGCTAGAGAGTTTCACAAAACTCAAACACAATTGATCTGGGCTACCTCTGAAACACCTTCACCAGTTCCTGTGAGACGCCGGTCCTGGAAGGACAAACCTTTGCCTCGGATGCTGAAAGACACCCCTCCTTGGTCGTCCCATGAGTCCACTCCATCCAGATTCCTTTAAACAAGAGTCTCCATCTCGGGCTCTTGTGATCCCCGCATCCATTGCCTTTCTCCCTTCCATGGAGAACACTGCTCAACGTTCTTAGAATGCTCTGGCGACTATTCCTCCCACCTCCAGGAGGATTAAGAACTTATATAGAATTACTCAGCCATCTTCCTCCTGGCTTTTTGGACCCAAAGCCCAATTCTGCAATTGTTGAGGGTACACAGCTAACCCTGACCCCCAAGACTTCAACTACCTCAGTTGATAAAGAGGGTAAGAAGATTGATAACCTGGCAAAAAAGTTTTATGCAACTGTAGTCTTGGATTTGAAAGTCGTTAATTATAATGCCTCTATGGGTGCATATCAACAGCACCTCATGGAGCGCATGCTTCCATTGCTAGATGACCCGGTTGATGACAAGAAGCTGCTCGTCATGGCTCTGCAGGCTCACTCCTTTGGTGGACACCAAATATCCTCGGCTTGACATTCGGCTGATTACACTGCCAAAGTGCTTTCTGGATCTGTTGCACTTCGCAGGCGTACTTGGCTCCGGTCATCGAACCTCACGCCTCAAGCCCAAGCACTGATAGAAGACATGCCCTTTCGATGATTCTGGTGTCTTTAATAAAGATGTCTTCCTCCTCATATTGTTTTACCCCTCAATGCCAGTAGGGGGGACAGTGGCCAACCTACCCACCTTACCAATACCGTCAATATCAGCAATCAAGAAGAATAGGTTGCTTACCTGTAACAGTATTTCTTTGAGTGGTCATCTGCGAATTCACACAAATGGGTAATGACTGCGCATGCGCAGCAACTTCAGATCCTTCTGGAATCACTAGGCAGACTTTAAAGTTGCAACTTTTCACTGGGCTGGACTTAAGTTGCAACTTTTTGGCGGTAGCGCCGCCCATCCCTATAAAGGCCCTCTATCGGTACCACCCCCTTCAGTTCCGGAAGTTCGCCGCCAGCTGTGAAGTAAACAGAAAACATGAGCAGGCACACATGAGGGGAGGATGGGCGGGATTTGTGTGAATTTGCAGATGACCACTCGAAGAAATACGGTTACAGGTAAGCAACCTGTCCTTCTTCTTCATGGTCTCTGTGAATCACACAAATGGGTAAGACTGACAAGCTTTGGTCAGTGGAGGAGGGAGTGTCCTGCCACAAATATAGTTAATACCACATATAACATGATATAACATAGAAGGCAATGCACATCACTCACTGTGCCCAATGTGATGGTAGACGTTGACATCTCAGTGCAGTCCCGACAGTAACACTGCCCTTCCAAAGGCTGCCTCACATCTGGCTCTGGAGTCCATCCTATAGTGCTTGACGAAGATCAAGGGTTGAGACCAGACCGCAGCCTTGCAGACATCCTCCAACGGTACTCTGGACAAAAAGGCAGATGATGTCACTACCGCCCGAGTTGAATGGGCTCGTACCCCAACCGGTGGTTCTTTCTTAGCAAGTTCATAACAGAGGTGAATGGTAGAAGTCACCCACTTAGAGAATCTCTGAGAAGAGACGGGCAAACCCTTCTTGGCCTCCCCGTAGCACACAAAAAGACGCTCAGAACATCTCGAGCTCGATGTCCTGTCCGCATAGAAAGCCAGTGCTCGACGAACGTCCAAGAGATGGAGTCGCCTTTCCTCATCGGTGGTCGGGCTCGGGGCTAAGGTTGGAAGCACAATATCTTGTTTCAAATGAAAGACTGATACAACCTTCGGTAGGAAAGTAATATCAGATCTTAGTACCACCTTGTCCTTATGAAAGACCAAAAAGGGTTGATCTATTCTGAGAGCACACAGTTCGCTGGCCCGCGCGGGACGATGTGATTGCAACCAAGAAGGCCGTTTTCCATGATAGAAGCCTCATTTCCGTCATGGCTAGAGGCTCAAAGGGGGGAGAAGCAAGCCTGGAAAGAACGATACCGAGATCCCATTTTGGAACTTGGCCCATTTTAATGCATAGGATTTTTGTGTAGCCGGTTTTAAGGATGCCCCAATAACTGCCCTTATAGGGGAAGGTAAGTTGGTTAGGGTCGGATTCTCCATGCGACCAGTTGAAGAGAATTCATGTCCAGATGCAGGACCTGTCTGTCGTGGAGAGAGAGGAGGTCCGGTCGAGGATCGAGGCAGAGGAATTCGTTCTTGGAAAGATCCAGGAGTGGAACGAACCAAGGTTGTCTGGGCCACCATGGAGTGATTAGGATGACATTGGACAGATCCTGTTTGATCTTGGCCATTACCCTGGTAATCAAGGGGAATGGAGGAAACATGTAAAGAAGCCTCTCCGTCCATTGATACACGAAGGCATCCCCCCTGGAACCTGGGGCCCTGAACCTTGAACAAAAGTGTCGGCACTGGGTGTTGAGGTGCGTTGCAAAAATGTCAACTTCGGGCTCTCCCCACATCCGAAAGAGGTGAGCAACCGTCTCGGGATGGAGGTGCCACTCGTGACACGAGTCCACGGACCTGCTGAGCTGGTCCGCCAGCTCGTTCTCTTCTCCCAGCAGATGAATAGCTTGCAAGATGATGTTCCTTGCAATGCAACAGTTCCAAATGTGGAGGGTCACCTGCAGTAGAGATCGAGACCTTGTCCCCCCTTGCTTGTTGATGTAATACATGACGGTAGTGTTGTCCGTAGACAACAGCACTACCTTGTCCCGCAGCAAGGGCTCGAAGGCTCTAAGAGCTTTTTGTACAGCTAACATCTCCAACTCGTTGATATGGAGCAATCTTTCTTTCTTGTTCCAGTGGCCCCAAACAGTGAGGTTGTTGACATGGGCTCCCCATCCCTCCATCGATGCGTCTGTTGTTAGGGACAATTGAGGTTGCGGCAGGAGGAATGGCATCCTGGAACATACATTGATGGGATCAAGCCACCACCGCAGGGACCGAGCGACTGCTCTCAGTACCGCGAGCCACAGGGATGGAGGATCTCGAGCCGGATCAAAAACGGAGAGGAACCACGATTGTAGGGGCCTGAAGTGGAGTCGAGCCCACGGCGTCACGAACGTGGTCGATGCCATGTAACCTAGCGCTATCTGTATGGAGTGTGCTGTAACATGCTTCTTGTGCAAACAGTCTCGAACAGCGCACTTCAGCGCTTGAAAGCGGTCTGGTGGGAGGAACGCCATAGAAATGGTTGAGTCCAGAGTGGCACCAATGAACTTGCACCTTTTGGATGGAACAAGGCAGGATTTTTCCAGATTGACCATGAGACCCAGGGACTGTAAGAGAGCCAAAGTATAGTCTATGTCTCTTAAAAGTCGGTCTCGGGGTGGAGCCACCAGGAGTCAGTCGTTTAGGTACGGATAGACTGGAATAGCCTGTTGATGCAAGAAGGCAACGACAGGAGCCATACACTTTGTGAAGACCCTTGGGGTGGTAGAGAGGCCGAAGGGTAAGACTCTGTATCTGAATGCTTGGTCGTCCACGGCAAAGGCCAAGAACTTCCTGTGGTCCTCCCGAATTCCGATATGAAAGTAAGCATCTTTGAGGTCCAGAGTTGCCATCCAAAATTCTCCTGCAATAACGGCAAAATAGATGCCAAAGTTACCATACGAAAACGTTTGCAAGTCATGCATCTATTAAGCTGTTGAAGGTCTAGAACAGGCCTCAGGCCCCCATCCTTTTTCGGTACCGTAAAGTATCGGGAAAAGAAGCAAGAAGGATAAGTTGAGGGATCCATGGGCTCTATAGCGCCCTTGTCCAATAATGAGCGTACTTCATCGAGAAAGGTGTGGGAAGGGGGTGTGTGGAAAGAAATACCCCTGTGAAGGGGAGCTCAGAGAACTCGAGGGCATAGCCGTTAGCTATGATGGATAAAACCCAAGAGTCAGATGTAATTTGAGACCAAGAGGTGATAAACGGTCTCAATCTGTCACCAAACAAAAAGGGGCCGGGGAAGTACGCTGGGACACATCATAAAGCCTTTTTAGGCCTGTCCCCATCCTTTTTACGGTACTGCCAGAATCTTGACTGGGGGTGAGGGCAGCGTCCCGAAGACGAGGATGACTGAGACTGGTTTCTCTGTCTGGGTGGATCGGGCTGGAAAGGCCTATCTGCATAGAAGGGCCTCTGATGTTGCTGTGGGTACCAAGGTCTCGATCCCCCAAAACGACGGCATTACTGTTGATGGGAAGTTGAGGACTTCACCTTCTTTCTTTGCTGCAACCTTCATTTTGTATTTCAGGTTGAGCTTCTCATCCGTACTCTTGTTGAAGAGGCCGGAATCATCAAAAGGTAGATCCTCGATCATGGTTTTAGCATTGGTGGTCAGATCGGAGGAACGGAGCCAGGCAAACCTCCGCAGGGCGATCGAACCCACAACCAGCTTAGCAGAACAGTCCGCCACATGGCGCACTGAGACGATCTGCTGAGCGCCGATGGAATGCGATTCCGACTGTAGGGCAATCGCTAGGGCCTTCTTGTCTTCAGGCAAGTCATCCAGGAGCGGCAGCAATCTCTCCATGAAGTGTTGCTGGTATGCCCCCATGCAAGCGGCATAGTTGGCCACCTTCATGTTGAGCACAGCTGCAGCATAACATTTCTCAGCCAGTCCATCAATCTTTTTTCCGTCCTTGTCCACCGGGGAGGTAAATTTAGAGGACGTCACTGTCTGAGCCCCCTCGACGTCAGATGTCAGAATTTGGCTTGGGGTGTTCTTAGAGCCAAGAAGATTGTGAAGGAGCAATACGGTACAGGTTCTCAATCTTCCTCGACGTGGACGAGACGGAAACCGGGGCTGACCAAGAGCGCTCCGCGATGTCCTTGAGAGAAGGCAGGAAGCCAAGAGCTGGTGGTGTGGGGACTCTGCCATGGACTCTGCGCTCGATGGAATCCTTGGGTTGGCTATCAGAGCGTACCAACTCGACATCCAATGCCTCTGCCATGCGGACAATTTGTTCTGTGAAGAACTTCACATCATCTGTGGGAGAAGCTGGATGGTGCTCGACTAGGGTGGTGTTCCCTCGAGGCGAAACTGGGGAGGATGAAGACGAGGACGGGACTGAGGCAACGAACACAGAGGGTGATCTGGAACGAGGTGTAGAGGAGCAGGACCGTGTGCGGTCTTGACGGGACCGATGACGCTTGGCCTGGTCTTGAGGTGGAGGAGCCAGAGGTGATGCAGAGCGGGATCGAGAGAGTCGGCGAGAGGGGGAGCGATGACGAGGAGACGGCGACACCCCGTGTACCTGGGCTTGAACACGCATGGTGGATGGGCGAGAAAGGCGAGCTCTCGGATCCACTTGCATGAGGAAGCGGCCAGTCAAGGAGTCAAAGTCTAAATCGGGGTTTTCCCTCAAGATCTTCTCAGTCTCTGGATCGAGGGGCTTCGGTACCGAGGGTGGCCCAGTCCTTGTGGAGAGTGGAAGTCTCAGAAGCTAGCAACGGCACCTCTTCCCATCGAGCCCTTCCTCCCCCCCCCCCAGCGGCAGAGGGACTGTGATCTGGGCCTGCCCTTGGCCCCAGCACGCTCCGGCCTTGCCAGGCCCTGCGGACCCGGTGGTGAGCGGCGCGAGGAGGAGGAGGGCGGGACCATCTGGGCCTATAAAGGCCCCATCGAGCCCTTCCTTCCCCCCCCCCCCCCCAGCGGCAGAGGGACTGTGATCTGGACCTGCCCTTGGCCCCAGCACGCTCCGGCCTTGCCAGGCCCTGTGGACCCGGTGGTGAGCGGCGCGAGGAGAAGGAGGGCGGGACCATCTGGGCCTATAAAGGCCCCATCGAGCCTCCCCCCCCCAGCGGCAGAGGGACTGACATCTGGGCCCAGTTTTCGACCTAAACGCTGCTGGCTTCGTTCAGCCATTGGATGGCCTTGAGGAATCACCTCCCTCTCATAACTGCTTGGCTTTCCATGCAGCTGCAGCTGGAACCAAAAATTGGAGTCAGCTGGGTACTCGTCCCTCCCTCCGTATGTTGGAGCTGACCATAATTTGGGAGCGGATATTCGGGTGGTGTGGGGGAGGGGGAGGTATGGCGGTAGCAGAGCCAACAGATGTTACAAAAGAAGGAGGGATCGATGTTTGATATCTATCCCTTCTTCAGTTGGCTCTGTTTCCCAAGGTAACTTGGAGAGCGCTCCAACCATTCCACTGACTCTCAACCTGCTCCTTTGCAATGCCAGGTCGGTTAAAAATAAAACATACATCATCCACGATCTCCTGGTGGATGAGGCAGCCGACCTGGCATGCTTCACTGAGACCTGGCTGGGAGATGCCAGCCCTTTGACCTGGGCGCAGGCTCTCCCGGCCGGGTACTCAGTTATTGAGCAGGTGAGGGAAAGTGGGCGGGGTGGTGGTGGTGGTATAGCCTTGGTTTATAGGAATACCTTAACCGTGATCAGAAAACCTATCCGGAAAACGACGCGCATCGAGTGTATGTACCTCAGCCTGAAGACCAGGGATAGTTTGGGGATTCTGTTGGTATACCGGCCACCCCGTTGCTTAACAGACTCCCTGACCGAGCTGACTGCCCTGGTTTCTGAGTTGCTGTTGGAATCGCCCAGACTTTTGGTTCTGGGCAATTTCAACATTCCACTCGAAACCAGTTTACAAGATCTAACTGGCGCGGCTCGGGAGTTCATGGATACCATGACCAACATGGGCCTATCCCAGCTGGTCAACAGGCCCACACATTGTGCTGGTCATACACTCGATGCGGTCTTTAGTACGGAGCAGGAATATCCATGGGCGGAGATTAAAAATACCTCCGCCCTGTCATGGACGGATCATTTTCTGATCAGGGCAGAACTAAAGGCTGTTATCCACCCTCCCGGGGGTGGCGGACCTATTAGAACTGTCCGCCCTCGAAGGCTAATGGAACCAATTGGTTTCCAGAATGCCCTAGAGGGTCTAATGGTTGGTAACGCCGGTGATTCTGTCGAAGCCTTGGTGGACACTTGGAACACCGATCTCACCAAGGCTATTGACACGATCGCTCCCAAGTGTCCTTTCCAACCCGCTTCGAATCGTAAGCCCTGGTATACCGAGGAGCTTAGGAGGATGAAGCGAGCTGGACAACGACTAGAGTGCGAATGGCGGAAGACTCGTCTCTTATCCGACAGAACTCGCCTTAGGAAGCATCTTGACTCCTATAGGGAGGCTTTGCGTGCAGCACGGAAATCTTTCTGTTCTGCACGCATTGCGTCTGCAGAGTCACGCCCGGCAGAGCTGTTTAGGGTGGTGGGGGAGTTGACAACGGTTCTCCCTGCCCCGAACCCCCTACTTAACCCAACAGCCTGCTGTGAGGCCTTTAATATCTACTTTGCAGATAAAATCTCTAGGATAAGAGCCGACTTAGACGCCATTGTTTTGGCAGAATCAGTAGACAAGGCACCCAGGAACTCTGTTGATGGCACTTTATTGGATCAATTACAATCTGTGAGTACCGATGACGTGGACAAGCTGCTTGGAAGTGTGAGAAAGATGACTTGCCCCCTCGATCCTTGCCCATCCCGGCTGGTCGCCCGGGGGGGGGGACGCGTTGAAGGTGTTCCTTCGGGACACAATCAACGCGTCATTCAGGGAAGGCAATGTACCACCTTGTTTAAAGGAGGCGGCAGTTAGGCCACTCCTGAAAAAGCCTTCCCTGGACCCCCTGGATAGAAACAACTACAGACCAGTCTCCTTGCTCCCTTTTTTGAGCAAGGTGATCGAGAGGGCAGTTGCTTCCCAACTTCAGGCCGTCTTGGATGAAACCGATTACCTCGACCCATTTCAAACCGGCTTCAGGACAGGATATGGAGTGGAGACTGCCATGGTTGCTCTGACCAATGACCTCCGCCTGAGTATCGACAAGGGTAGTGTGACCTTGTTGGTGCTCTTGGATCTCTCAGCGGCTTTTGACACTATAGATCATGCCATCCTCTTAGATCGCCTGAGAGAGTTAGGAATTGGAGGCACTGCTCTTCAGTGGTTCCGTTCCTTCCTCTCGGGCAGATCTCAGAGGGTGAGGCTCGGGGACAGTTGCTTATCTAAAATCGAGCTTAATTGTGGTGTCCCTCAGGGCGCCATCCTGTCCCCGATGTTGTTTAATATTTATATGAAGCCGCTGCGGAAGATTATTCAGAGGCATGGAGCTCGGTGCCTTCAGTACGCTGATGACACCCAGATATACCTCTCCATGACCAGATCATCGACTCAAGACCTCAGATGGTGCCTCCCCTCTTAATGACTGTCTCAGAGCGGTAATGGGTTGGATGAGGAAAAACAGATTGAAGTTGAATCCTGACAAAACGGAGGTACTTGCAGTGACAGGCCCGAAACCAGATCTGGGAATACAGTCTCCAGTCCTGGATGGAGTCACACTCTCCTCTAAGGACTGTGTTCGCAGTCTGGGGGTGCTCCTTGATTCGTTGCTTCACATGACTAGTCAGGTGAATGCGGCAGTCAGGAGTGCCTGTTATCAGCTTCGGCTGATACGCCAGCTGCGCCCTTATCTGGACATGAGGAACTTGGAAACTGTGGTACATGCCCTGGTAACCTCACGTCTGGATTACTGCAACGCACTCTACATGGGGCTACCCTTATGCCTGACTCGGAAACTACAACTGGTTCAGAATATGGCAGCCAGGCTAATTACAGGAACATCACATAACACCTGTGCTTAAATCCCTCCACTGGCTGCCGATTAGTTTCCAGGCGCAGTACAAGGTGTTGGTTTTAACCTTTAACGCCCTACATGGCTTGGGTCCATCTTATCTCAGGGACCGCCTCTCCCTGTATGATTCCCCCCGTGCCTTGCGGTCCTCTGGGAGGAATCTGTTACAGCCAATAAAAACGAAGCTGTCTCAGACCTCCCAGAGGGCCTTTTCCGCAACCACTCCCAGACTTTGGAATGGCCTGCCAGACGAGATCCGTCTTACTCTTGCTGCTTTCAAGAGAGCAGTAAAGACTGATCTCTTTCGGCAGGCCTTCCCGGAATAACTTTCAGCTGAGAGACGAGTTTTTAATCTTGATGCCTCTGACTCCTGTATTATTGTTACTGTATGTTTTTAACAAATCTTTAATTTTAATTAATGTGGCATTTTAATTTGACCGTGGTTTAATTCTGTTTTAAGGGGATGGGAGGGTGGGATTATGGGGTGAGGGAATGATTTTTAACTCTGTTTTAAACTGTTGTACCCCGCTCCGATTACCACGCAGAGGGGCGGGTTATAAATAAAAATTATTATTATTATTATTATTATTATTATTATTATTATTATTATTATCATCTCACCTTCAGACTCGGAGTCGGATACAAGGGCCCGTGTAGGAGGACACACGGGGGATATAACTTCGAGAGCAGGCAGGCTAAGAACCGCTGAAGGAGGCCCCAGGATGGGAGAAGGAGACCTGGAGTGGGATGGAAGCACCGGCTCCAGCTCGTGTCGGTCCTTGGACTTTTTGGGACGCACACGAGACTTCTTTACAGCCAGATATTTAGCCTTTTGAGTCTCCCTTTCCGAAGAGTGGTGCCTCTTTGCCGCCTTCTTGTCCTTGCAGGACTCAGGGCAGCGAGCACGCTCAGAGAGAGCCTTTGTAGAGGTTTTGCTGGACTCGTTCCCAGCGACCTCAACCTTCTTCTTTGAGGCAGGCTTAGAGGAAGTATCTCCTGTATCCGTATCTCCTGGAAAAGGCTCCTTAGAAGGAGGACGTAGAGCCTACTCGTAGAGGGCAGCCTTAAGCCGCTTGTCCCGATTTCTCAGAGCTTGAGAGATCATGGAGCGGCAATCCGAGCAGGCCTTGGTGTTGTGGCCCTGACCCAGGCACAGCAGGTACAGAGAGTGTGGGTCGGAATTCGGAATTTTATTGTTACATCAAGGGCACTGCTTGAAAGATCTAGATGCCATTTTTAGAGGACAAGAGAAGTCAGACGTACCGAGTCACCAGGATCAATCGAGGATATTAGAGAAGCCAAATCGTAGTCAAAAAACAGTCTGAGTTCAAACACGAGTGATTCCAAACGCTAAGTATTGCTAGAGAGCAAGGCAAGGTTCTTCCGAAGCTGCTAACGTGGCGGACGAAAGGAACTGAAGGGGGCGGTACCGACAGAGGGCCTTTATAGGGATGGGCGGCGCTACCGCCAAAAAGTTGCAACTTAAGTCCAGCCCAGTGAAAAGTTGCAACTTTAAAGTCTGCCTAGTGATTCCAGAAGGATCCGAAGTTGCTGCGCATGCGCAGTCATTACCCATTTGTGTGATTCGCAGAGACCACGAAGAAGAAAGGCAGTATCAAACCCTTGAACAACACCAGGGGTACCCCTCAGTCCTCTTCTTCCTCGAGTTGATGGCAACCTGCTCACCCTCAGTACTGTCAGGGATTCCACAAATAAGATAGTGACCAGTTTAAGAAGAGGCTGTGAAGTATGGCTGCGCACTTTGTCTCCCCACCCTTTGGGGATAAATTAAGCCCTTTGTCAACTCTTGGGCCTCTATAAACTCCAACTCCTGGGTTCTCAGCATTGTCTCTAGGGGCTATGCCCTTGAGTTCGAAGAGTTCCCTCCAACAGGAGCTACTGTTTCCACACACGCCCTTCAGACACCCTACTCGACATAGTGTGCACCCTCTTGAAAAAGGGTGCCATCAAAACCATAGACTCTGCTTGGGCTGACACTGCTTTTTCTTCAGGTACTTTATTGTTCCTAAGAGAGACAGAGGTCTCCAACTCATTTTGGACTTGTGCCATCTCAATTCTTTTATGATTTACCACTGCTTCCATATGATAACCCTTTCCTCTATTTTACCATTGTTGCAGAAAGGTCACTGATTTGCTACCCTCAACCTCAAGGACACGTATTTCCATGTTGAGATCAGACAGGAGCACAGGAGATTCCTCGCCTTTGCTGTTGGGCCTGATGTCTTCCAGTTCACAGTGCCTCCCTTCAGTCTATCCACCGCTCTGAAGGCCTTCACCAAATATATGGCACCTGTGTCAGCGTACCATCACCAGTAAGGCATCACGGTTTTCCCATACCTGGACAACTGGCTCTTTGTGGCTCCATCCCCAGAAGACTTGACCAGTGACGTTGAATCCACCTTGTCCCCCTTAAGCTCTCTCGGCCTGATGGCCAACGAGTAGTCCAATCTTGTTCCTACCAAGCAGGTCAGGTTCATGGGGGCCATTCCCAATTCTGATAAGTCCCTCGCCTACCTTCTTTCAGACAGGTTCCAGCACTCTGCAAAGCCTTTTGCGATTGTCTGACTCATATAGAAGGATCATGGTTCTCACTACCCAAGTGGCTGTCGGACACATGGCTTCCACCACCTATGGGCCTTTACAGAGTGCCAGAAATAATGCAACTTGAGTCCACTTAACTGTCCTGGCTTAGTGCTAAGAGAATCATGGCAATTGTAGTTTTTTTCTGAGACATTGAACCTTCTCTGTCAGACAGCCCTGGTGCCATAATAAACTACAGTTGCCATGATTCCCTAGCACTGAGCCAAGGCAGTTAAAGTGGACTCAAGCTGCATTATTTCTGGCAGTCTGTAAAGGCCCTAGGTAACTCTGTGGGCGAGGCTTCAACTTTGATCCTTCCAGATCTGGTTCCTTTCTGTCTTCAATCCCATGTCAGATCGTCCCTCGAAGTGGCTTATGGTACTGAGACCTGTTGCCAAGACTCTTCGCTGGTGGCTTGATCCCAACAATGTCTGCACTGGGATATCCTCAGGTCACCCTCACCAAGGATGTCTCCATGGAAGGATGGGGCGCCCATGCTGCTGATTTCACAGTCAAGTGGTCCACAAGTGAAAGATCTCTACATATCAACACGTTCAAGATGTTGGTGGTCAAAAAGGTCCTCAGAACATTTGAGACTCTCCTTCATGATGGTACTCCTATTGACAGACAACACCATTGTCATGTACTACCTGAACAAGCAAGGAGGGGCACGATCCTGCTTGCTCCTCGACAGCATACTCCGCATTTGGGACTGATGCATCTCGAGGCCAACCGATTGGCAGACAAGCTCAGCAGATTTTTGGGCTTGTGGAGACTCTATCCCGACACAGTCTCAGACTTGTTTCACAAGTGAGGCACCCCCCTCAACTCACCTCAACAACCACTGCCAACAGTTCTGTTTCAGGATTTGGTCCCTGGGCTCCTGAGAAGATGTATTCCTGTTCGAGTGGTCAGGGAAGGATGCTCTATGCCAGGGGTAGGCAACCTTTCCCCTTTAAGGGCCGAGGGACTTCAGCTCCCAGAATCCCAGGAGCTATTGACCAACATGGGACTATTGGCCAACATGGCTGAGGCTTCTGGGAGCTGAAGTCCCTCGGCCCTTAAAGGGGAAAGGTTGCCTACCCCTGCTCTATGCCTTTCCCCCTTTTCCCATTCATCACCAGGGTCACTGTCAAGATAAGAATGGACCTCTCCAATGCTATCTTCATCACTCCGTGATGGCTGAGAAAGCTGTGGTTTGCCCCTCTTCTTCATCTGTCCTGGACAGAATTTTACAGGATTCCGCTCTGTTGCGATCTCCCGACAATCCATGACGGCTAGTCCATCACCCAGGCATTGATACCCTCCTCATGGTGTGGAGGATCTGTTCTTAGAGGAATTACCTGACTCAGTATGGACAGTCATCTTGGCAGCACACAAACCCTCTATAAGGAAGTTTTATTCCCTCAAGTGGAATAGGTTTTTGGACTTCCTTGCTACTAAGGACCTCTCTCCATCTCATGTTCGGGCTCCAAACGTGTTGGATTTCCTGATGACCCTAGCTGACTCGGGCCTCTGCCTCTCTTCTCTGAAATGTTACATAGCTGCCATATGTTCCTATTACCAATTTGATGGCCGACCTTCCTTTTCCAAAGACACCTTGGTACAGATGTTTCTGAAGGGGTTCAACAACTTACACCCTCTTTCCTCGGTACCAACCCCAGCATGGAGCCTGGAATTGGTGCTCTCTTGCCTTTCCACAGAACTCTTCAAGCCCATGGCTACTACTGATCTAAGTCGCTTGACGTGGAAAACAGCATTCCTTGTGGCCATCACCTCGGCTCGACATGCGAGCGATCTCTGCACCCTTTGTATGGACCAGTCTTAGTTGCGTTTCCACAAGAACAAAATGGTGCTCTGTCTCAATATCACCTTCCTCCCTAAGGTGTTATAAGCCTTCCATCTCAATCAGGACATTGTGTTGTCTACTTTGGTCCTGAGCCCAACCAGCGATACCGAGCACCAACAACACACCCTTGATGTCTGAAGGGCACTCTTTTCTACCTTGACAGGACTTTGGGTTCAAGACATTCTGAGACACACTTTGTCTGCTACTTGGACCTGAAGATGGGACTCCCTGTTTCCACTCAGAGATTTTCCAAGTGGGTGACTGCTTTCTCCTTAGAAGCTCTCTCCTTGAGAGAGGGATCTTTTGCAGCAGAGGCCGAGGTGGCTGAGGCCTCCCCAGGTTTCAGAGAAGAAGCAGGGTGAAGGGCCTGTTGATACAGAACCGCTTTCAGATGAGTGTCTCAGTTCTTATGGGCCTGAGGGGCGAGCAACTTGCAAAGGGCACATGTGTAGACATTGTGGCTCTTGCCAAGGTACTAAAGACAAGTGCTATGGAGATCTTGGCCAGGAATCTTTCCCCCACACTTAACACACTGTTTGAAGATGGTTGAGCGAGAAGCCATTGTACAAACTCCTTCAGAAATTGAAAGTACCAAGTCCAGTCCGTAGAGCAAAGCCGTAGTCACACAATCCAAAGATCGATCAATCCACAAATAGTCACCAAGACGCAATCCAAAAGAGCAGTCAACAAGCAATCCATTTCTCATAATCAGTAATAGAGATTCTCCAACAAGTTCCTTCAAGCAGCTAGCGCAGTGGACAAAAGGAACTGAGAAAGGGCAGGAAGACACTGTGCTTATACAGAGAGTGGGTGAAGCTACCACCAAAGTCTTCCCTAGTGATTCAAGGTCCCAAAGCTTACTGCGCAGGCGCAGAATAACCCATTTATGTGATTTGCAGAGACCACAAAGAAGAAAGTGAGGCCTGCTTGCCATCTCCCACTGTTGGCTGGAATGACTGTGTTGATATTTCTTCTACAGACCTTCCCTATCAACACAGGATGTGGAATGTGGAGGAAGACGGCTTAAAGGCACACCCTTGCTCCAGGCTTCCATCTTTCAAATGCCTGTAAAAGGCTATAGTATCTCAGTCTATCCCCATCCACTACAGTGAAACTCTGTGGATCAGTGCTGGTCCACTATGAGGGTTTCCAGGAAAAAAAGGAAGCTGTTGTACTCACCAAGCACAAACATGGTGCTGGTACCTGACACAATAGGGAGAAACACCTTGCTGGTCTCCCACATCAGCCACCTCAAAACGTGCTACTGTACAGCAGGGCTTTACAGCTATCCAGTGCCCTCAAGAAGTGTCTGGGACTGCAGTGTCTGTTGAACACAACACAGTAGGACTCTATGCTGTGTTCTTTATTTTAAACTTCTCATGAGAAAATGTGCAGAGGAAGTTAGAGGAAAGGGATTAAAGGAACCCTTTGCCAACCCAAACCTGAGCAGTCTGTGTGTTGGGAGAGGGATGGACTCCTTTTTCCTGAAACATATGTGCATAATGAAAAGGGAGATTTTAACTTTACAATATGCCATAGTTTCTAAACCAGGGCTACCTAGAACCCTAGCATTCTACAGGAGGTCACTAGGGATCTGCAAGATAGAAGAAACAAAACCTACTCTTGCACATACCATACCTCATCAGCATCTTGTAGAGTAGAAGTGTGTGACAAGACTTTCACGCCAACTTACATAAGGGCAAAAGTTGGCCAAAATCAACAGATCCACAGGAAGATATTATTCTACTCAAAACAGCACTGACTATTCTTGGATTATTTTATCTACAATGTACTGATTACATTAATGTGCTGTAGATAAGACAGGATTCAAGGGCTGCAGGAGAACAAGGATAAGAACAGCTGCAGCATGCAACCCTAATTTCTTCCCCAAAGGTGACTGCTATACTTCAGGTTAGGCATGAATATATGGTGCCCTCCAGGTGTTTCAAACTTCCAACTCCTGCAATCCCCAGCTAACATTACCAATGGCCAGAGATTATGGAAGCTAGAGTCAAACAAATGCAAAGCACAAGCTCCTGCCTGGGTTACCCTGTTTCTAACCCATCACTTTTGGATTGATGTTCCATCAACACTTTAATATCCCATGTCATAAACACAGTCACCTTTAGGATGGGATCCAAGTGTCAAACAAACGGCTAAGGCTGCATAGTGGTTTCAAGAGTGCTCGCCTATCGAAGGAGTCCAAACAGTATGCCAGATGATGCCTGCTACGTCTAATGTTGCTGCGTCTGACATGTCCCTAAAGATTTGCTTCTTGCTAGAATCCTTTTGCTGTGCTCTGGACTCACCAACTTGGCATGTTGGGCACTCATAGGGTCTGCATACTGCAGGAGGGCTTGGAACTGGTTGTTCTTTGTGAAGGTGATGATTTTCAGTACGGTGCCGAACTTGGAGAAAATCTGCATAAGTACAAGTTGAGAAAGTTATGTGGGGAAGGAAAGGTGAAAAATATAGGTTGCATATACAGTTGCTTTTGGTCTGAACAAGCTAAGGAAGAAGCACCAAAGTTGTCAATTACAGAGGACAGTGGCACCACACTGATGCCGTAAGGGACAAATGAAGAAACCCAAGGGTCTTCTCTCACCTGATGCAGGACATCCAAGGTGACAGGATAGAAGAGGTTTTCCACAATGATTCTCAGGACTGGGCTCTGGCCAGCCATGGCCATGCCAGCATCCACGGCTGCAGCGGAGGCAGACAGTGCCAGGTTCCCAGACTGAACTGAGTTTACTGCTTGAAGGGCTGCCTGAGCACGCTGTGGACACAGACATCACAGCACATCAATATGTCAGAAGCAGAAAGCACAGATATACTACCTTTAACATCACCCCATTCAAACTCTATTCAACAAGGTAGCAACTTTTTTAAAAAGCTGTTGGTTCATCAGGGGTGGACACATCTCTGGCATTCTTTAAAGCCATTCAAGAAAGCAAGGAAGGTTTGTGCAGGTGTTCATAAATTAGAACTGAAAGAGAGAAATGCACAACCCCTTTCTTAGTAGTAGGTACAGGAGAAACCAGAAATTATCTGACTAGCTTTATCAACAGCCCTTTATACCCTCCACTCCTGTTTCCAACACACAAGTTCAGAAGTGCATACTGGCTGCTGTTTTTGTTTCCCTCCTCAGCGAAGACTGAACAGTAGTACATGGATGAGATGACAGGGCTTTGAAATAACCTAAATTCCAACTCACTGCCTGGTTTGGAGAGTTATCTGTCTTTAGCTCTTTGTGGTTGGAGAACTGGATGTAGATGGACTGGCTCCGGAGGACAGGGGCAATTGTAGTGTAGTAGTTCACCATGGTGTTAGCAGCTTCCTCTGTATTCATTTCTATGAAAGCCTGGTAACAGATTACAAAGACACATGAAATGTACACTGGAATGTTCCAAGTCTTCCTAACCTAAATGCTGCAGCTGAATTTATGAATGAGCTATTTCTACACAGATCTTTAATTAACAGATTAAAAATATGGATATGCTATGGAAAGTATAAATAGGCATCTGTTTTCTCAGAACCTGCAGGAAAGAGACAAACAGCATTTTATAATGTCTTGGTAAAACTAAGTTGAATTGTGCTTTCAAGTTCACTATGGTTTAAGCTTTGGAAATTAAGATTAGTTTTAGTTTTTTGCTGTATTTTTATATTCATGTCCAACTCACTTCAGCCAACTTTTCATGCTTAAATTCCCTCAAAATTTTACAAGAGGGATCCTCAATTGATGCATGATGGCCGCTAACTTAAAATGTGGTCCATATGCTACAGATGGTTACCATTATCTATGGGTTAGAACCAGAGATTATGCCAAGAGGGGGGGGTATGTGCTTATTATGCATCTTTGACAGTCAAGAGGGTCAGTGTGACTTTCTCAGTAAAGCCTGTGTGAAAACATGGGTGTGCGAGAGTAGTGCACTCAAGAACACTGCCTTTTATACAATTTCTTTATACAGTTACCACCTCCACAGCAATTTCAACCCTGTATCTACACACTGCCTACTGATGTCTCATTTCAATTTGTTATTTTGCCTTAAAGGTGCTTAGAATCTTTTCAAAGGTGGCCAGGTTCATTTATTTAGGCATGGATAACACAGGATCTCCAGCCTAGAGATAATAAACACCAAAGGACCTGCTGACTCAAGCCTTATGCTCTCACCCAAGCCCAACTACAGAGTCAAGTAATCAATATATAACCTCCACTGTTTTAGCATCCCAAATCAGCAACTAAATAATCCCATCTTCTTTTTTTGGATCAAGAACGCTTAGAAGGGTGCATTCAAAACTGCCTTTTTATGCCAAACAGTTAATTCATTAGGAAGGGGACACAACTAATATGAACTCATTCACAGCATTTTACGGGAAAGAGTTCCCTGCCTTTTATAATTAAATAGCTGCAAATCAAGCTGCAAATTTAGTTTTATACATTTTTGTTAAGAAAAACACTCTGTAAAGGAAGTCTATATAGATAGCAAAGCACAGAAGTAACACATTATAAAGTGTAGTCATCTTTAATAAGCCTCACTTAATATACACACATGGTATAGAAGGAATAATGTTAATTACAAAAGAAAAGAATTTGTGGAAGTACTTGTGGAAGTTAAAAATAGGTAACGGATTTTTATGTTTGCTGTTCTGAATAAAGCTTAAGATTGGTAAGAGAATGGCATAAAACTTAAAACATTCCTCTCAAAATGCTTTTTTAAAAGGCCCTTATAAAGTGATTAATAAACTACTAAGGGTTTATGCAATTATCTTTGTCAATGCGGGGGGTTTTCAGAGCAGGAAACATCAAAATCCTTTACCCTTTTATACAGTAATTATGAATTACCATTCAAACAAATGACTTCCAGAAAACTGCTTTCAAAGATCTAAAGTGTATAAACAAATGTATCTTGAAACTTAAAGGTGGGAGACTTTAGTAGATGAAACCATAAATGACCAAGATCCAGCAGCAGTTTCCAGGTTCACATGGAGGTAACAATCACATACCTGATTCTTCCCTTTTAGCATCAGGAGGTTTGTGACCTTGCCAAATGGAAGCCCCAAGGAAATAACTTCAGCCTCCGTGACGTCACTGGGCAATTTACGGATGTGGATCACTCGTGATGGAACTCCTGGACTTCTAGTGTCGCCTTTGAATTTTTTGCTGTCATTTCCATTGGCTAGAAAAAGAGTACAAGTTACACTCCTGATGGAAGTCTGCCAGGCAAGGAAAGGGGCTTCTTGCACAGGGCAGGCTGCATCAGTTCAGCTGCACTAGGACTTCACAGCTTTTGTTTTGAGTGAGACACTGGAATTGGTATTAAACTCCCTTTCTTTTACATTCCAATTTTACACTTCTACCAGTAGCCAATCAGAACTCCCTGTGTTAGAAACAGATCCCCTAAGTAGTCCAACTACTTCAAAGAGTTGCCTAACAAGATACCAGAGAATTTAGCAGACACATAGCAATTCAAGAAGATCCCACCTTACACAATGCTGCAGCTAGGGATTGTCAAAGATAGAGCCACTTTCCAAAATCCAATTCCACAGATGCAAAGGGTATGCAGAACTACTCTCTCCCTGATTTAAACATAAGCCTCAACTCTTGGCCTTTTGCCTCTCACACAGGTCTAACCCTTTGCTTTGTTCTAGTGTAACCTATAGTTGGTGGAAATAACATAGCTGGTGCAGCTGACTATACATTAAGATGGATACCTGCCACCTGAGAACATACACACCAGCTGGTCACATAAACCTTAGTGTAAAAACTATTTAAAAAGTTAAAAAAATTCAATCATTGTAAACCTACAGCTAACCAACACTATGACTCTTCCCTCCTCTAAATGGGACTGGGATGCTGTTCAGTAGTGTAAGCACATTCCAGAGAAATCAAGACCTGAAGGGCTGTAGCTAACATTTCAGTTGTCTCCAATGCAGTTGTTTTTCATAGTCATGCCAGATGAGAGGTTGTGGATAAGCAGTATTCTGGGGTTGGCTTGCATGTTACAAGTTCAAGGAGCTTTGCTGAAACAGCTTCCCTGGGCATGGCATTCCTTCACAAGCCACTGCTGTGATGCATAGCATGGTACTATCACATGATGTTTCCAAATGTCACAGAGTGTTTTCCACCACAGCCCATGGGACAGGGGTAGGCAACCTTTCCCCTTTAAGGGCCGAGGGACTTCGGCTCCCAGAAGCCTCAGCCATGTTGGCCGATAGTCCCCTGTTGGCCAATAGCTCCTGGGATTCTGGGAGCTGAAGTCCCTTGGCCCTTAAAGGGGAAAGGTTGCCTACCCCTGCCATGGGAGATGGGACCACAAAAACATGTGCTGTTTCAAGCTGACCAAGTGTGGTCTGCAGCACAAACTCTGAAGTGGCCACCCTTCACAAAACAAGACTTTGAAATTTATTTAAATATTTCCACCCCACTCTTTATTGTGAGGTATCAGGGCAGCATACAACTAAAACTATAGATGGTTTTTAAAACAAGTCCAGATAAAAACAGAACAATTTAAATACGATAAAAACATTTATAAATCACCAGGTTAAAACAGCAAAAAGGGTTAAAAGAGTCTGTCAGTGTACACTTTAAAAAGTAGGAAGATTAAGCCCAAAGGTTTTAATAATAAGCTGAAGAGACCAATGTTGATGCCAACCGGTACCTACGCTAAGAGGATGGAGCAAGGTCTCCCCAGCAGATCTCAGTTCTCAGGCAGGGACAGATAAAAATGAGCCCAAGAAAATTATGAGTAACAGCCCCAGCCTAATACCCAGGCCTTTGTGCAACACTCCTAGTCACAAACTCACACCACTTCAGCAAGCTTTCAAATTTCCTGGCCACCCAGTCCTGAAGGCTAAATCCAGGAAGATATAAGATACAAGATAATAAAGGAAAGCAAACACTTTTTTTTAAAAAAAATCCCTCAACTTCTTTGTGACATGCCAACCTAACAAGTCTTAACTGGTTTTGCAAAAGCCTCAGGAAAGTGTAGAGTAAACACATTCTTGGTAGCAGTGGGCCACTGAATGGTTCTCTGTGCACACTGGATATCAAGAGTCACTGCACAGAAGTTAAGGGGAGGCAATGAGCCAACCATGGGAGGTGGTCAGCAGGCTCAAAAAAGCCAGCCCATCTCCAAGAGGCATTCTTCAGTTTCCAGGAATCAAGAAATACTCTGAGGCTAGCAGCATGACAAGAAATCTAGGAAAACCCACCCTTTATATGTAAGATTCCAAGAATTAAGATGCAGGGAATTTATGCCCTTTCGTAAGCTACAGAGGATATATGGTGACAGCGGTATGATGCTCTGAGCAGACAGGTTGGAGAGGAGCTGCATTGTTCTGGAACCCTTCAGAAAAGTAGCAGTGGCAAAGCTGAATGGAGCAACCACTCAGGAGTCTAGGGAACTGGGTGCCTGGGATGAACTAAATTATTTTGGTTGGCAATGTTACCTGCAGAAGCAGAGTTGCTGCTCATGATAAAAGGTCCGTTAGTGACACAAGTAGAGAAAAGTTCGTCAGATCCCCGCTGGAAGAGAAACAGAAAGAGGGAAAAAAGGTAAGTTGACAGCACTTTGCTATATTCTACTCAGGTACTGTGGAAACAGAAGAAACCTCCAGAATTGAAGTAGCAGAAAACTGAGCAGAAGGGTAGGGCAAAGGAAGGAGGAAGGTATGATTTCTCAAACCCACCCCTTGATTTGCCACATGAAATGGAATCAACAGAAATGACACATTAAGAACCACACAAACAAGGGAGCAGTACTACTTCAGCAATGCCCATATAACTGTGAAGCTTATTTTCCTGAGACGAAGCTTGCTATGGGCACCTTCTTAGTCAGCACTAAAAGCCTATCAGCACATTTTAATGCTATTGCAACATGTGTTCCCTTAAACTCTGAGCTACCAAGCAAGGGAGTTTAACCAACCAACTGGAAAGGTATGACACATTGGGGAGCCTTTCCACAGTGATTACCAATTTAAGTTTGCCCTCTGGGTAGCTGGCAGTGCTCTGCAGGAACCTACATCTTTAGAGAGATCACATTTTTCTGCGTACCATGACTGAGAGCACACTCGAGACCGGGAAGCAGGAATGTCGCAGGCATGCATTGTAAGAGCAACAGGGAGACTGGACTGCCTGCAAAGCCCTGCAAATGCACACAAGGCAGCTGATCTGAACTCACTCCTGCATGTGAAATGAATCTAAAGGGCACTGCAACTACAGGTTTGCCATAGATGTGGGGTAACAGTCAAGGCTTTAGTTTTCAGAAAGCAGTGGTTCAGGCACAGAATAAAAGCACTATTTCACTAGTAGTGCTCTTAACTCCTTCTTCCATGCAAGGTAAATAAAGCTTGACTCTGCAGCATATGGGTCAAATTAAAATCAGCAGCAGCATCAGTTCAATCCACTCTGAAGGTAGTGAACTTCAGATGGCAAAGTACTTTAGGACACTACTGCCATTAGGAAATGAAGACAAGCAGACATTAACATGGATGAAACTGGGTTTCTTTTCTGTGACCCTCTTTGTTAGGTGAGCGTTTTCACACATAGGACCTATTGCAAAGCTACTGGTGATTGTCTTTGGGAAAATCAGCTTCTTGTGGGAAGCAGCTTGGAAACACCAACAGTTCAAGCTGCACTCCAGTTAGTTACCAGCTTATAGTCACTTGCTGTGCTGATCTAGAAACTGAGAATAGGAGTGTAAAATGAGTTTCACAGTGGACACACAAAACAAGCAAATCCAAGGCAGTCCTTTTCAAAGATATCCCTGCCATCCTACAGCTTTTGGTAGTCTATATGGTACTTGAAGGATCCCAGGGGGAAAACTAGACTCACAAAATGCAGTGACATATTTAGTATACTAAACAAAACAGAGATCCACTCATAACTTCCTTCTACAATAGGCCTAATGAATAAATGGAACTTATGTATTGACTAAGAAATGGATTTAGGGCAGTATCTCCATTCAGCTATTTTCAAACACTGTAATAGTTACTCAAGAAAACAATCACTCAGTATACTGCAGATTTTGCTAATTGTATTTACCCCCCCCCCCCAGTTATGCAATTGTGTCACGTTGATCAAGCCATGTTCCACTACACAGCAAGGATAGGAACGCCTCAGCACCTAGCCTCCCACAGGACATCATAAAACACAAATGGCACCATTCCAAGGACCTTGGGCTAGTTGTAGACATTTGATCCTACAGGATCATCCCACACGTACGTGAACACTTTACTCCTGGATCAAGAGGAGAGAAACAAGATGTTCACCTGTATGCTCCACAAATTATTTCTAAAAACTATGTAACAAGTAGATTCTTATGTAAGACTATGTACCATAGTGCTACTCAAAGTGGTGGTCCATAGCCCAGTGTTGATGCACAAGTGTACAGGTGCTTGTCCAGGAACTAAGTAACCGTTATAGCCAATGCACACAAAAATACTATTGATATCTGGCACATTAGAAAATAAAATGCCAGTTCCCCCACAGCTTGAGAAGCGTTCATACACAGCATCAGATCATTCCTGGTTTCTTCTCTTCAGTGCTTTTTATGGGATGAGCACTTTATGTCTGCTTAACACTATTCAATTCCAGTATTTGTCTGGATAAATGATACTTTATTTAAGAAACATATTTTGAATACAAACCATTCACATAATGTAACATGTCCTTAAAAGTGATTATCAGATTATAAAAAATACTGCTTTTGCATTTTTTTATTTTTTTCTAAAAATTTCTGGGCCTTTCCTAGGACACACACATACCCCGGTAAAAATGGTTCCTAATGTCTGGAAATTTATAATGTTTGGAAATTTAACATCACTATTAGGCATCTAAGTTTATTTCATACACCAAGTGGAGCTTGACAGGAACTATTAAAGTTTAAGTGCCAATAGGAAAAAGCAAGCATCTTGGCACTTTTAACACCTGCATTCAGTGAATGCAACCACAGGGCATTCACAGAATGCAGTTAAGTCCAACCATTTTCTGCCATACAGGAAGACACAAGTACAGCACTCTTGGAAGGATGCCCATCCATGCTCTATTTAAAGACCTCCAAACAAGAAGAGTCCATCACTCCCTTCCACTGTAAAACAACTACTATACTAAAAAAGGGTTTTTTTAAAAATCTAAAATTCTAGTATTTAGGTGAAATTGTAATTTGAATCCACTACTTCATGTTCTAATCTCTGGAGCAGCAAAAAAAAAAAATCTTCTACATGACATCTCTTCAGATGTTTAAAGATGTCTCTATATTGTAGTATCACCTTTCGGTCTTCACAACTCTCTTGGTCATTCCTCATAAGGCTTGATTTCCAGCCCTTCAGCCACCTCAGTCTTCTCTCTCCAGACACATTCCATCTTGTTAATATCCTTCTTCAATGGTGGTGGCCAGAACTGGACACAGTATTCCAGGTGAAGTCTGACCAGTCTGACCAAAGCAGAACAGACTGGGACTATGACTTTCCTTAGTCTGGACACTACACTTCTGGTGACGCAGCCCAGAACTGCATTGGCATAATTTTACTTCCGCATATGGTAAGGATGCTCTGTAGCTACAAAGGTACTGACTTAATAGACACGACATTAAGTCAGAGGCTGTTAACTGAACCAGTTCCATGCCCCCTCTTAATTGGATATGAACTTTGCAACATCAAAGGCCACCCAAAAAGCAGCATTCCAGCCCAGACCAAGGACAATGTAGCCACAGTCTGTGCGTGCCCACAACTTCTTTTGTTGTTGGCTTGTAATGCTGAAATGTTTGCTGGTAATAATGCGCTTCTAGATTTGGTACCTGGTATTAAGGTAATTAAAAGTAATTTGATCCGCCTAATAAATACGCCCAGGTCAGGTATGTAAGAAATCCAGGACAACCATGTCTTTATTAAGCAAAGTGATGCATTCAAGGTTAATGCAAAACCAAACAACTGCTGAGGTCTTTAACTTCAGAGGAGGTTGCAGTACCAAACAGGACACCAAAACCACTATTGCGCAAGACTGATATTGGTGTAGGTCCTACTCAATCCATTTTCACAGGAATCCTAGAAGCTAGTTTTACTGTATTTACTACAGTGGGCCCTTGGTTTTGGTTCCAGGACTCCCTATGGATACCAGAAGAGCCCTGGTGGCAATTAGCTTACACATTGTAAACCACTTATGGACTGCTTAAGCGCATTGATAAGCAGTATAGAAATGTACTTGCTATTTCAAAATCTGTGGGTGCTCAAATACCATTATACACAACGGGGTAATAAAAAGCAATCCCTTATATAAAATGGCAAACTCAAGGTCTGCTTTTTGGATATTTTTTGTGATTATTTCCAAGCCATGCATACAGACAGCTGTATTTTCAATACCCCCTGAACATCCCTACACCTAGTTCATAACAGTACAGATGGTTCCAAGAAATCCAAGGCCAATAGGTTGCATGGGCACTTAATGAGAAGAACGAATGTGAAAACTCATTCTCCACAGGAATCCCTGCTTATGAGTAAACTGAACCTGACGTTTTCCCAGCCCTTGATATGACACGGGTGTGTGTGTTTAAATCAGAAAGCATTCCCCTGCTACTGTTCAACGATACAATTATCATGTCCCAGATTTTCCAAGAGGCCACACAACAGGACTCTGTTAAAACTGCTTCTCCTTTCAGACTCTTTCCCACAGAATGCAGTTTAAAAAATGGCTAACATAGGGGGGTTGCAGACTGTCAAAAATAGTGTGAATTCAGTCCACTTTTAGGGTTAGGGTTAGTGCTAGGGAATCATGGGAGTTGTTATTTTTCTGAGACATTGAACCTTCTTTGTCAGAGAACTCTAGTGCCACAATAAAATTCAGTTCCCATGATTCCCTAACCTTAACCCTAACCCTAAAAGTGGACTGAATTCACACTATTTTTGACAGTCTGCAACCCCCCATAGATGGAGTGCTACCTCTGAGGACTATGATGCATCTGCCGTTCCCAAGAGTTCTTGTTATGAAAGAATTCATTAAGTACCCCCATCTCCCAAAAGGTAATTACTTTTGGGAGAAATTTACTATCTGCTTCATGCATATTTAGCAAGCCAAATAAGTTTCAGGTTAAGTGGATAGTGATATGTTGGGTTGGATTGTTTTTTCCCAGAGTTAACACCAAGGAGCCTACCAATACTCTTCCTTCAATTCTGAGAGGAAGAAAATGTTTTTCTTTGGGGTGAGGGAAGCTCACTCTGTCATTCTGGCCAACTGTCCCTAATGCTGTAGGGACACCAAATGTACTGCTATACCAAAGATAATTTATTCACAAATTCTTATGAACTGCTTTGAGTTTAACATTGTAAAGAGCAACATAGTATATACAATCCACTAAAACAGAAATACAGTATTTATGTTGGCTGGATAGCAGGCTGGTCTATGCAGGGAAGGGTTGCAAAAGCAGGCAGATTTTCAACATATACCTAAAAATAGAAAAATGCTGGAACATTTCATTCTTTTATTATTCCACATAATGGGAGCCACACTGCTGATCAGGTTAGCTCTGCACCACAAGTCTGATCTAAGTAGTTCTGGCATATCTCACAGAAAACTGAAAGACAGTGGATCAGACTTTACCCGAAATCATGGTTGGCACAAGACTTAATTTACATGCTAACTCATATCACAAGATTTCAACAGGCGAGCTGGGATAGTTTGGAGCACCTTCTCTGCTCCTGTGTTCAGCAAACTACAACTTAAGAGCTGCACATCTTCTTTACTTTTCTTTACTTTGCATCTGCATACCTCCTACAAAAGCAACAACCTTTATGTCCAATGAAGCTGAACAACTGATGGTAAAGCAAACTGAAGATGTTAATACAAGATATTTACTCCAGACCTAAAATGCTCCTTATGCTGGGTCCTAGAGCAGGTCAGCTGCTTCTAATTTATTCTGAAAGTGTTGCCCTTGACTTAAAGAAAGAAAGTAACACAGCAATCCCTGTGGTGACCTCCCCTCCTTTGCTTGTATAGCCAGAAAATGTGCCTGCCCTCAGGGCCGTGGCTATTGCAGAACAGCTCAGAGTTCAGCATGAAGCAAAGGTATGCAGTCATTCTCGTCTGATGGGGCAATTCCACGCCCAAACTAACTGCTGCCAGCACTAATAAAGCATCATACAATCCCTACCTGGCAAGCTTTAAAGCAGGGGTAGGCAACCTTTTTGAGCAGGGTGGGGGGGGGGGAGGTTGCTGTCCCTCAGATAACTTGGGGGTCGAAGCACCAAATATAAATAAATAAATAAATGAATATTTTAAAAAAATAATAAAAAATAAAAATGCATGCACACTGTCTCAGCCCCAGAAAAGCCATGGCAAACCCCCTGTGGAGATTTTGCCAAGAAAACCCCAAGAACAAGTAATAACAACAATAATCAATATCATCATGGCGGGCAGCGGCGGTGGGGCAGCGGCAGCTGTAGGACCGGCCTGGGGCCGGTCCAAAGGCCTCGGGGGGGGGGCTGCATCCGCCCCCGAGGCCTTAGGTTACCTACCCCTGCTTTAAAGCATTTCTTAGAAATAGGAAGATTTATGGACTGCAGGGAAGGTCTCAAGCTCAGCTCTAGTTCAACATCTCCCTATTAATTTATGCTGGTTAAGTAAGAAAAAGTTATCTCCTCAATTCAATTATCTTTTAGCATTGCCTGGAATATCAAACTCCACCACCAGCTTGGTAAAAACAGTGCGTGAAAAAAGCTTTGGGGGCAAACATGATGGGAGATCACAAGCAACATGGTAGTATGTTTTAGAATGGTTTAAGTTTTATTGGGCAAAAAAGGATTTGCATATTTGAATAAAATGGTGTCGAAATGTTTTCTTAAATTCTTTGGGGACCTAATTGATTTTATCCAATCTGCACATATTAGTTTACAATGAAAGCCAGCATGCAGTAGTGGTTTGAAGGTTGGACTAGAGCTCTGGGAGATTAAGGTCCAAACCCCACTCAGGTGTGGAAACTCACTGGGCAACCTTGGGCAAGTCACACTCTCCTCACTGGGCAAGTCACAAACCCACACTGATTTTTCCAACCCATAAGGTTGCCATAAGTCAGAAACAACTAGAAGGCCCAAAAAGGTTGCCGACCCCTGTGCTAGACTCTGGAGCAGAAGAAAATAAGCCCACTCTATCTTCTCCATGACATCCATTCAGGTATTTAAAGATAGCTATCATTTCACAAGGACCTAAACACCCTTAAGGCACTAGATCCTGCTTATTCTTGGAAGATATGCAAATACTAACCAGAGCTGACCCTGCTTAAGAAAACCTTATGAAATTGTCATGAGAATTGAAGACACAAACACACATACACACAATCATGTCATATCTCAGTCTTCTCTACTGAAAGCAAAACATACCCATCTCCCTAAATTTGTTCCTCCTAAGGCTTGGTTTCCAGACCTTTGATCATCTTGGTTGCCCTTCTATGGACACCTTCCAGCTTGTCAATATCCTTTTTGAACTGTGGTTTCTCAAACTAGACAAAATATTCCAGGCGACATCTGACCAAACCTGAATAGAGTGGCACTATGACTTGCCTTGATTTCAATACCACACTCCTGTTAATGCAGCCTAGAAATTTATTGGCTTTTTTGGCTCCTGCATCAAGCTGCTGACTCATGTTTAATAGTGTGGTACAGTAGCCAAAAAAGCCAAATTAGGGCAGCATGTCAGTGTAAGCAAAGGAAAACCATCAGGTATGTGGACCTTTGCAATGAATGCATTCACCCTCTGGAAGACTCTTCCCGCTGTGGTCCTAACTTTATTCATTTTGTGCAGGAGTTGCTCAGCTAACTTTCCTTTGTAATTTGTAGAGAGCCATCTATCCTTAGTTAAATTTAGAAATGAAAGTATCTTTTTCATGAAGCAGGAATATCTGAAACCATGCCTTGAGGGGTGAGGTGAGGGAAGAGAGGGGTATGTATACACAGTTCAATACACAACTACTAATATGTATTATACATCAAGCTAGTCTGGTTGCAAACACAAGTTTTCGCCAGGTACCCCATTCTTACAAGGAGAACAGCCATTCAGAAAAGTCCAAGAAACCAAACAATGTACGTATGTAAATAAGCAATGTCACCCAAAACTGAGGGCAAGTTTAGAAGGACACTTAGGTGTGTACATTCTGTACTTGAAAGCTGTAGAGCCTTCTGCAAGATGTACTTCCCAGAGAAGGGAATGCTAAAAACCAAACCAAAAACAAACAAACAAAAAAACTGCCCATGGGGGGAGGCCTTCCCACCTCAAACAGATACTGAAAATAAACTCCATGCCCAGTCCTTAAGTCATGGCCGATCAAATTTCTTATTTTAGACCCCTTTCGAAGGCAGTGGTTTTGATGACAAATCTAGGTCATTCTTCCCTAGCTTAATGGCCTCCAGATGTGCTAGGTTGCACTTTGCATGATCTCAGTATCTCATACATCTGGAAGGCATAAAATTGGGGAATGCAGATCTGGGAGCCTTCTCACAGCACATGCATGTCACTGGCATTTTGCTCTGACATAATGATAGTGATACAAAAACCTGACAGTAGTTGTGTGTGTTCAGCTGGCTGTCAGCCAGGTGAACCTACTGAAGACTTGATTCCACAAATCTGGGAACCCAGAAAGTCTATATGCTGTTTGGACCTCTCCTATCTCGACATTACCTAGGTAAAGTAAGGCTGCTTTGCACTTATGTCTAATCTGGGAGCCTACCTCAGTTGCTTGTTATTAGACTGGACCAGCAGATACATTATATCTGGTTAGAGATTACTTCCTCCTGGCTGTTATACGTCCAAACAAATGCAACATTTTTATTTAGTGCTTTGCCATTAGAAGACCTTTATGTAATCTGACACATTACCAGGACATCCAGCTGAAACAGTTTCCTTTATGTTGATACAGTACCAAACAGGAAGGATGAATAGGCAAACAACATTCCACAGAAAAAGCAACATCTCTCAACTCAAGTAATTAAGCTGTCTGATTTTGATGTGTTTTCCAGCCTTTTGTACACAAAATGGGCCTGAAGCTGTTTTTATTTACTATGTGAGGCCAAAAAATCTCCCCCACAAGATAATGAAGAGGATAAATAAGATTACAGTGCACAAGGCAGACCAAAATAAGCATAAAAAGATTGGAAGACTGTCTAAAAAGAACAGTAAATTCGGGGAAGATCTAGAAATCCAGATGATCAGGCTGAACAAGCTTCAGGCTGTAAGCTAAGATTTCCTCCAAAATCTTTCTTATATACATCTGAATGAGTCCTTACATGAGAAACATACAAAGCAGAGAGCCAGAAAATCCGAAGGAAGAGTTTAAGCCTCTTCCTCTCTCTGCAGAGAGGGGAAATGCTTTATTTAACATAAAGGGACTTTAGTTGGTATTGAAAAATGCCCCCTTTCAAATTTGAGGAGAATCAATTTTGGCCACCATCTCATGCTCCAAGTGTAGATTCAGCCTCAAATATTAGCATAGATGTTTCTGTTCAGCTGTCCTGGCTGAGCAGTACAATCTGCTCTTATCAAGGATTCCACAGTTAAACTGCCATTCAAAAACCAAGAAAGAGATATTTTACATAGAACAGTCCAGGGGTTCCCTGGTATCTAGGGCAATGCTAGCTGCATACTCTGCATGCCTCCCTTATTTCCAGACTGGGAGAGAAAGTTAGTCAATCTCCCTTTGTGTCCGCACATGTGGCACACATATGCAGCCCCAGCCTGCTCAGGCAAGCCCACTCAGAGCAGCTTGTTACAGCCTTTGAACTGAAGATACAAGTCAAGGGCTGGAATTTCTTCACTGGCATTCTTGGCCCAGGGCCTGAAGCCATAATTGCGGTTCCCATGGCAAAAATCTTGGCCAGCAGACAAAACCAGGTCTATCCAGCCAGGCAGAGCGAATTGCTCTCTAACAAGGCTCCCAGGCAGACTACAATGAAACACATTACAAAGCTCTGTAGTAATACACAGAAATTCCAATCTCTTTATCTATTACAGAACACCGGGGGGGGGGGGGGGGGGGATGGACACAATTTTCAGGCCGGACGAGTAAACATCATTTAGTAAATGTATGGATGACATACAACATCGTATTTTAATTAGAAAAATATTTCTATGGCCTTAACCTTATTTTTCAGTGACAGAATACTGGAAAAAATTGAGACACCAGTCTGAAGTATCTGAGCAGCTGGAAAGTTTTGGTTTCTTCTAGGCTTCAGCAGGCCTGTCCTCAAAATTAACTGCATTCTCTGTACCCCAACATCACTCCCATATTTTCTTTCCATACAGATCTTGCTTGTCTCCTCTTTCTCTTCTGGTTTAAAAACAGTTTATTTTGCTTTCAGGTGCAACTTAAAACCAAAAGACATTTCAGTTCTTTTATATCTTTTATTTTATTTAAGAAACTCTTATGACTCACAATTAAAAAAGAATTGGAAAATACAGCAATAACCTAGGGAGTAAGCTGTATGCTCTTAGCTAGATGTTAACTTTGATGCATTCTACCATCTTTACCCTTCTGTCAAGTTACCGTATTTTCTGGCATATAAGACAACTTTTTAACCCTGGAAAAGGGTCTCAAAAGTCAGGGGTCGTCTTACAAGCCGGGTAGAGAAGGAGGAGGAGGAGGAGGACGGTGGGGGGGGGGGGGAGAAAGAGCAGGAAGCCAGGAGAGAGGAGGAGGAGAACGAAGGGAGAAAGAGAAGAGAGCCAGGAGAGAGGAGGAGGATGAGAATGAGTGGAGAAAGAGAAGGGAGCCAGGAGAGAGAAGGATGAGAATGAAGGGAGAAAGAGAAGGGAGCCAGGAGAGAGGAGGAGGAGGATAAGAACAGAGAAAGAGAAGGAAGCCAAGAGAGAAGGAGGACAATGAAGACGGGGGGAGGGGGGGAGAAGAAAGCCAGGAGAGAGGAGGAGGAGGAGGAGAACGAAGGGAGAAAGAGAAGAGAGGGAGGAGGAGGATGAATCATAGAATTATAGAGTTGGAAGAGACCACAAGGGCCATCCAGTCCAATCCCCTGTCAGTGCCCCTGAGAACGCCTCCCCCTGCCAACAACCCCCTGAGAACGAGGGGAGAAAGAGAAGGGAGCCAGGAGAGAGGAGGATGAAAACGAGGGGAGAAAGAGAAAGGAGCCAGGACAGAGGATAAGAACGGAGAAAGAGAAGGAAACCAAGAGAGGAGGACAATGAGGACGAGGGGAGAAGGCGAAGGAAGCAGTTCTACAGTATGGATGCAGCCCAAATCTCCACTGCAGAAATTTAACTTTAACTGCCATGGCTCCATCCTATAGACTCCTTGGATCTGCAGTTTGCTTTGTGGTGCCAGAGCTCTCTGACAGAAAAGATATCTCACAAAACTGCAAATCCCAGAATTCCATAGCCTCGAGCCAGGGCAATTAAAACAGTGTCAAACTGCTTTGATAAATTTCTGCAATGCAAACGCAGCCAAAGTTGATGTGTTGCTTGGGCATGGCTTCTTTAACAAATAATTCTGCACAATGAGAGAGAGTGTGTGTGTGTACCCTTGAAGATTTATCTAAAGGAGGACCAAGTTCCTTAACGTGGAGGTTATATGTGTATGTTGTGTGCCTTCAAATTATTCCTGACTTATGGTGATCATGGGGTTTTCTTGGCAAGATTCACTCAGAAGAGGTTTGCCATTGCCTTCCCCTGAGGCTGTGAGTGTGCGACTTGTCCAAGTTCACTCAGTGGGTTTCATGGCAGAGTGGGATCAAACCCAGGTCTCCAGAGTAGTAGTCCAACACTCAAACTACTACACCATGCTGGCTCCTAATCCCATGTACTACCTATGAAACAATTGCAGACTTTTTTGTTCTTGTGTGTCTTCAAGTCCTTTCCGACTTATGGCAACCTTATCATGGGGCTTTCATGGCATGTTTCTTCAAATGGGGGGTTGCCATTAGCATCCTCTGAGGCTGAGTGTGACATGCCCAGGGTCACTTATTTGGCCGCAAATTGTACATACCCGAGAATGCATCAACTAGTATATTGGCAGTCCTTCCCCCCAACACTTTCTCATTTGATTTTTTTTAATCTTTATCTGGTGTGCATTGGAAGCGGGATAGTCTGATATGCCAGAAATACAGTATTTAGGTATAATCAGGATTGAAAGAAGTACTTCTGCAAAACCTTTGCAAACTAAATATCTGCTCTGGAGGACTGGAAACCCTCTGGAGATGTTTTCCTGGCTATATATGGCGGGTGAGGGTAAGAAAATCCCAGAAAATCCTCTAATGCTGGATAACAAAGCACACTTTTGGATGCTTGCCTATGCACCCATAATTAAATCATTATTTTGTTGATATTCACCAACATTTTGTTTCATTGTACAAGCACAGCCCATCACTGACGTTTTCTAGAGACAAAAAGTGTCAGCACGAGGACTTGGATCAAACCAGCAGGATTAACAACTTCAGTACACTTGGAGATGCCTGAATGTTTTGAATTGCTAATCAACTGCCCAAGGGAGGCGTATTAATATGATCAGAAAGCTTTAGAATCCGTTTTCTTTCCCTTCCACAAATATCTTAGGTACAGCATTGACTTCATCTATCAATGCTTTTTAAATGGCAAGCTTCAAAGCGCCCTCTCCACAAAGCTGTCTGCTCTCTACAGAACATCCCAGAAGTAATCTGGGGCACAGAACGTTCCTATGGGGCTTCAGCTTTAGTTTGCACACACTGAATAGCTGCCATATGATAGCTAATTCTAGAATTTCAGGTTTCTGGGGGAAGATGGGTAGGAGATGAACAAGCTTTTAAGTTGTCTGATTATTTAACTATTCTTCCAAGGTATCTCAGTTTCCCTAGTTTTCAAAGAAATAGCAGTGTTAGTCTCTTGCAGTATAAAGAACAAGGAAGGAGAGAACAGGAGGGGGGAGGAATGTGCCAGTACCTTTAAGACTAATTACCGCATTTTCCGGTGCATAAGACTGGACGTATAAGACGATCCCCAACTTTTCCAGTTAAAATAGAGTTTGGGATATACTCGCCGTATAAGACGGCCCCCTCTTCCAACGCACACCAAATAAAAATTAAAAAAACAACAACATCAGATTTGATTTCAATATGGTAATTTTAATTCAAATACTTATGACATGCAGGTACTTAGCAGGAAAACTGTCACTTATAAACACAACAAACTACAGCTCCCATGTTCCCTAGCATTTATTTCTGCAGTGTGTTTTGGACCTTACTCTTTAAAAAATAGTCCAGATTTAAATGCTGCTTTAAAAATTATTTCCATCTCCCAGCTATGAGATGGTTGGGGGAAATGAGAAAGTGTTATTGGGGGGGAAGGACTGCCAATATACTAGGTGATGCATTCTGGGGCATGTAGAATTTTCTACAAGTAAGTGACCCTGGGCATGTCACACACTCTCAGCCTCAGAGGATGGTAATGGCAACCCCCACTTGAAGAAACATGCCAAGAAAACCCAATGATAAGGTTGCCTTAGAGTCGCCATAAGATGGAAAGGACTTGAAGACACACAAGAAGAACAAAACAAGTTTGCAATTGTTTCATAGGTAGTACATGGGAATAGGAGCCAGTATTGTGTAGTGGTTTGAGTGTTGGACTACCACTCTGGAGACCTGGGTTTGATTCCCCATTCTGCCATGAAACCCACTGGGTGAACTTGAACAAGTCACACACTCTCAGCCTCAGAGGAAGGCAATGGCAAACCTCCTCTGAACCAGTATTCTTCTCACCCCCACCTCTGTCCTCCTCTCTTTCCAAGGCTTTTTCCCACCCCCAACCCTGTCCTCCTCTGTCCTCCTCTCTTTCCAAGGCTTTTTCCAGCCCCCAACCCTGCCCTCCTCTGTCCTCCTCTCTTTCCAAGGCTTTTTCCCCGCCCTCACCTCTGTCCTCCTCTCTTTCCAAGGCTTTTTTCCATTCCCAACCCTGTCCTCCTCCATCCTCCTCTCTTCCAAAGGCTTTTTCCCACCACCAACCCTGTCCTCCTCCATCCTCCTCTCTTTCCAAGGCTTTTTTCCATTCCCAACCCTGTCCTCCTCCGTTCTCTTCTCTTCCAAAGGCTTTTTCCCACCACCAACCCTGTCCTCCTCCATCCTCCTCTCTTTCCAAGGCTTTTTCCCACTACAACCCTGTCCTCCTCCATTCTCCTCTCTTTCCAAGGTTTTTCCCCGCCCCGACCTCTGTCCTCCTCTCTTTCCAAGGCTTCTTGCCACCCCCAACCCTGTCCTCCTCCCCGCCTCCTCCTCCTTATACCGGTGTATAAGATGATGCCGACTTTAACCCCAGATTTTCCTGGGTTAAAAGTCATCTTATACGCTGGAAAATACAATAGTTTTATTCTTAGATGTGCTGTCAATTTCCCTTTTCTCTCCCCCTTCCATCCTATTTTTAAAACTTTCCCTAGAACACCGTTTGAAAGCCAGTAGACCAAAGCTTCAACAGAACACTAACATGGCAACTGCCCACCCCATGTAATTGAGTGAGACACTATAAAACAGCTTGATCTGGGAAGAATGAAATGGAATACAATATATATTTGCCGAAGAAACGAAAGTAAGAAAGAGAAATGCCTACCTTTGTACCAACTGTTATATCTGGGACAATGCTGTAAGAGAAAGAGAGAAGTAAAAGTAAGATCATTTGAAGGTACATGTAGAACAGTTAATGAAAAGGAAAAAATATGACAACAATGCAATTCTCAGCAAGGATCTGTGGTCTTGAAATGGCACTGGACACCAAAGGCCAGAGGTAGTCAGAAATGCTGTATAGAAGTGACTGCTTTTTTTACAACAATAAAACGCATCCCAATCGTAGTAATGGGGCTCTTCTTAAGAATGTGACACAATCACATTACATCAGACTTCTTCCAAGTTAAAGGGGAGATGTACTATGTTGCAACACGTTAGTCCCACATACCCAAAATAACCTCAAGAGGGCAAGTGCCAACTTCCACCCACCTCCACGTAGTTCAGAGAAGGCTCTTGCATTGGATGGTGCACCTCATAACCCTTAAATGTTTTGAGAGGCTACAAGCTGCACATACATATAAATGCTCTACCAGAATATGGTTATTCTATGCATGGACCCCTATTTCTTTTTTATGCTTCCAAAACATACCCCCACAACTTTTTATTTTTAGAGTAAAGGACCTTTCTAGCCTGGATGGTATGGCCTGGCCTCCTCTCTTGAACTGAGAATATGTGCCTACAGGGTTGGGGGGGGACATTACTCTACCAAGAGCAAAGAGACATGAAAAGAACTAAGCTGCTTGGCAGGCTCTGAGAGCCTACAGAAACTCTTGAACACAAGAGCAGTGTGGCAGCCAAAGCCACCACCATCATAAAAGTGTGTTTCGATTCCATCTGGTAGAGCATAGAATGGCCACCACACTTGCTGAGAAAGGTGCAACTCAACTATAGACTCAAGAAGGCCAAAACAACTAACTTTCCCCATTACTTTGCTTCTCCTACTTGGACCAAGTGCCTGACTCTCTACTATATAAAGCATACGATAATACAGGGGTCGGCAACCTACGGCCTGTGGGCCGGCCGCCACCGCCGCCCCGCGCTCCTGCTGCCACGAGTGTTGCGGTCGCCATTTTGCTTGCGCGTGCACAAACGACTCACAGTCGCCATTTTGGCAAACAAAACGGCGGCCGCGAGTGGGGGGGGGTCTTCCAAAATGACGTCTGCATTGTATGTGCATGCGCGCGCGCGACGCAGGCATCATTTTGGAAGGCCCCCCTGCCGCCGCTGCGGGCGAATTCGCCTGCCGCGGGTGTGGAGGGGCCTTTAGGAGGCCCAGGGAAGCCCCCCCCCCGTGACTGCTGCGGGCGAATTCTCCCACCGCAGCCGCTTCCCTGGGTCTTGGAAAGGCCCCCCCTGCTGCCGCTGTGGGTGAATTCATCCATCGCAGGTGTGGAGGGGCCTTTAGAAGGCCCAAGAAAGCCCCTCCCGTGGCTGCTGCGGACAAATTTGCCCACCACAGCCGCTTCCCTGGGCCTTGGAAAGGCTCCCTTGCCACTGCGGCGGGTGAATTCACCCGCCGCGGGTGCAGAGGGGCCTTTAGAAGGCCCAGGGAAGCCCCCCCCCCCCCGTGGCTGCACCACTTCCCTGAGCCTTGGAAAGGCCCCCTTGCCGCTGCTGCGGGCGAATTCACCCGCCACGGGTGTGGAGGGGCCTTTAAAAGGCCCAGGGAAGCCATTCCCCCCCCAAGCCCCCAGCAACAAAGCTTACTGACCCCTGGGACAATACATACTCTACAGTCAATGGCTGAACACCTACATCAAAGAATGGGGAAGCTGTGACTCTCTAAATGTTGTTAAGACCACAGCACTCATCTCTGGCTAAGGCTGATAGGAGTTGGGAGTCCTACACCTGGAGGGCCACAGGTTCCCCTCCACTCACCTATGTCTTAGCAAGGGCTATGAAATGTTATGGGGCAGCCAGTCATAGGTAAAACACAGGGCAATTTTTAGATCATGGGGTAGCTTGTTCAAGTGGTCCCATTACTCCTCGTTGGTAGTGCCCAAGGAACCAGCATCAGCTTTTACTTTTATGCCAGAAAACCATTTGCTTTCTCTTGCAACCCACTGCCTGCCATGTTTCCTTCCTAAGCCAACTTCTGCCCTTTTGTAACCTCCGTAGTTCACAGCTGACGTTACATCTGATTCAAGAAAGACTGCCAGCAGTTCTAAAAGTCAGCAGCATTTCCTCCTGCAAGTCATCACCAAAAAAGCCCAGCAAAGCAACAGTTTTTTTAAAATTATTCAAGTGTTTGGAATTGCCATCTTGAATGCTAATGTGAACGGACTAAATGAACCCATCTGTGCATCAGCAGTGAAGCCTAACCAGCAGGATGTTTGACACACACACCCTTCTTTGTCCAAATTATATAATAGCTAAAATGTGCCTTTAATTTGGGAAGCTGAAAGCCATTTTGCCCCATCAGTCAGGAGGAGGAAATTCCCAAGGAGGACAGCCAAAGTCGGCACTCTCAAAAGTTAACTGTAAATTATTTCTCCTATTGGGGGGGGGGGGGGAGCAGAGGGAGTCATAAAAGAAAAATCTTACCTGAAGCATATAGCTACTTATTACATGAAAATGTTACCTGGACAACTGTTTGAAAGAATTTCTCATCTATAAATGGCTAGATTCCTCAAGCCTCTAAAGTAACTACTTTAAAGTGCAGGATGATCAATTCTTACCAGGATGGGCAACTGTTCCAAAGTCCCAACTCTTTCAATATGGCCCAGTTTGTATCAATATGGGCACACAGGACAAACTGAGAATATTTGTCCTCTCCCATATCTTTCACATTTAACTTACTATGTTTTTTTCTTCCAGTAGGTTAATTTCCAAACTAACATCTCCATGTCATGTTTTTGTCACTAAAAGTCTCAGATAAAAATGGGTTAATACCAATATGCTTTTTATGAATCAATGTTGATAGGCTGCTAAACATGGGTTTTTAATATGCAAGAGGTAAATGGAGTGTTGAATATCTGGTCCTCTTAATGTTCTGGAGCACAACTCCCACAGTCCTACTGGCTTGGAGTCTGGGAACAAAGGTCCAAATCATATTGAGGCCAAAAGGTTCCCCACCCCGGACAAAAAAAAGTCTGGGTATCCAAAATTGGATGGAGAGTCTACCATCCTCCAAAGTATTCTCAGATTATTCTTAAAGTCAAGAATTTTATGAAATTCTCTGCACATGGTTCTAGTATGAAGGCTAATATGTCTCTTTCCCAGCAGTTCACAAGTCAGGAGTGAAGAGGAGGAAAGGATGGCAAAGAAAGAGGGGAAGACATAAAAAACAGTGACAAAAGGGATGGCCCTCCCTCTGGCCCCACACACTGCTGGCTTCAGAAATCTTCATCAAGGCAAAAAAAAAAAAGATACCTATTCTTCATTCAGAACTATAACTACTCCCACCCACCCACCCTTACTGCTGCTGATTTAATAAGCTTGTTCCTACAGATGTTCATCTGGAAATGCTTGATTGTTTTCCCATGTGTTCCTAACATTGTAGATCTACACCACATGATTTCAAACCTATGAAACTACCAAGCCAAAGGGAATTTCAAAATTCCACCCTATCAATAGGGACTCCTAGAGTCAGTGTGGTGTAGTAATTTGAGCACTAGGCTATGACTCTCGAGTCCAGGCTTTGAATTTTCCTAGGCCATGGAAATCCTTTGGATTACCTTGGGCAAGTCACATTCTCTCAGTCTCAGAAGGCAAAAGCAAACCCCCTCTGAGCAAATCTTGCCAAGGTTTGCCTTAGGGTTGCCTTAAGCCAGAAGACTTGAAGCCACACAACAACAACAAAAATCAGAATTAGCTAACAAAAGATATCATGAATTGCTAAATCATAATGAGGCCTCACAACTGAAATAACCTCACACAGCTAGACACCTTGTTGTTTAAAAGGGGAGACAGCACCAGAAAATCACCTTTTCAACTCTGTGGAGGGAATTGTGATGCTGTTTCTACTAAATCTGGCTAAGGTTGCGCAGACAAAAGAGCACTTAACTTGAAAGGGCTAATCTTGCTGCAGGAATACACTGTAAGCACAGTAGTAACTATCTGATTTATTGTCCAGAATTTCTTCTAGATGACATTGACCTTCCACCAGATGCATGAAAAATGATTGCACAAAAATGATGGAAGCATTGTTAAGATCCTGGAGAAGAAGCAAAGAGATCCATAGAATTAAGCCTGATTATAGTCTATAAGCATTATAGAATTGCAATCCCTTATATAAGGCACACTAGTTATGTGATGCTAAAGTACTTGGTGCTGGATGCAACCACAACCTATCATTTCCCACTCTCCTCTTGCTGTCTGCAATTTTCATCTTCAAGATCACCTCTCAGTACCTTGGTTTTAAAAAAGTAAAACCACCATCACAGAGATATCTCCATGCCCAACTAACAAGCCCCCATGCATCTCCGCCTGCAGGTAAGAGTCTAGTTTCTCATGCAGAGTGTTAAGAGCTTCCCAAGCTGAGGTGGCAGAACTGGGGTCCTCCCACTCAAGCACGTCTGCAATGCTTCAGAAAGGCAGGCAGGGAGTTTTTCTCATACAAAAAAGGCCTATGACAACAGGGATGGGCTCAAATGCAGGAAATAAAAAAGAAAGTAGATACCTAAAAACATGGAAGACATGTATAGAGAATAACAAGTAAGGATTAGAGAGACAGCCTTTTCTTAGAAGGAAAGAACTGCCATAAAAGGAAGATATAAGAAAAAATTTGCTACACTACTTTATTTATTTACGCTGGGCGGGGGAGATTTAATTGCATTCTTTTACTCCTGTAAGCACCAAACTACTTTCACTCTAGGACAGTGTGTTAAAGGTCCTTTTTTCTTTGTCTGCTTTACAGCACTCTTGCATGACTCTGAAACATGACCAAGAGCTGCCAAAATCCCCAGCCACAAGGGAGTGGAGTGAGAGTTGCCTTCTGAAGAAGTAACTTCCCTAAGCTCTGCTCCTAACGAGCACTTCATTTTTTCCTTCTTTTTAACTCACTCAGAAGGAACCAAGGCAAAAGTGGGGGCAAAAATGGGGAAGATCCTGGCATGACCAACATCTGGGTGACGAGAACAGTGATGGGGAAGAAGATGGGCAATAGGAGGAGGAAGGGGACATGGCCCAAATGAGCACACATAAGGCTCCACTTCCTTCTCCCAAAAGCCAAAGATCACAGAAAAAGGCAGAAAATGAAAGTGAGGAAGAGAACGGCACCACTTAAACCAGGGGTAGGCAACCTAAGGCCCGGGGGCTGGATGTGCCCCCCCGAGGCCTTTGGACCAGCCCCAGGCCAGTCCTGCCCCTGTCGCCGCTGCCCACCATGATGATATTGATTATTATTATTATTATTATTATTATTATTACTTGTTCTTGGGGTTTTCTTGGCAAAATCTCCACAGGGGTTTTGCCATGGCTTTTCTGGGGCTGAGAGAGTGTGATATTTTTTAAATTTTCTTTATTTATTTTTTTAATTATTTTTATTTATTTATTTTTGGTGTTTTGCCCCCCCCCCCATTGTCTGAGGGACAGCAACCCGGCCCCCGGCTCAAAAAGGTTGCCTACCCCTGACTTAAACAGTCTAAATAAACAGTCTCTTTGGGAGACTTCTAACATGGGGCACGTGGAGGGGGAGAAGTCCCTCATTTGGCCACTGAAGACATACTTGAAAAACTTTATCCTCCCAAAGCCAACATCACAAATTGCCAATAATGGTGTAGAGGCCCAGTCTGTACAGGCAAGTATGGGCATGTTTTCAACTTCTTTATTTCTCCTCACTCCTGTTACAGGTCCTCTTGGTTTAAAATGTGTGTTGTTGTTTTTTTTTTTTAAAAAGTGGGGAGCCAGTGACTCTGGAGACCAGGGTTCGAATCCCAGCTCAGTCATGGAAACCCACTGGGTGACCTCAGGCAAGTCACACTCTCTCAGACTCAGAGGAAATTTCTGCAGCACTTATACAGCCCTGGGTCTCCCTGTCCTCCTAGTCCCTGTGTGCCTTCAAGGCATTTCTAACTTAGGTCAATTCTAAATCAAACCTATTATGGGGCTTTCTTGGCAAGATTTGCTCAGGGGAGGTTTGCCACTGCCATCCTCTGAGGCTGTGAGTGTGACTTGCCCAAGGATAGCCAGTAGACCTCATTGCAGAGCAGGGAATCAGTTAAATCAGATTCTACCTGAACATTGGGAAGAACTTCTGGACAGTGAGAGCTGTCCAACAGTGGAACACATTCCCTCGGAGGGTGGTGGGAGTCTCCTTTCTTGGAAGTTTTTAAACAGAGGATGGATGGCCATCTATCACAAGGAGTGCTTTGATTGTGTCTTCCTGTATGGCAGAAGGGGGTTGGGCTGGATGGCCCTTGGGTGCCCCTTCCAACTCTAGGGTTTTATGATTTTCCTTCCTTGGAGGTTTTCAAAGAGAGGTTTGGTGGTGACAGGGAGGGCTTGGATTGTTCCCTTCCTACATGGCAGAAGAGGGTTGGACTGGATGGCCCCGGAGGCTCTCTTCCAATTCTAGGATTCTATGTGTCTTCCTGCATGGTAGATAGGGGTTAGACTGGATGTCCTTTTAAGGTCCCTTTCAACGATGATTCGATGGAATAATATGACCCTAGCACGGGTTTGCCTGGGGCTGAGAGGGTGTGACTTGCCCACTGTCACCCAGTGAGTCTCTAGTGAGCCAGAATTGAAATCCTGGTGTCCCAGAGTCGTGGTTCAACGCTCAAACCACGACGCGACGCGACGCGACGCTTCTTCTTCCCCGCCCCCGCTCTTCTCAACTACGGGGGGGGGGAGGAAAGGAAGGAGCGCGCGCCCGAAAAAGAAAAAAATAAAGTGAGAGCGCCCCCATGAGAGGCAGATCTTTCAAAGGGGGGGACAGGAAGCTGAAAGGGAGGAAGGAGCGCGGGAAGCTGAAAGGGAGAGTGGGAGAGAGTGCGCATGCGCGGGTAGAACGTTCATGAGGGTAGAAGGGGAAGGAGCGCGCGCGGCCTTAGAACATTCGGAAGACGGAGGGGGAGTTTGCGCATGCGCCCCCCTCCCTCCTCACGTTCTAAGGCCGCGCGCGCCCAACTTTTCAGCTGCAGGAGGGGGGGTGAAGCCACGCGAGCGCGCATGCGCACATGAACGGAGACCGACCAACCAACCGCGCTTCCTCCTAACTTTTTTACTTGAAAGGCGAAGGCGGGGGAGGTGGCGCGAGACCCGAGGCACCCTAAAGAAAACAAGCGACAGAAACAGCTTTTGTTTTGTGTGGGTGTGTGTGAGGCGCCTCTCCAATAACTCCCGACCGCTCCATTTTTGTCCCACAGCAATTCCTTCCCTCAACTTTTTCGAGCCTGGGAGGAAAAATAACCTTTTTTTCCCCCTCACGGGAGACTGTGCTTCTCCTCATGAGAGAAAAGGTAAAAGGGGCCTCATCTTTCTCCTCACAAACCGTCTCCATGAGGGAGGCCTCGTCCTCCTCCTCCTCGGCCCCTTTTTCCCGTTCAGCCCGACTCCCTCCCCTCCTCGCTTCCTTGCGTTCCGCTCACCCGTCCATGGCACACGAAGGCGACCCGAAGGGAAAGGGGAGTGCAGGCGCCGGAGTAGCAGGAGCGGACCCAACGGCTACGTGTTATATAGACTCACAAAATGGCGGCCCGGCTGGGTCCCGCCCTCAACCGCGGGTAAGGACGGGGACCCCATTGGCTGCCTCGGCTGTCGCCTTGACGAGGCGGGGCATCGGCTCCTCGCGGGGAGACGACGCAGAATCCCCGCCCCTCCTTCCCGAGTCCGGACTCTGATTGGCTGTAGTTTAGCAACGGAGGCACGATTAAGAGACGGCCCGCAAAGCGATTGGTCGAAAGTAAGAGGTGAAGCCCAAGCGTCGGCCATTTTGAACGAGGTAATTCTTTTCAGTTCCTCGTTGCCCTTTTGTCTCGGGCAACATGGCCGACGCGGCCCTTTTGGGTATGGGCAAATGTCCTCCTTGCTTTGAGAGGCGGCCATGTTGGGTGCTGGCGTCGAAGCCGGAGCGGACATTTTGAGAAGCGGCAGAGTGCAAACTGAGCGAGTGAGTGAAAAACTTCCAGAGTTGGCAAAGAAAGTTCCAAGCTTGTTTTACAAGCTCTAGAAATACAGTACAGTTGGAATGATAACGCATTGTTATCATTTGCACACAGAGTTATGCATATATACATTTTGATTAATTTTGGCTAAGACTCTAAACACATGTATTAGTAAAGTCCTGCACTCGCTTACTTCAAAGGACTTGCATATTTAATATTGTACTAGTTTTAATTCCATTTTAATGCCCATTTTTGTACGTTTTTAATTGTATTGTTGTTGCTATTTAATTTGTACACAACTTAGTCTCCCATTTTTGGAGGGAAAAGTGGGAAATAATAATAATAATAATAATAATAATAATAATAATAGCACACAGGAATTACATCCAAGTAAACAAAAGTCCACCAAAAAGTGATACCTTTATTGGTCAGCCAAAATGTACAATATACTTGTTGCAAG
Source organism: Phrynosoma blainvillii (assembly GCA_026167975.1). NCBI lineage: Eukaryota > Metazoa > Chordata > Lepidosauria > Squamata > Phrynosomatidae > Phrynosoma > Phrynosoma blainvillii. The sequence goes on along the minus strand of JANUYF010000011.1, from coordinate 20,753,278 downwards.
CTTTCGAAGCTCCAGGGGCTTCTTCATCATCAGGCAAGATGATACAAACCAAACAGGAGAAAAACAATTGGAGATGTTAGGCCAGGGGTAAGCAACCTAAGGCCCGGGGGCCGAATGCGGCCCCCTGAGGCCTTTGGACTGGCCCCAGGCCAGTCCCACCACCACAGCTGCCACCACCCGCCATGATAATATTGATTATTGTTGTTATTACTTGTTCTTGGAGTTTTCTTGGCAAAATCTCCACAGGGGTTTTGCCGTGGCTTTTCTGGGGCTGAGAGAGTGTGCATGCATATATTTTTTAATTTTTAATTTTTTTAAAAAAATAAATTATTTATTTATTTATTTATTTATGTTGCTTTCCCCCCCCCCCCCGGCCCCGCCCCCCAATTGTCTGAGAGACAGCAACCCAGCCCCCGGCTCAAAAAGGTTGCCTACCCCTGTGTTAGTCAGATGCCTGCATTTTGATGTTTCTGTCCTTAGTTAAGATGGCAAGGGGAAGGTATCTTTTGCAGGCTGCCCTCCTTCTCCTCCTGGCCATGTGGTATTGGGAGATTTTGGATTGCAAAAGAGGGGTCCCTGTTGAGATGCAAATAGATTTTAAATTTCCTGGACTTTGCAAATCTCCCTGCGCCAGGAAGACGATCCTGCCTAGAAAAGATATCCTCCTCCCCACCATATACCATCTTAAATAAATAAATAAATAAATAATGATGTTTTATTTATATTTCCCGCCTCTCCCTACGGATCGAGGCAGGATTACACAATAAAATGTATACAATGTACAAAATATAAACAATAAAATAATAAAAATCAGAACAATAATAATAGGTTAAGAGAATAGACTACAGTATAATAAAATAAATGAAAATAAAATGAAATAGGATAAAATAAAATAGCCAATCATTGTCAGAGTCTAAAAATCTGGAAGATCAGATGGATAGGCCCGCCGGAAGAGCTCCATCTTAAGTGCCTTCTTGAAGGCTTCTAGAGCATGGGTCGGCAACCTACGGCCCGCGGGCCGGGTTCAGCCCCCTGAGGCCTTTGGACCGGCCCCCGCCGCCGCACGTGCGTCACGGCCGACATTTTGTTTTCCAAAATGGCGGCCGCGACTCGTTTGCACATGTGCAGTACTCCTGCGCATGCACGAGCGAGTTGCAGCCGCCATTTTGGAAAACAAAGTGGCGGCCGCGACTCGCTCGCGCATGCACAGTACTGCAGAAGTACTGTGCATGCGCGCACACTGCCATTTCCCACCACCACCACCATCAGCCCGCGGAAGACCAGGGGATCCCTGGACCAGCCCCAGGTAAGGGGAACTTACCGACCCCTTTTCTAGAGTAGTAATAAGACGGATCTCCTCCAGCAGGCTGTTCCACAACTTGGGAGCTGCGACTGTAAACGATTTTTGGGAAGTCGTGGTAAGTCTAGTTTTATGGTGTTCTAATAACTTCTTCCCAGATGTTCTGAGAGTGCGGGACAGATTATGTGGGGAGAGGCGTTCCTTCAAGTAACTCGGGCCCAAGCCATGTAGGGCTTTAAAGGTAATAACCAATGCTTTGTACTGCGCCCAGAAGCTAATCGGCAACCAGTGAAGAGATTTTAATATAGGTGTTATATGGTCCGACCTAGATGTTCCGGTGACCAATCTGGCTGCCGCATTTTGAACCAATTGAAGCTTCTGAACATGGTACAGAGGTAGCCCCATGTAAAGCGCATTACAGAAATCCAAACGAGAAATTACCAGGGCAAGTACTACTGCTTCAAGGTCCTTTCAGTCCAGGTACGGACGCAGTTGGCAGATCAACCAAAGTTGATACCAAGCACTCCTGGCCATCGCATCCACTTGAAATGACAACTGTAAAGATGAATCCAGGAGTACTCCCAAACTACGTACTTTGTCCTTTAGGGGAAGTGTGACTCCGTCCAGGACTGGATGGCAAAGCTCCTTTCCCAAACTTGGGGTACCTATCACGAGTACCTCTGTTTTCTCTGGATTCAGCTTGAGTTTGTTTTCCCTCATCCAGCCCATTATCGATTCAAGACAGGCATCAAGAGGAGTAATATCATCCTTAGTCACTGCAGTAGACGGAGACATAGGGAAGTAAAGTTGGGTGTCATCAGCGTACTGATAAGACTGCACCCGATGTCTCCAGTTAATCTCTCCCAGTGGCTTCATGTAAATGTTAAACAGCGTGGGGGATAAAATGGCGCCCTGAGGGATGCCAGATGTCAGCTCTCATTTCGAAGAGCCGCTATCCCCCAGCATTACCATCTGGAATCTGCCTGAGAGGTAGGACCGGAACCACTGAAGAGCAGTGCCCCCAATACCTAACTCCCTCAGGCGTCTCAGAAGGATACCATGGTCTATGGCAGGGGTAGGCAACCTTTCCCCTTTAAGGGCTGAGGGACTTCAGCTCCCAGAATCCCAGGAGCTATTGGCCAACATGGGACTATTGGCCAACATGGCTGAGGCTTCTGGGAGCCGAAGTCCCTCGGCCCTTAAAGGGGAAAGGTTGCCTACCCCGGTCTATGGTATCAAATGCCGTTGAGATGTCCAAGAGCACCAACAGGGCCACACTTCCCCTGTTTATGCCCAGACGGAGATCATCGACTAAGGCGACCATGGCAGTCTCAACTCCATATCCCGCCCTGAAGCCGGTGTGAAATGGGTCCAGATAATCAGCTTCTTCCAAGACAACTTGGAGTCGCAGGGCAACTGCCCTCTCGATCACCTTACCCAAGAATGGTAGAAGGGAGACTGGCCTATAATTATTTTTCACCAGGAGATCAAGGGAGGTTTTTTTCAAGAGCAGTTTAACCACCACTAGTTTCAAATTAGATGGAAATTTCCCTTCTGAAACAACATGTAGGCATCTGACTAACATCTCCAATTGTTTTTCTCCTGTATGGTTTGTAACATCTTGCCTGATGAAGAAGCCCATGGAGCTTCGAAAGCTTGCAGTTGTGCATTTTGGTTGGCCAACAAAGGTATCACTGATAATAATAATAATAATAATAATAATAATTATTATTATTATTATTATTATTATTATTATACCGCCCATTGGTAATCCAATCTGGGCGGTTTACAGCATAAAAATTAGCATACAACATAAAACAACATTTTCGCTCCCCTCCCCCTTAAAACGTTATTAAACCACATTATAATTAAAACCATTTAGCAATATAAAAACAAAAATTAAAATTAAAACAATACAATCATAACAACCCCTGTGACTTTCTTCCAAGAAAACAGGGGTCCTAGAGGTTCTGCCGGGGAGGGGGGGAACCCGAGGCCAGGATATTTAGTCCGGAAAGACCTGCCAGAAGAGATCCGTCTTGACAGCCTTTTTGAAGCCGTCCAAAGATATTAACTGACGGATCTCATCCGGCAGGCCGTTCCAGAGTCTGGGGGCGACAATAGAGAAAGCCCTCTGGGAGGTAGCTGAGAGCCTCGATTTTTGAGGCTGCAGCAAGTTCCTCCCAGAGGACCGGAGTGCGCGGGGAGGATTATATGGGAGGAGGCGATCCCTGTGATAGCTTGGACCCAAGCCATTTAGGGCTTTAAAGGTAATAACCAACACCTTGTACTGGGCCTGGAAACCAATAGGCAGCCAGTGGAGGGACCTCAAAACCGGAGTGATGTGGTCCCTCCTAGATGTTCCAGATACAAGCCTGGCTGCCATATTTTGAACCAACTGTAGTTTCCAAACCAAGCACAAGGGTAGCCCCACGTAGAGCGCATTACAGAAGTCCAGGCCTGAGGTTACCAGCACGTGCACAAGAGTCTCGAGATCCCTTACTTCCAGAAAAGGGCGCAGCTGGCGTATCAGCCGAAGCTGATAACAGGCGCTCCTGACCGTCGCATTTACCTGATTTGTCATCAGGAGCGACAAGTCCAGGAGCAGCCCCAGACTGCGAACACAGTCCCTGGAGGAGAGTGTGACCCCATCCAGGACTGGAGGTTGCAACCCAATTCTTGGTTTCGGGGCCAATACCGTGAGCACCTCCGTCTTGTCTGGATTCAGTTTCAATCTGTTTTTCCTCATCCAGCCCATTACCGCCCGAAGACATTCATTGAGAGAAGAGACGCCATTGGAATTCGAGGCCAACGAACGAGACACAGAGAAATAGATTTGGGTGTCAGCAGCGTACTGATAACACCCAGCACCATAACTCCGTATAATCTCACCCAGCGGCTTCATATAGATGTTAAATAACATTGGGGACAAGATAGCTCCCTGAGGGACCCCACAAGTGAGCTCCCTCTTACTGGAGCAACTGTCCCTGACCAGCACCCTCTGGGACCTGCCCAAGAGGAAGGACTGGAACCACTGCAGCGCAGTGCCCCCGATACCTAATCCCCTCAGGCGGCCCAAGAGGATGCCGTGGTCTATCGTGTCAAAAGCCGCTGAGAAGTCTAGGAGCACCAACAGGGTCACACTACCCTTGTCGATGCTCAGACGCAGATCGTCGGTCAAGGCAACCATGGCAGTCTCAACCCCAAAGCCTGTCCTAAAGCCGGTTTGAAATGGGTCTAGATCAGGACCGGCAACCTACGGCCCGGGGGCCGGTTAAGGCCCAGGTCCCTGGACTTACCGACCCAGGCGGAAGGTTGCCGCCGCCGCCACACGTTTTTGCCGCTGTGCGGCCGCGCGTGCCACAACCGCCATTTTGAAAATCAAAATGGCGGTCACAACACGTTTGCGCATGTGCAGTACTCCTGCGCATGCGCAAACGCGCTGCAGCCGCCATTTTGATTTCCAGAATGGTGGCGACGGCGCGCGTGGGGGCAGATGTGCGGCAGCGGTGGTGGCAGCGCGCACGGCGCAGCGGCACACACAGTGCGGCAGTGCACACGGGGGTGCGCGCATGTGCGCGCGCACACACTGACATTCCCCTCCCTCGGCCCAGCAGTGGGAGGGACTCTGCGGGACTGGCCCCAAGGTAAAAAAGGTTGCCTACCCCTGGTCTAGATAATCGGTTTCATCCAAGACAGTTTGGAGCTGAAGAGCAACCACCCTCTCGATCACCTTGCTCAAAAATGGCAACAGAGAAACAGGCCTGTAGTTACTCATATCCAAGGGGTCCAGGGAAGGTTTTTTCAGAAGCGGCCTAACAGCCGCTTCCTTTAAGCAAGATGGAACATGTCCTTCCCTGAAGGATGCATTGATGATATCCATGAGGAATCTCCTCAATGCATCCCCCCCCCCCCCCGGATGGCCAGCCATGATGGGCAAGAGTCGAGAGGGCAGGTTGTTTTCCTCACCTTACCAAGCAACTTGTCCATGTCCTCGGTACTCACAGATTGGAGCTGATCCAGTATAACTTCATCGGCGGAGTCGCTGGACACCTGATGGATTTTTGTTTGAATTTGCTAAATGGCCAACACAGCTACCCCTGAATGTTTCCAAGTAAAGATGCATTTGAACACCCACCATGGTGTAGTGGTTTGACCCTTTGACTAAGACTCTGAAGACCAGGGTTTTAATCCTCGCTCAGCCATTAGGTGAGCTTGGGCAAGTCATGCTCTCTCAGCCTCAGGGAAAGGCAATGGCAAGCATCCTCTGATCAAATCTTGCCAAGAAAACCCAAGGATAGGGTTGCTTTAGGGTTGCCATAAGTCAGAAACAACTTGAAGGCACACAACAACAATAACAAAAATATGCATTTTAGCTAGCATGGTGTGATTATATATTATAATATTTAATATTATAGGGGGCCAGTGTGGCATAGTGGTTTGTGTTTTGGACTACGATTCTGGAGACCAGGGTTTGAATCCTGCTCAGTCATGGAATCCCACTGGGTGACTGTGAGCAAGTCACACTCTCTCATCCTCAGGGGAAAGTCATGGCAAACCTCCTATGAACAAATCTTGCCAAGGAGCCTCCATTACAGGGTTGTCTTAGGGTCACCAAACAACAAAAGTATGGTGTCATCTGCATATCTTACATTATTGCTGTGCCTTCCAATTTTCACACCTCCATGGGACTTAATACTCCTTGGCAAAAGTGTTTTTTGGTTTTTTTAAATCATCATTGCCTTATGGTCTGAGTTGTTTCAGAAGGGAGAGAAATTAAGAGAAAGAGTGAATCATCCATTTTATCCCTTTGAAAAGCCAGGAGATTAGAGATCAAACAATCTGGTGCAGAGAAAGAAAAGAATTAAGAGGGATCTTGATGGTCTTTGGTACAGGAATGTGACTGATGGTTTCCGAGGCCATTGTTTGCTCAGTGCTAACAGTAAAAAAAGAATATGATGTCACTTTGCATTCCTGGGCATGTGTCACCCTCAGGCCCACTTAAAACAAAAGCCTTGAGGAAGAGCAAGTTCTTATTCACTTTAATGGGAAGGTGGATTCTGAATTATGCACACCCAAGCTCAGTCTCTGCCATTGTTTCAGCAGGAATTTTGAAAACCTAGCTTCTCCTGGATGTTTCCGTTTTGGGGACCTTTTCTTTGGCTGCAAATTTTCCAACACAATTGTTTTTGCCTCACTATGGCTGCATCTGCACTGTAGAAATAATCCTGTTTGGCAGCACTTTGACTGCCATGGCTCAGTGCTATGGAATTCTGGGAATGGTAGTTTGTTGTGGCATTAGATCTCCAATACTCCTGGATATGTTTAGTGCAAAAGGAGTTTGCCCTGCATTAACCTAGGAAGAAAGAGAAAAGAAGAGCAGACTCTTCCCCTTCCCAGGAGGCTGAGGCAAAAGCAAACTTCTGCAGTGTCTCCTAGCTTTGGCATTCTCCCTGATTAAGAACTTTTTACCATGTAGCAAAGTACAATAACCTCCCAAATCCACAAAACAGCAATACCTTTTTCGGGCCAACCGGAATGCACAAAATACCTATTGCAAACTTTCAAAGCTCCATTGACTTCTTCATCAGGCAAAGATGTTTAAAAATGTATAGGGGGAATATGACAATGTTAGTCGTAAGCCTGCATTTTGTCAAGATGTGGCTGTTCTCAGTTCAAGTGGTATTAGAGGGAAATTCATGCATCTTCCTTCCTTTCACAATGTGAACTCACTTTGTAGATGCTGAAATAAGCTGAGCACAAAGGGAGAAAGGAAGAGGTGAAGAGAAAAAACAGGGCATTTTAAAAGCAGCTGGAAAAATAGGAGGACAGAAAATTAACTGGAACTTTAGCAAACTGGGACAGTTGGAAAAACCCACATTTTTCAACAGGATTATTTCTGTTTTGTTGACATTTTAACAGTCTCTGTGACCTCCCAAGCATCTCAAAGGCAGAAATGGGTCCTTGGACCTAATGAGGTTAACCGAAGCCCTGTTCCAGTTTATAGGATATTCACACCTCTGTCCCCTGGCTATCTTTGGATAGTTCAAAGACAATAAACTGTCTCCTACCAAAATTACTCTCCCCCTTTCTTCTCTACCTGTTATCTTCACAACATAAGGTCACAGCTTTCTTTCTTTGCTGAATAACACACTCTAAAAAGGAAGTGGAAGTAAATGAGGATTTTTGCTGCCTGACTCACTTTGGTAAAGGGAGGGGGATGAGCATGAGAAGTGTGTGGGGTGTGTGTGATTCACTTTTCTCCATTTTCATTTCTGTTCCCTTTTGCTATAACCAGTTTGCCAGCTGTTAATATATTGATTGAGTTTGGGACCAAGAGCACTGAGCGCTCACACAGACACTCACACTATTATATTACATGGATAGGTTGGATTTCTTCGAGAAGCAATTTAATTTCATTGCCAGGCGGATTTTCTACACTTAGGGCAAAATTAATTTGCTTTCCCCCTTAACCAAGAGAGGACCAAGGGGGACAATGCATATTTTCCGGTATCTCCAAGCCATGAAATGTCTGCAAGCAAAACAAGATACTTTACAGATTCCCAAACAAACCAGGAATGGCTGTGAAACGGCTCTTAACTTGACTGAGAACATTTCATGTTGTTTGCACATCAGCTTTCCATATCGTTTCAACACTTTCCTGCCTTGGTTCCTGTTTTGGGTTTTTCTGATTACTCATTTCCTTTTGTGTCCCAGTTAAATAAAAAAATTAATACGAAATAAACTGGCCGTTTCCTGCCTACTGTGTTAAGGAATTTTGCTGAAACCAATGGTGTATTTCTGAAAGAGATGGTTGTGTGCATCTGTGTGTATGTCTGATGTCCTGTTTTGGACACAGCTGAAACCTAGGAAGGTGGAGAGGATTAAAAAGAAAATGAGGAAGATGAGTGAGGTGGGAGATAAATAGAAGAGGAGCTGGAAGTAAAAGGAGGAAGGAAGAGGAAGAAAGTAGGAGATGATGATGATGAAAGAGATGTATGTGTGTGTGCATGCATGTGCATGCATGTTTGGTGTCCTTCGGTTAGCTTTGGACATGGCTGAAATCTGGGAAGGTGGAGGAGATTGAAAAGAAAATGGGGAAGATTGGTGAGATGAGAGAGAAATAGATGGAAAAGGAGGCAGGGTAGAGGAAGGAAGAGTAAGCAGGAGAAGCAGAAAGAGATGGTGGAGTAGAGAGCATACCCTGCAATGGTCCCAGTTTGACAGAGACAGTCCCAATTAATCTTGTGCCATCCCACCTTTTAGCTGCTTTTCAAATGTCTTGGTTTCTCTTCCCATTTCCCTTTTTGTCCTCAGCTCTTCAGTTGCTGCAAACAGAGGTTAGAGTGCAAAAGTAGTTTGCACTCCATTAACTTCAGCAGACAGGAGAGGAGCGGGTGGGTAATAATAATAAAATAAAAACTATAAATAAAGAATAATACAAGTTATGGATCATCATCATCATCATCATCATCATCATCATTATCTTGCCCTTCCTAGGAGGCAAAGCAAACTGCTGCCCCCTCTCCTAGCTTGACTTTTCTTCCTCATTCCTTAATTTTACCATCATGACCACATTGAGATATTGCTTGGTCATACGTGTCCCATTTTCATCTGTCGGAGAGTATGGAAGGAGCAGAAAGAGGAGGACAAAAAGATGGTCTTAATGGTTTTAAGCTCCAGGACAATCGATTTCACTCGGACATTAGAAGGAATGTCTTGATGAAGTTGTGCAGTCACTTTCTCTGGAGGTCTCAAAAAAGTGTCTGGGTGACTACTTACTGAGGATGCTCTGGCTCAGTGATCCCCAAAGTGGGCAGTAGCACCCCCCGGGGGCATTGGAAAGCTGCAGGGGACACTGAGGGGAAAAAGAGCAGCAGGGGGGTGCTGAGGGGCGGAAAGGGGGCGGGAGGGAATTGTAGGGATGGGGGAATGCAACTAGGGTTGCCATTGCTGCTGAAAAACCATGAAAATCTTTGAAGTCTTTGAAAAGCAGCATGTCTTGGATTCCTGAAGGCAAGAGTGAAACCTCAGGGAAAAACTCATCCAGATCCCAGTGTTGAGGCTCAGGATGGTACTGCGCAGGCATGCCAGGCCCAGAATCCAGAAGCGGGAAGGGAAAGATGGCAAGCAGAGGCCTGGAGCAGCAAAGAGGCTTTCTTGTGTCCCAGTATGTGTGTGACATGCATAGTAGAACTTTTTGCTTGCTTGGGACTGGAGCTGCCCTTCCCTCCAGCTCCCTCGCCCACATAGAAATGCTTGTGTGTGTGTGTGTGTGTGTGTGTGTGTGTTTGAAAAAGGGGAGACCCTTTCTTAAAGCCCAGAGTCCCTCTTTCCTCATAGTTGCATGCTAATGGGCTGGAACTCCACTTTCCTCCATTTCCCTCCCCCATAGAAATGTGTGCGTGTTTTTGGGAAAAAGGGGGGCTCTGGAGAACAAACAGTGAAATCCAGGAAATAAAATTTGTAAATAACTCCATTAGCAACACAATGAGAAACCTCCTTTCTTTTTCTCTCCTGTGTGAAAATACCTGCCTCCTCCTTTGGCAGATAATTTTGAATTTCTCAAGAAGTCTCTGTGTTGTTGCATCTGAAAAAACTTATAAATGCTGCTTAAAACACATTAAATGCAGTCCCATTTTTTAAAAAAAGTTTGACTTTTGTTGGAGGCAAAGATCTCAAAAAGTTACGTCTCGGCCCTTTGTTCTCTCTTGTTTAGGATTCCCCTGTTGTGTCTAAAATGTAGTATCCTGAAATCTGGAAAGCATATTCAGGAGTAGCTGTATTGGCCACACTGCAAACAATAACAGCCATAATCCACAAAACAGTGATACCTTTCTCCTATTTGATTTTTAACACCTTTGCCCAATGAAGAAGCCACAGTTGAGCTTCAAAAGCTTGCTTGATCTATTTTGTGCATTTTGGCTGGCCAATAAAAGTATAACTGTTTTTGGATTTTGGATGTTATTGTGCTTTGCTGTATGGGCTGCCTAGCACAGCAACCCCTAGGTATAATTTCTAGAGTAGGAGTCCCTCTGAGGGGCTATGCAGATGGGCAGCTCTGGGCCACCCCTACTAGCGGCAGATTGGGACCATGGCAACCCCATGCTGCGGCCCCGATCCTTCCTTTTGCCTCCCCAAGAGCTGGTACTCCGACTCTTCCATGCCCTTTCAGCACAATGTTATCTACATGCTGTGCCAGGAGGGCATCCTGATGCCGCACGCCGTGCAAATGACGTAAATGAAATGGCTTTCCTCAGGGGGAGGCCATCTAAAGCAAAGAGTGGCTGGAAATGGCCGTGCGGCTGTGAAAAACAGCCATGCAGCTGCAGAAATGGCCACCCACCAGCTGCCCGGGCCCAAGGCCCCTCTCCCAAGTCCTGAAGACTTCCCCAGTCCTATGAAAATGGCAGTGCATCTGTGGAAACGGCTGCCCATTGCCTGCCCAGGCCAGAGGCTCCCAGAGGGCCATGGAAAGCTGGGAAAAGTGGCTGCATGGCTGGCAAAACAGCCGCCTGCCCAGCCAACCGGATGTCACCTCTCTCTCCTGTGGTGTCACCTTCCTTCTGGGGTGTCAACCGATGCGGTCTGCAGCCCCCCCCCCCGTGATGCTACTGCTTCCCCCCTACAAGGAGCCCAAGGAGGAAAGCTAATTTGGGTAAGAAAGACACCGGCTGGTTTCAAGGCAAAAGGAAAGGGAGGGAGACAGGTGCGCACTCTTCCTTCCCTTTTGCCTTGGCTAGCTAGCTCAAGCCAGCTAGCCAAAGCAGAAGGGAAGAGAAGGGGGCAAGCTCTTCCCCCTTGCTTTGGATACTGTCAATTCTCTGGGGACTCCAGAGTTTTCTCTTCCTACTCCACCCCCCCCCCCCCCCGCTTTTATTCCCCTTTCCCTTCCTTTGCCAGTAGAAGCCTGGAGGAGGAGGAGGGTAGCTGCAGGAACATTTCTTGGCATGGACTGCCCAGGTGGCCATGCAGCCCTTCCTTCCTCAGGTGGAAATTCTGCTGAGCTTGCCTACCCACCCATCCTCTTCACCAGGCACCCCATTCGGACAGCATTCTTCCTTCCATAGACGGGCCTCTCTCTTTCACTTTCCCAAGCTACCCCCAGCCTCACTTTCCTTCCCCCAAATACAAACTTGTGGGGCTCCAAGCTCCTTTTGGAACTTGGGCTGGCTAGCAGCAATTGTTGTTGTGTGCCTTCAAGTTGTTTTGGCTCACGAGAACCCTAAGGAGAACCTATCATGAGGTTTTCTTGAAAAGGTTTATTCAGAGGGGGTTTGCCATTGCCTTCCCCTGTGGCTGTGAGAGTGTGACTTGCCCAGGGTCACCCAGTGAAATTGCAGGCAAGGAGGATTTCATTTACGTCATTTGCAAAACCACCCAAAAGCAGCCACTTCCCTTGCTTAGGATACCTTCTCTCTTCTCTGCCCACCTCAAGTAGTACAGTGGACCAAATACCAAGAAATAGGCGGGGTGGGGGGTGGGGGGGTAGATTTTTCACCCAAGTGGAAAGGAGGGAGTAGCCTGAAAAAGTTTGGGGACCAGTACTCTATCTGGAAATCCAGCACTGAGTGAGGAGGAGATTAGACTCAATAGCTGAGGGGGACCCTGCCAGGGTCACCCAGTGTCACCACCACAAAGGAGGACGAGCCATTGTACAATGTAGAACATTCAAGAAAACTATAGGACAGTATCAAATAAAAGCTAAAAACACTCATATAAATACAAAGTAATTTCATATGATTTATTTACAGTAATATTACATATACCATGCTTTATTATTTACTCTATCATATTTTTTGGATGAACTTTTTGCTAAAATGCCTTGTTGGCTTGCAGTGTACTTAGAAAACTCTGAGCAAAGCAAATGCTTAACGTTGTACTTGACTAGCCACAAACCCTTGACTCATAATACATTTAAATTATTCCTTTAATTTGTCCATTGTGGTGAAATGGGGGGGGGGGGGGGCTTTGCATTGTGTCCTCAAGCAGCCCATGGCCTAATGTTTGCTGTGCTTTCCCTTTCCAAGAAACAAATGTGCCCTGAGCTCTGGGTGCAAGTCTTGTCTGCTGCTGCTCCTAAAGGGGGGGGGGGCTTTAGAAAGATCCATCATGTCTCCTTATTTGCAGCAAGGATAGGCAGCCAAATAGACAAATTTATCAAAGGGGAATAGCAACTGTACTACTCAATGGACTTTCTAGTCATGCTCAAAATGGAGGATATTTTGGAATTCTTCCTGGACAGAAGGTGGGAATGTAGGACATGCCCTACATTTTATTGTAAAAATGTAATTCTATTTTAATGCATCCTTTTTGTATATTTCTAATTGTACAGTGATCTCTCCACATTCACTAGGGTCAGGGGTGAAGGACCCCTGTTAATGTGGAAAAACCACAGATAAGAAAACAGTATTCTTTTACCTAAGACAACATCTCTCTAGGAATCTCCAGGTCCTCCAGTGCAACTCTGTGGTCAACATTTGCCAGAAGTTGATCATAGAATCATGCTGGAGGATCTACAAATGCCTTCTCTAGGAACTTCTAGGTTCTCCAGCACAACTCTACGGTCAACTTCCAGCAGAGTTGCGCTGGAGGACCTAGGTATTCCCAGAGAGAACATATTAATCAAAACTGCAAATAATCAAAATCGCAAAAGTCAAAACTGCAAGTATGGAGGGCTAGCTGTAATGTTCTTTTAAATTGTAAGTCACTCTGAGTCCCAGTTTTTTGGGGAAAGCAGGTTACAGATAAATATAATGATAATGATGTCCTGGAAAGGGGACATCCAGTCACCCTGGGCCCTTCCAACTTTGTGGTCTAAAGAATCTATGATTTTATTCCATGCTAGAGGAGAATGAGAAAAAGAAGGAGAAGATGTAGATGAAGACAAAGAAAAGGAAGGAAGAAAGGGACAGTGGAAGGATGGAGAAGGACAAGGAGGATTATTTCTGTCCATTCTCTGGAAACAGCTCTCCATCTGCTATACACCTAGGAAGTGATGGAGGCAACAGACACCCGGAGGCCATCAGGTGAGGGAGATTAGCTTCTTGCAATATGAAGTCTTCTGCTAAATAATTCAGGCCTTGCATGACTTATTCCATGACTTATTCATGCACACCTTCCTTTCTTTCATCCTATCCCAGTGTCATGGAAAGTTTCTTTCAAAACAAACAGGCCTGGTGGAAGTCAGGGAAAGAAGAGTCCTCAATGTTTGAGAACTGCTTTTTATTTTGTAGCTGGTTTCCAGCACTGAATGCAGTATGTTTTCTGTTTCTGTTTGGAAATGTGGAAGACAATAAAGATACAGATTTAGAAGAGCTGAAACAGTTAAACTGTGTATTTATAAGCATGCAAGTAACAGCCAAGGGGCCTGTTGCATTAAATTACACAAAGGCTAAATAAATAGTATGTAATGTATACAATGGGGAAACCCAGGTGTTAGAAATGTCTGGTGTATTAATGGGACTTAGGTACCATAAGTGTTGACTTTCCAGTTCACAACAGCAATTGGGTTTAGACCAGAGGTGGGAGTCTTGCAGCCCTCTGGATGTTAGACTACAACTCCCATCAGCCCTCTCTAGCATTATCAATGGAGAGGAATGCTGGAGGGTTATACAATTCTCACTCAGTTAAACTGGGCTCAAACTGTTATAACTATGCAGTGTGGATACACTATTGGGAGCCATTGTGTGGACAGTTTTCTGAGTGACCAAAATGCTAATTCCAGTGGAATGCAGATTTGTTTAAAAAGCCAACAACAACAAACTTTATGGTGACTGCCTTTTCTTGAGGCCATTGTACAGTTAGCTTGCTGCCTGTCCAGGCCTCTTTAATGGTTTAGGATGACTGGTCACTACTAACTACTGAAAAGACATCCCACCAGAAAAGCAGCACCATCACCACCAGTAGGAGCTAAAACCAGTTTGGAGGTTTGAATGTACCTCCATTCTTGAACTCAGTGAGGTTTTGGACCCATTGGAGGTTTTACTCAGAGGAGAGAGGATAGAAGTGAATGGAAATATGTCTGTGTTTTGTGCAACTAGCCTTGGCAGAATGACCAGTAGAAGAGTTGCCACCTGTTGTCAAAGGACATGGTAGAATCATAGAGTTGGAAGAGGCTGCAAGAGTCATCTAGTCAAACCCTATGCCATGCCACAAATAAACTACTCCTGAATCTGAATGATACCCATCCAACCTCTGGTTCTAATGAAGGAAAATCTATTGTCCTCTAAGGCAGTCCATCCCACTGTTGAATGCCTTTTACCATCAGGAAATTTAGAATTGTAGAATATTAGAGTTGGAAGGGATCCAAGGACCACCTAGGTCCTAGTCTAACCCCTCTAATGGAGGAGTAGAGAACTACAGGACTTCTGAAAAATGTCCTGTTTAAAGACCTTCAAAGATAGAGAAGCCACCTTCCTCCAAAGCAGTTCCACTGTCAGCTCTTTCCAACAGGAAGTTCTTCCTAATGTTGAAGTGGAATGTTTTTGATTTATTTGAATGCATTGTTTTATGTCCTAGTTTCTGAAGCAGCAGAAACAAGCTTGCTCCATCCTCAATATGACATAAATCCAAATGTTTAAACAGGGCTATCATATCCCTTCTTAACCTCCTGTTACCCAGACTAAACATCCCCAGCTCCCAAGACATTCCTCATAAAACTTGGTTTCAAGACCTTTCACCATCTTGGTTGCCCTCCTCAGGACTTGTTCCAGCTTCTCCACATCCTTCTTCTCAACTGTGGTGTCCAGAACGGGACACAGTGTTTCAGGTCATGTCTGACCAAAGTAGAATAGAGTGGTAGTATTGCTTCCCTTGATCTGGACATTGTCTTCCAAGGATGGTAGGTAGGTTCCACCTCCTCAAAGAAAAGGTAATGGGGACCCCTGCTCTTCTGTCCATCAGTGGGGTCTGTTGCCGGGTCCAATTAATTTGGGCACATGAATTTTGAACTTGGATTCTTAGAATTAAAACATGGAGGAGCTGTTGTGGGAGGAGATTATTTCATTCCTCTCATCTGACACAGCTTGGGTAGGAAGGTCCTAATGGTTGAAAATACTACACTGATAGACAAAAGAAATCAAGAGCAGGGAGGAGAAGGAATTAAAAATACAAAACAAGAATCGAGTTGTGCCATGATTAAATCAGCATTTAAAGTGGTCTCATCCGAAGCTCAAGGGATGCCTTGGTTCAGTCCCTGTTATCAATGCTATCGTTGTCATGTGTTCTGCAAATCTGCCCAGTCTCCCACATCTGAGCCAGGACTCCCCTGCGGCAAATGGCTTTGGTGGATTTCACAACCTGTGAAGACATCAATGAATGGCCCAGTCTGATCAAAGATGCAAGAGAATATAATCCCTGCATACCCTTTGTCCCTGTGTCAAGGATTCTGGTATGTAGAGAAATCTTGTATCACCTTTGGGACTAACTGAAAGAAAGAAGTTGGCAGCATGATGCATCTGAAGAAATAGACTTAAGTCTACGAAAGCTCATGCTGTCAACTTCTTTCTTTCAGTTAGTCCCAAAGGTGTTATAAGATCTCTCTACATACTGATTCTACAGACTAAAATCACTATATCTTTGAAAGATTCGAAATTCTCTCTTGGAGGACATCTGTCAGCCAAAACTAGGCTGCTTATTATTATTATTATTATTATTATTATTATTATTATTATTAAATTCTAGTCAGAGAATATTTTCTTTGGCCGCCCTTAGAGTGTGGAATGACCTGCCACAGGAGATATGTCAGCCTGTATTTAAAACAGCATCAAAGACCCATTTCCTCTGCAAAACCTATCCTAATTATTTTTAAATGATCAATTTTAAAGTATTCTTGGTGGATTTTAATACGTATTGGCTTTATATGCCCTTTTAACTGATGTTAGGTGCTATGGTCTGTTAATTGTTGTTGATCTCCACCTTGATTCAGAGGGAGAGGTAAGAAATTGTTGCTGTTTCATTTTCAGGAAAATTTCCTTTGATCCCATCTCTCGTGGCACATAAAATTATGTTTGTCTTTGGGACAGTACCTGCAGAACAATCAACAGAGGCATTTGGGTTCAAGAGCAATGAATTAGGACTCTAGAGATTGGGGTTCGATGCTCTGTTTAGCCATGGAAACCCACTAGGTGACCTTGGGTGAGTCACACAGTCTCAGCCCCAGAAAAACCTGTGATAAGTCAGAAATGAATTGAAGGCACACAACAATACCATCATATACAATGTATATGAACCAGTTTGGTTTGGACATTAGACTAGGACTCTGGAGACCAGGGTTTGAATCCCTTCTTGGGCATGGAAACCCACTGGGTGACTGGGTGAGTCACACACTCTGAGGCCCCATGATAGGGCTGTCTTAGGGGTCATCCTAAATTGGATGCCTAGAGAATATCTTCCTTTGCTTAGGAAGCCATAGCATAACAGCAAACAGGAATCTACACACATATACATGCAATTCTCCCATCAATATTTACTTTACCTCTGTGTCAATTTCATCACTGAGTTCAATGCCAGCATACTGGAAAAAGAGGAAAAAGAGGATCCTCAGAGAACAGGAAATATAGCAAGGACACCACACGCCACAGGAAATATATTTGTAAAGCATTGTGCAAATTGCAGATTTTTTTTTTTTTTGTACAGTACCTCTGTACACTTCTTATTCCAAAGATTGTTGCTTGAGTGCCAAGCTTTGGAAACATTTTTTAAACAGGAAACTTTTTTAAAAAAACAAGAAACTCATCAGTTAGTTGCTAGCTGCAACACAAAGTAGTTAGTTGCACTTTTAAAAAAATGTAACTATGGGCCCTTGCAGACTGCCAGAAATAGTACAAATTGAGTCCACTTTAACTGCCCTGGCTCAGTGCTAGGAAATCATGGGAATTGTATTTTTTCTGAGACATTGAGCCTTCTCTGTCAGAGAGCTCTGATGCCACAATACTTCCCATGATTCCCTAGCACAGAGTCAGGGCAGTTAAAGTGGACTCAATTTGCACTATTTCTGGCAGTCTGCAAAGGCCCTACATCCCCAAACAACATGCAGGCTACATGACTTTTCACCCACCCACCCTCACTTTTCCTCTGCATGATTTTTGATTTTTGTTTGAGGAAGAAATGTGTGTGGTTTGAATGTTTGCACAAAAAAAATTTACCGGTACATCTTTTTGGCTGGCTTAATAAAGCTATTAATGACAGTGGTTGCATCCACACTGCAAAAATAATCTAGTTTGATACCAATTTTAGTGCCATGGCTCAATGCCATGGAATGCTGGGAATTGTAGTTTGCTTTGGCACCAGAGCAGAATGACAAAATCAAGGTTGGCTTTTTGGAATATATATATATATATATATATATATATATATATATATAAATTCTCAAACTGTGGATGCTTAGTTGAATCCATGGATAAAGAATCCATGGATCTGGAGGGCTGACTATACTGACTTTTCTGAAAAAATTAAAAAGCCAGCTAATACTATTGCTGGAATGTGGCTGATAACAGAAATTTGGAGGAGGACTTGGTCCCCCTTAAGTGACTACCAAAAAGACAAATGGGTCTTTGAACAGATCAAGTTGGAAATCTCCCTGGATGCCAAGATAACTAAACTGAAGTTGTTATACTTTGGTCAAATGATGAGAAGGGAGGACTCACTAAAAAGACAATGATGCTTGTTAAGGTAGCAGGAAAAGAGGATGAACACATTACAGATGTATAGACCATCAAGGAGGCCACGGGTGTCCCTGAGTTTGCAAGATCTGAGTAAATAATCATGTAGAAAACCATGTGGCTTAGAGGTCTCTCATTCATACATACAGTCAACATAAGTTGAAATCAACTTGATGGCAATTAACAAGAAGCCACTCTTATGCTCCTCTGCACACAAAGTGCAGAAAAGAAATGCAGCTGCCTCCACTGTAAAATGTCACTCTTTTATTACATACAACCACTATTTTATTAAATGGAGTTGGACTGGATGGCCCTTGTGGTCTCTTCCAACTCTATGGACCTTATCACACGGGGCCCAAAGCAGTCAGAACCCAAACGAAATCCTGACCTGATACGTATTATTTTTCCTTGTGTCCATACAACGTCGCTCAGAACCCCGACAGAATGCGGCAAGAACTGAGATCTTTTGTATTTCGGTTTCTTCAGGAAGTACAAGTGCGCGACGGGAATCATTTCGCTTTTACCGTAAGTACCTTATCAGTTTGAAAAGACAATACGTATTGGGGAGCATTCCCCCAATACGTATTGTGGAGCATTTCCCTGCCCCCGCCTGCGCTCCAAGGAGGACCTGAGGAGGTCCTCCTTGGAGCTCGGGCCCTGCGCAGGGCCTGAGCTCTGAGCAGAACATCCTCGGAGAGGCGCCTCTCTGAGGACGTCCTCCTTGGAGTCGGACCCTGCGTGGCCCAAAGCAGTCAGAACCCAAACGAAATCCTGACCTGATACGTATTATTTTTCCATGTGTCCACACGACGTCACTCAGAACCCTGACAGAATGCGGCAAGAACCGAGATGTTTTGTAATTTGGTTTCTTCAGGAAGTAAAAGTGCACGACGGGAATCATTTCGCTTTTACCGTAAGGACCTTATCAGTTTGAAAAGACAATACGTATTGGGGAGCATTCCCCCAATATGTATTGTGGAGCATTTCCCTGCCCCCGCCTGCGCTCCAAGGAGGACCTGAGGAGGTCCTCCTTGGAGCTCGGGCCCTGCGCGGGGCCTGAGCTCCGAGCAGAACGTCCTCGGAGAGGCGCCTCTCTGAGGACATCCTCCTTGGAGCTTGGACCCTGCGCGGGGCCTGAGCTCCGAGCAGAACGTCCTCGGAGGTGCCTCTCTGTTGACGTTCTGCTTGGAGCTCAGGCCCCGCGCAGGGTCCGAGCTCCAAGGAGGACGTCCTCAGAGAGGCGCCTCTCCAAGGACGTTCTGCTTGGAGCTCAGGCCCCGCGCAGGGTCCGAGCTCCAAGGAGGACGTCCTCAGAGAGGCGCCTCTCTGAGGACGTTCTCCTCGGAGCGCGGACCCTGTGCCGGCTTGGGAAGGGGTTTGGGGGACAGCCGGCTTGGGAAGGGGTGTGTTTGACAGCCGCGGCAAATGACAGCCACGGCTGTACTGAGCATGTGCAGGGCATCATTGCTTGGTTATGTCCGGGATTTTCTCACTTGTGTGCGAACAGCAAATACAGTTCCCGGGAGCGCTTCATTGCGCTTTCCTTAATTGCGCGATGATGCTAGTTGCGTCTGATAGCCATTTACATATTGTGGGGTTTCTTTCGGTTTATTCCTGGATTTATTATTATTTCGCTTTCTTATCGCTTTGTGGCCCACGTGTGATAAGGTCCTATGATTCTATGATTCTATATTGGCTAGAATGCTTTTGGGACACCCTGCTGTCACAGGATACCAGTGCAGCATTGGTGGAAGGAGAAAAAATGGCTGCAGGTACAGTGGCTGTGAAGGAGGGGAGGCCTTGCAAAAATCAGATGGTTGGAACTGGTAGACTGGGTCTGCTTTCCCTCAACATCACTCTTGCTTCTTGGTGGATGCTCCCAGACTTTGAGTCTCCCTCCCTAAAGAGGCCAGGATGGCTCCTTTGCTCGCCTTCCACCAGCAAGTCAAAACATTTTTATGCCATTAGGCTTTTAGAAAATGACTGGAGGCTAGTCTACACATTCAGTGTATTATACAAATAGCTGCGGATTTTTGCACCTTTGCATTAATTTTTTTGACTTCACTTTCCTGCACAAATTTGCATCTATTCACCCTTCCTCTGCCAAAAATTAGCAGCCATCCTAATCCATGTAAGCATGCCACACATTCAATAATATTTGACTGTACAATAAAGATTGATTGTTAATGTTTATCCTTGCTAAGTTTAAAGTGTTTTTCAGGATGAGCACAAAAAGCTTGAACTCCTCTGAATTGCGTGTGGCCAGATCACATTCTATTCAAATAGAATGAGAAGTATTTTAATCATGTAGGCAAGCCCTGCGATAGGCTTTTAATGCTGTGCAGAACTCTTCTTAAAGGCCTGTACATTATCTTTTATGTTGCTTACTTTATAGATTGCTTAACTGGTTTTTTAAAATAGCATTTGTACCTATACTTTTATTGAGTTATTTGTATCATTTTTAGTCTGCATTATGTATGATGTAGTAGTTTGAACATTGGACTGCAACTCTAGAGACTAGGGTTTGAATTTCAGCTTCGCCATGAAACCCACTGGGTGATCATTGTGAAGTCACACTCTCTCAGTCTCAAGCTAAGGCAATGGCAAATCTTCTCTGAACAAATCTTGCCAAGAAAACCTTCTCAGGTTCACCTTAGGGTTGCTATAAGTCAGAAATTACTTCAATGTACACAACAACAACAAAATTCTTAATAACTTCCTTGAGTCTAATTGTTAGGGGAAAGGTGGAATATAAATGAGTAAAATAGATAAACAAACTTGGGGAAAATGCAGCCTCCAGCATCATGCACTGGTAGGATTCTGGCAGGATTAGTCCAGTAAGTCAGTGGTCCCCAACCTTTTTATTGCCGTGGACTGGTCAACAACTCCGGCAGACGCAGGAGTCCCGTCCCTGCGCTTATTATCGCAAAACCCGCTGCCGCCGCTGCACAGAAAACGCAGTAGCAGGGTGGCCCGGTACCATTTGTTCTGCGGACTGGTACCGGGCCGCGGACCGGGGGTTGGGGACCACTGCAGTAAGTGATGACAGTAAGGCAGGCTTTCCAGAAAATGAAGTGAGCAGGTCACTCTTGCAGAAGTGCAAAAATCTTAGTCCCACAACTCATTCCCCTTCATTACCTTCCCTTCTTCCCTCCTTCTCATCGAGGGACTCAGACAAGTTTGGAAGTCTGACTCCGAGGAGGAGAACCTTTCAGAAAGAACTCTGTCTGAAGAAGACAAAGCAGACAATCTCCCAGGAGAAGATGGAGTCAGGATGGGCGGACTGGACATGGAGGATCTGCTGGCTACACCGGTAGCTGCTGGAGGGGAGAGAAAGAAAGAGACACAACAAGAGTGGCACTGGGTGCATTTGTAAAGAAAGTGTTTGCTTCTAGACAACAACAACATTTACAATGGGCCCTTGGTATCTGCTGCAGTTTGGATCAATACTGAAAGTAGTACGCTGGTTCTTAAAATGGTGTCCCTTATATAAAACAGTAAAATTAAGGTTGCTTTTTTCAAACCATGGGTGGTTGAACCTGTGGATAGAGACTCTGTGGATACAGAGGACCAACTGTATTTCTTACCCATCTCTCCCTATGACTTGAGACGGGGAACAGTAGACTGAAACAAAGCAACAGGTGGACAGTTAAAAGAGCATACATATTATGTTTGTTATCAGTGATAAATAAATTCTTGACTACATACATTCCAGATTTTAAGGAAACCCATGTAACATGTGGCAGTCTCTTGCATCCCTGATGAGGGATGCTGTAAGGACTCTTGAGAGCCAGGAAGATGTAGTGGTTTGAATGCTGGACTGCAACTTTGGAGACCAGGGTATGGTTCCCAGGTCAGCCATGAAATTCACTGGACGACTTGTTTGAGCAAATCACAAGCTCTTAGCCTCAAAGGAAGGCCTCCTCTGAACAAATCTTGCCAAGAAAATCCCATGATAGGGTCACCATAAGTCAGGAATGACTTGAAGGCACACAACAACACAACAACAACAACAACAACAACAACAAGAACTCTCCCATTATTCTCATCTCCTCTCACCTGAGTTTTGGGAGGGCAGTGTGGAACTGGGATCCATCTTAGCAGTAAGCCTTGTCATCCTCCTTTCCTCCTGGAGCTCCATTTCTCTTTGCAGAGCATCCTGGATCTCTTGGTCGATGAGGGCGGATGTCCGTGGGTGCCACGTCTTCAGCGTGTACAGCTCATGCCGAGGAACAGCCCTCTTGGGTCTGGGTTCTTCTCCCTGGATACTCAATGGCTTCCAATCATCAGAAAAAGAGAAATGAAGCTTCCGAACGGGGATGGCAAAATGTTTCTTCTGCATCACAAGTTCCTCTCCAGGGTCTTCCGAATCCAGGATGCTGGGGGACTTTGGTTGAGGGGAACTCATCAAGTGGTTAGAAGTGGTA
This sequence comes from Phrynosoma blainvillii, assembly GCA_026167975.1. NCBI lineage: Eukaryota > Metazoa > Chordata > Lepidosauria > Squamata > Phrynosomatidae > Phrynosoma > Phrynosoma blainvillii. The sequence goes on along the minus strand of JANUYF010000011.1, from coordinate 20,730,887 downwards.
GAACTTTGACTGAAGAAGAAGAGATCATCCCGTGGAATCCTTTCCTGGGCCGAGGTGGGCTGTTGGGCCTCAAAGTTCCACATCACCTTCTGGAAAGGGATTTCCTCTCCATCATTTGCATTTGCAGGAGAGTCACCAAGGGCAAAAATGGACTTGCCTTTCCAAGGCTCTCCAGATTTCTTCAGCTTGCCAGGCGAAAAAGCGGGAATCGCCTCCTCTCTCTCAAAAACTTTCCGGCGTTCAGCAAGCTCCTGGAGATCCCCTTTGCTGTACATCCCCAGCAGCCTCCCTTCCTTTTGGAGGTCTTCCTCACGCCTGGTTTCCTGCTCAATTTCCCTCTGGACCGAAAAGGAAACACAGGGTTTCTCCTTCCCTTTGGCAGAGGAAGCCAGTGAGGAAGACAGGAGAGGCTTTGCACGGATCTCTACAAGCTCATCCCGGCTGTTCACCCTCTGGATCCCTCGCTGTTTCCAAAGGTCTTCCTCCCTCTCCAGGGACAAACGGATCTCCTGCTCAATGGGGGTCTCTTTCTTGGCCTCCAGCCCTTCCACTGAACCTGGACTACTGGTCACTGAATTCAGAGAGTTCTCAGTGTTGTTTTGGGAGAACTTTTCATCAATAATCACAACTTTTAAGCCAGGGTGTATTTTTTTCAAACCTCTGGAAACCAGGCTTTCCCTGGCAGAGTTTTGAGCAAGCATAACTTCATGAGAAATGAGCCTTTGAGGAGTGGGAAGATCTATCTTTTCATTAGGTCTGCCCCATCCTTTTGGGTTCAAGGGATCCACTTGGTTGGTCTCCTTCAGGATTACTGAGGTCTGGCATTCGCCTCTTCCAGAAGCACTCCTGGGCCTTGGCGACACAAATTCTTGCTTGACACCCAACAAGATGCTAGGATCCCTCTTTTCCAAAGCAAGGAACTGCTGCCGGGCAGCAGCAAAACTGATCTGCTCAGTGTCAATATTTTGGGGGTCAACAGGCGTACTCACAAAGCCAGGAGAATGGCTGTCAAAGCAGACAGCAAACCCAGTAGAATAACTCCGTCTGGTCTCAGTTGACTCCTTGCCCGGGAAGGCTGTTTCATTGGCACTTCTGTCCCGGGCATCCAACCTTTCTGCCACAGTGGTGCTTTTCCTCACCACTTGGCTCCTGATAATTTCTTGCCTTTCATCCTCAAGCTCCTTGGCCTTCTCTGGTGAGATGCCCTTGGGGGGAATCCTATACGGCAGCTCGTCATCCTCTTCGTTGTAAAGCCGGGTGGGTTTCCTATCCCCTTTGTAGGCCCGGATGTCATACAGTGAACCTGATCGGACCACTTCCAGCTTTGAGTCTCGGTCCAGGGGTGGCATCCAGAGATCAGACTGACTGTTGATGGACTTAGTCATCCAGCTGGATCCATCCCTCCTTTCCCCTCTATGGTCAGCCTTCTGATCTTGGTGCCTAAACTCAAGATATTCAAGATCTTCCTTGATGTCAGACCTCCTTTTCCCGTGCATCGTGGCCCATTGGCCATTTTGTTCTTTATTTTGCAGGCCTGTATTTGGAGAGATGGTAAAAACCATGTTTCCCACCTTTGTCTCCATGGCATGGATCTCCTCCAACTCCTCCTCCTCCTCTTCCTCCTCTTCTTCTTCTTGGATTTTTTTTGGGGGAAATTCTTTTGCAAGTGTTGTTTTTGCTTTTTCCTGGTTTCCTTCAGCAACCCTTAGGTCCGGATTGGAGCTTCCTAATCTCTGGAGAAAAAAAGAGGAAACCATGTATTTATTTATTGAATTTATACCCTGCTTTTCTCTCAGGATGGAATCCTAGGAGGCTTTGTTGTTGTGTGCCTTCAAGTCATTTCTGACTTATGGTGACCCTAAGGCCAACCTATCATGGGGTTTTCATGGCAAGATTTATTCAGATGCCATCACTATCATCTAAGGCTGAGAGAGTGTGACTTACTCAAGGTCACCCACTGGATTTGCATGGCTGAGTCAGGATTCAAACCCTGGTCTCCAGAGTCCTAGTCTAACACTCATGCCACCACACCAGAAAACAAGATTAAATTAGCATCTTATTTTATATAAGTTAAGACAAGAATTGGGTAAGACCATGGTTAAAACAGTTAAACATGCATTTAAAAAATTTAAAATGCTCATGGGGAGAGGTGATTAAGAAATAAACATGATTATTATAATTACTAATAAAGGATTTTTATCAAATGCAGGACACCATTGCCCCCCAAGAAACACACAACTGCTATATAATTTAAAACTCCAAGGCCTGCCAGAATTGGAGGCATTGGGGAACAAACCTGGAATCGTGTGCCTGCAACACAGGGATTTGTCCCACTATGCCACAGTTTACTATAAATCTATTCCATTTTCCTTTGGCTTTAATGTTGGAAAAGAATCCTCCAAAGAATCGTAGAATTAGAAGGACCATCTCATCCAATCCCCTCTTGAGTAGGAGCATAAACCTCAAGCACTTACTACCCAAACTCTGTTTAAAGACCTTCAGAAGCTGTTTGCTCTTGGCTTCCTCTGAGGCCAAGGTTTCCAAGGTTTCCATAGTCAAGCAAGCAAGACTCTTGTACTAGAGTCCTAGTCCAATACTCAAGCCACTACACCAAGGGTTTTCTTGGCAAATTTTCATCCAAGGAGATGTGCCATTGCCTTCCTCTGAGGTTGAGAGAGTGTGATTTGCCCAGGTTTACCCAATAGATTTCCATGACTGAGCAGGGATTTGAACCCTGGTCTCCCAGAGTTGTGTCCAGTACATCCAAACCTACATCTCTAAAAGAGAATTGGACATATGTCTACCCAATTGCAAACTCCAGTCTTCCACGACAGTCAAAAGTGTTGGGATGGATACATAGGTTGAATCACCCTTATCAAAAACGCTTAGGACCAAAAGCATTTTGTATTTTGGAATATTTGCATAGACATCCTGAGATATCTTGGAGATGGGAGCCAAGTCTAAATATAAAATTCATTTATGTTTCGTGCCATGTTTCATTTATAACTCACCTTGTACACATAGCCTAAAGGTCATTGTATATATCATATTTTTAATAATTTTGTGTGAAACAAAGTTTGTGTACACTGAACCATCCGAAAGCAAACATGTCACTTTCCCAGCCACTCATGTTTTTTGGAATAGCTTGGATTTTGAAATTTCAGATAAGGGAGACTCAACTTGTATTACATTTCCACCAATCCTGATTTCTATTCCACAGTAGGATATACAGTACAGTAAAATTTATCAACTGCCTCCCTCTCCTGGAAGAAATGAGAATTTCAGCATATCTATGGTGATGGGACTTTTAGGTCTCCATAGCGGTTTGAGACCAGAGTTCGAATCCTAGCTCTGCCATTAAACCCACTGAGTGACCTTGGGTGAGTCACACACTCTCAGTCTCAAGGGAAGGCTATGGCAAACCTCCTCTGAACAAATCTTGCCAAGAAAACCCCATGACAGATTCGCCTTAGGGTCATTATAAATTGGGAACAACTTGAAGGCATACAACACACACACACACACAAAGAGACTTTGGGTACATCACACTCTCTCAGCCTCAGGGGAAGGCAATGGCAAACCTCTGAACAAATCTTGCCAAGAAAACCCAGTGATAGGTTTGCCTTAGGGTCCCTATAAGTTGGAAACAACTTGAAGGCACACAGCACCTACACACAGCCCAGTAGGGTTTGAGTGTTGGACTACAATTCTGATAACCAGGGTTTGAATCCCTGCTTGGCCATGGAAACCCACTGAGTGACCTTAGAAAAGTCACACACTCTCAGCCTCAGTGGATGGCAAACAAACCCCCTCTGAACAATTCTTGCCAAGAAAACCCAGTGATAGGGTGGCCATAAGTCAGAAACTAATGCCAGCTAAGAAACAACACAGACAAGCCAACTCTGTTCTTTGAAAGAATCCCTCCCGATTCTGGAAAGCAACGATGGTTAAATGAAACAACCCACAGCAACAAAATGGACCAAAAATGTAATTTGTGTATGTTTTGGGAATCCCTAGAGCTCAAACCACTACACCATGCTGGCTCTCTGTGGGTCTGTTTACAGGACATGAATTCTAACTTCTCCCTGGCAGGGATGCCAGGAGCTCTTTTCAACCTTTGACAGAGAGGAAGGGCTGCATTGTTTTCATTCCCCTGCCGTCCTCTCCACCACCCCATACCTTGCAAGGTGAGAACTGAACAACGCAGGAATTCTTGCCCAGCCCCATAACTCCATCTGTATTTGCCTTTCAACAGATTCTTGAAGGTGTGCTCATTCCATCCGCTGTTTGCTCTGCTCTTCCAACTCTGCCCTTTGGCAGGAGCAAAGACAGGCCATGATCCTAATGCGAAACCTCTACCCTGGGCTTATCTCAGGCTGAGAAGTCAAAAGTCCATCAGGAGGAGGAATCAGGATTCCACCTCAACATTAGGAAGGGCTGTTCAGCAGTGGAACAAGCTGCCTCAGAGGGTTATGGGGTCTACTTTTTGGAGGCTGGCTCGCCATCTGCAAGGAGTGCTTTGATTGTGTCTTCCTGCATGGCATAAGGAGGTTGGAATGGATGGTCCCTTGGGGTCTCTTTCAGCTCTATGATTCTAGGTACCTGGGATTGTGGGGAATGCCTGCAAGGATGTTTGCCTGCATTTGGCACCCCCTGCATCACCCAGATAGTCTGCAGTGCCATTCTGTGGCTACAAAGACAGGAAAGTCTACTCTAGGGAGAAGCCCTGCGGTGGCAGCAGCTCTTGTCTCCTGTGTCCATCAGGCCTCCCATCCATCTTGCATTTTGGTTTAAATCAACACTAAACCTTGTTCAGCTCTGGACTGCTTCAGGGAATGGTGGAGTCCCCTTCAGTGGAGGTTTTTAAAGAGAGACTGGATGACCGTCTGTCTGGAGTGCTTGGATGGTGTCTTCCTGCATGGCAGGGAGTTGAGCTGGATGGCCCCTTGGGGTCTCTTCCCATTCTAGGATTTTAGCAATATGAATTTCACAACCATGTGAAAAGGACCTTGGGATATTATTGATCATTAAACTTAATGAGTCACCAGTGTGATGATGCAGCAAAGATGGCAAAGACAGTTTTAGCTCACATTAATAGTCAAGGGAAGCTATCAATTATTCTGTGCTAGTCAGGCCTGATCTGAAGCCCTGTGTTCATTTCTAGGCACTTCATTTTAAGAAGGTTGCTTGGCCTCATGTGTCCTCCTTGGTTTGTTGTCCTTGGCACCTGGTATTCAAAGCAGCAACAGTTCAAGATTTTATTTATTTCATTTATTTCTATTCCTTGGCTCAGTCAATAGACACTGTAGACAAGAAATCCAAAGAAGAATAACCCTTGGAAGGCAGCTACAAAGGAACTAGATAATCTTTGAGTATATGATTAAATGAAAGTCAGGAATATCTATGCCATGGGATTCCAGATTTCTATGTACATATGTGAAAGCCGGATGGTGAAGAAAAATGGGAAATATGGAAGGAAAAGAGGAAGGACATATTACAGGTGTATAGATTCCCCCAAGGAAGCTACAGCTACTCTGACTTTGCAAGACCAGAGTGGGGTGGTGGATAACAAGATGACGTGAAGATCTTCCATTCGGAGGGTCACCAACTTGATGGCAAAGAGCCACAGAAAGATATTGTGCCTTTGAGCTTAGAGATGATTTACTGATTAATTGCTGTCAATATATCCTATCTTGCTAGCCATGGCATAGAGGTTTGAGTGCTGGACTACTACTCTAGAGATCAGGATTCAAAACCCTGCTTGGCCATGGAAACACATTGGGTGACCTTGGGCAAGACACATGGTCTCAGCCCCAGAGAGCCTTGTGAGGTTCACCTTAGAGCTGCCATAAGTTGGAAACAACTTGAAGACACACAAAAACAGCAGCAGCAGCAGCAGCAGCAGCAGATCTGTCTTCCAGTAAGGAGAAGCTTGTAGGATCAGCCCATCCACCTCAGAAATACTAAGGAAGGATTTGGGGAACAGTAGTGAGAGCCATCATGGCATAGTGGCGTGAGTATTGGACTACAACTCTAGAGACCAATGTTTGATTCCCGTCTCGGCCATGAAACCCACTTTGGCAAGTCACATGCTCTCAGCTTCAGGGGAAGGCAATGGCAAACTTCCTCTGAACAACTCTTACCAAGAAAACCCTATAATAGATTTGCCTTAGAGTTGCCATAAGTCAGAAATGATTGGAAGGCACACAACAACAACAACAATGACATGGGCAGCATGGATACAATCATTTAAACCTGACATCTCTAATACAAAGCCTTAGGTTTGCCTTAAGTCAGGAAACAACTTTAAGGCAGACAATAGCAACAGTCCAAAAAGTAACTTGCCAAGCCCTGCTCCATCATTTTGGGTGTCCTCTTTCCCACAGGCTTTCTCTGGAGAGCGGAAGTTAACAACACCCTCTTTCCCCCACTGCATGCATGTCCTTGTGCAAACACAGCTCGGAAAAGTTCTTTTTTTGGACTACAACCCCTACAATCTCCCAGCCCCGATGTTAAAGGAGTGTAACTTCTCCAAGCTCCAGAGTCAGAAATGTGTGGTTCACGTAAGCCCTGGTCGGATGCATTTCTCACCAACCTGTGTAGGTTCAGAGAGAGCCATTCCCAAATGCTGCCACTGCCAAGGCTGTAATCCAGATCAATTCCAGGCGGTGTCAGGATAGCTGCCCACCTTTGTGGGTATTCTCTCTCCACCACTGCCCAAGCCAAAGAGGATTTCAAAGGTGAAACCAGATATTTCCTCTTTCTCCCTTTCTTACCCCCATGAGACCTGTCAGGGGGCCCTGTCTACTCCAGGAGGTATTTGCAAGCCAACTTGCTGTTCCCAAACCAGGCTGGCGCAGGGAGGAGTGCCCAGAGACACTTGCAAAACTCTGTGGGCTCCTGCGTCAGTCTGATAAGGCCTTTGCCTTCCCCTCCCTCCACCTGCCCAGAGCCGGTGGGGGAATTCCAGGGACTTGAGATTAAAAAAGAGAAAAGAGAGCGTAAAAGAAATGTTGAATTAAAAACTAAATCTGTGGCTCAACCCTCTCCTCCCCCAAAACATCTTGATTTTGCCAACCTGTCCACAAATGGGCATCTGCCACTGTTTCTAGGGCTGCATCTGCACTGCCAAAATAATGCACCTACGTGGCAGGGGGTTGGATTGGGTGGCCCTTGGGGTCTCTTCCAACTCTATGATTCTGTGATACTCCTTCAACTGCCATGGCTTCATACTATGGGATTCTGGGATTGGCAGTTCTGTGAGATATTTGGCCTTCTCGGTCAAAGGGCTCTGGTACCACAACATACTACAAATTCTAGGATTCCACAGGATGCAGCCATGGCAGTTCCAGTGGTGTCAAACAACATTAATTCAGCAATGTGGCAGCAGCCTAGGAGAACAGTCAACAACCCAAACCAGGGAGGAAATTCTGGGACCGTCCAGATGTTGTTTGGATACTGTTGTCATGGTTTTTATATGTTTTATGTTTTGTATTTTTACATTGTTATCCCGCTTCGATCCGTAGGGAGAGGCGGGAAATATAAATAAAAATTATTATTATTATTATTATTATTATTGTTTGATTGCAATGCTCAGCCTTCCTCACCAGTGATGATGCTGGCTAGGGTCTTCTGGGAGTTTCATAGAATGCTAGAGCTGGAAAAGACCCCAAAGGCCATTGAATCCAACCCTCTATCGTGCAGGAATCCATCATTGAAGCACTTCTGAAAAGCGCCCAATCTAACCTCTCCTTAAAGACCTCCAAAGCTGGCAGCCCATTCCACTGTTGAGCCGTTCTTACAGGAAATAAATTATTCTTAACATTTAGGAACGTTAGGAGGGTGGACTGGATGGCCGTTGAGGTCTCTTCCAACTCTGTAATTCTATGATTCTAGGTGGAATCTCTTTTCTTGTTATTTGAATCTGCCAGTTCATGTTCTCCATCTTCTTCAGGGCATCTCTTCATATATTTCAGGATGGCATTAATGCCACCTCTTCAAGCTCTCTTTTCTTCTCCAAGCCAAACATCTCCAGCAGTTGTTTCTCCTAAGGCGTGGTTTCCAGACTTTTGATCTTCTTGGTTGCCTTTCTCTGCTCATGATCCATTTACTTGAATTAATTGCTTTTTTAAAAAAGGAACTTCCCAAACTCTGCTGTTCTACAAGTTGTGGGTGCCATTCTGTTGCTTTTGCTGAAGACTCCAGCTAGGCTGCCCTGTGAATTGAAGAGAGCAGAAAACAAGCTCCCCCATCTTCTTCAGTATATCCCATCCAACATTGCTTGGCTCAATTCAATTGCTAAACCTCCCTAGTCAACAGTCCTACCAAGAATCAGTGGAAATTTGGCCAGATAATGCTTAACAGCTGAACCTGCACTGCAGAATTAATGCAGTTTGATACCACTTCGACTGCCCTGGCTCCATGCTATAGAAACCTGGGGTTTATAGCTTGGTTAGTTGTTTAGCCTTCTTTGTCACAGAGCTCTGGTGCCACCACAAACTACAAATCCTAGGACTCCATAGCATTGAGCCATGATTGTTAAAGCAGTGTCAAACTGCATTAATTCTGCAGTGTAGATTCAGTCAGAGAGATACAGAAGAAGGGTCATCCAGAGAGTATCTGATCCCAATTCCTTCCCTCCCTTTGGCTGCAGACAAGCAAGAATCCACACTCATTTCTCCATTGAGGAATCATAAATGTACACATTTTGGTTGAAAAAATAACCTAGACAGAACCAGCTGTTAATTATTTTGAACAACAACACTGTGTTGTTGTCCCAAAAAGTACAAGTAACCCATCTAGATAACACCAAAATCCTCTGTAGTATAATAAGTTGTTGTGCTTGTTGTGTGCCTTCAAGTCATTTCCAATGTATAGTGACCCTATATCATGGGGTTTTCTTGAGCAGGGACCTGCCATTCCCATCTTCTGAAGCCGAGAGAATGTGACTTGCCCAAGGTCACCCAGTGGGCTTCCATGGCCGAGCTGGGATTTGAACCCTGGTCTTCAGAGTCATCACCCAAGGCTCAAACCATTACACCAGGGGTAGGCAACCTTTTTGAGCCGGGGGCCGGGTTGCTGTCCCTCAGACAATTGGGGGGCTGAAGCACCAAAAATAAATAAATAAATAAATAAATAAATAAATAAATAAATAAATAAATTTTTAAAAATTTAAAAATATGCATGCACACTCTCTCAGCCCCAGAAAAGCCATGGCAAAACCCCAAGAACCAGTAATAACAACAATAATCAATATCATCATGGCGGGTGGTGGCGGCGGTGGCGGCAGGTCTGGCCTGGGGCCGGTCCAAAGGCCTCGGGGGGGGCGCATTCGGCCCCCGGGCCTTAGGTTGCCTACCCCTGCACTACACTATACTGGCTGTCTTTAAGCATAATAACTGGCTGAGGTCATTTGGGGATTGCATATTTTCGGATGAAATTTGTCCATGAGGAAAAGAAGCAAAACCTGCCCATAACGTCCACAAAATCCTATCAAGTTTCGAAAGCTGATGGTCTGTTTGAAATGGGAAAGGTGGGGAGAATTCAAGAGAGCTGGTTGTTTAATTTTAATCCCACCGAACACAAGGAGGAGGATTTGGGTTTTCAAATCACTTTTGCTTTGGACTATTGGTGGGTTTTTGGAGAGATGAGAGTCCTCTGCTTTTGGTTGGTTGCCAGATTTTATTCTTGGTGGTTTTGTTATCATTCAGCCTTCCTTATGCTTTCAGTCAGGAGTTTGTTTTTTTTGGGGGGGGGTTAGTGTCATTTTCTGGTTGCATTTTTATTTGTTGTTTGTTTTAATTGTCATAAACCATGAGCTGTTTGGAAGTGTTGCTTTGATAAGACAGGACATGTTTAAAAAACACTGAACAAATGAAATGTTTGTACTGCATCCATGTGCCAACTACTGCCCCAGGTTGCCCCTGATACCAGATACAGCACAATATTCAGTGCACTTTAGTGTTGTTCAACTGACTCTAGTGCATTTCCCTGAATTTGTACCCTTGTGGCATTGTAGGAGGAGGCTGGATAGCCATTACATTGAGCGCTTGGTATCCTTGTCTGGGGTTTGGTACCAGGACACCATGTGAATCCCAAAATCCGTGAAGGCTCAAGTTCTACTAAATACAATGGCATTGCAAAATGGTGTCCCTTATATAAAATGGCAAAATCCAGGTTGGGTTTTTTTTGAATTTTTTAAAAACATTTTCAAGTTGCAGATGGTTGAATATGTGAAAGCAGAAACTGTGAATACGGAGGACAGCTGTAGAAAGTTGCTTTGCATAGAAGAGACAGAGAGCATATACACTGTAGAAATAATGCAGTTTGACACTGTTTCAACTTCCATGGCTCAGTGTTATGGGATTCTGGGATCTGTAGTTTTGTGAGCTCTTTCGCCTTTCCTGTTGGAGAGTTCAAGTACCACAACAAACTACAAATCCTAGAATTCCATAGCACTGAGCCATGGCCGTGAAAGTGATGTCAAACTGCTTTCTTTCTGCAGCCCAAGCAACAAGATGTGATCAAGATGGCAAAAAATTATTAATGAGGAAGAAGCTAGAAGAGGCTGCAGCAGTTTGCTTTGGCCTGAGCTTACTGGGAAGGGTGAGACTCTGCCCCGTTGTCTTCTCTCCCCAATTATAAGTAATTGAGTCCAAACAACTTTTGCACATCAAATTCATTCATTTTGACCCCTCTCTGATGTTGTTCGGACACTTGTCCTGCTTTTCATCTGGAAATCTTGGCGAGTATGGTATCAGTGTTGGACTAGGACTCTGGAGACCAGGGTTGGATGCCCTGCTTGGCCATGAAACCCACTGAGTGACCTTGGGCAAGTCACATTCTCTCAGCCTCAGGAGAAGGTCATGACAAACCTCTTCTGAACAAATCTTGCCAAGAAAACTCCAGAATAAGATCTCCTTAGGGTTGCGGTAAGTCAGAAATGACTGGAAGGCACACAACACATACAACATACATGGTGTCACAAAACCCATGCTCTCCTGTGACAGACTAGTTTGCATCCAATTAAGTAAGTTGAGGACAAAAAGGGGAAAGCAGCAGGAGGAGAAAGAAGCCAGGACATTTTAAAACCAATTCCAAAAATGGGATGCCAGAGGATTAATTGGGCTCATTCCTGCCAAATCAAGACAGTTGGAGGGTTTGCAATTAAAGTAAGTGGAGGGCAAAGGGGGAAAGTAGAAGAGAATGAAACCAGGACATTTTAAAAGCAGCTGAAAAAGTGGGATGGCAGAGGATTAATCCAGACTCTCTATATCCGATCCAGTATGGGAAAGGGGATGTTGGATCAGACCGAAGCCTTTGGCGTGATCCAGCTCCAGGTTCTTCCTACATCATTGGACAAGCTTGGAAATGTTGATTTTTTTGGAGTACCCCTCCCACAATTCCCAGCCCATTGCTTGGCTTCAGACTCCCAAGAAAGCTTTCTGCTCTCAGTTTTGAATCCCGCTTGCCCATTTTCCTCCTCTAAATCCTTGCAGGATCCAAAGAAGTCAAACTTTACCTCCCTGACGTGTTGTTCCAGAATCTGCGTGTGCCCCGTCCAGGAAGAAATCCTCTGTTGCGAGCTTCACAAAAAAGTGAGGGCTTTTTTCTCCAGACAAGATGAAGACGCATCTGTCCGGAGTCCAAGAGACAAAAGTGGTTTTCCTTGTGAGCCACATCAGAGGCAAAGTCCACAGCTTCACATGAACATGCCACCACGCCCTCGACACAGCAGTGCTTTTATGAGGCAATAGAAAGTGGGGATGTTCGATTCTTGCTTTTGGTCCAGATGTTTTGGAGGTGGAAGTAAGTGGCTCACCTGCCTCCCCAAGGAAAGCATTGAACCAATCTGTTACAGGGCAAGGTAGATTTTGTGATACCCTCCAACATTTCCCAGATGAAAAGCAAAACAGGTGTCTAAGCAATATCAGTGTGCAGTCAAGTTGGCAAAAGTTATGAATGGGGAAGAACAGATAAGCCAAGAGAGACAAGAAAGATAAAACAAGAGAGGCTGCTGCAGTTTACTTTTGCAGGAGGTGACTGAGAAGGGGAAAATGCTGCTGTCGTTTCTCCCTCCTATTGAGTTAATGCCCTGAAAACTCCTTATGCACATGGAATAGTTTGAAGCATAGTTTGATCCCTTGTGTGTCAGGCACATTGCAAGACTGTGGCTCACAACCCTTAAGTAATAATTTTAGAAAGGTAAATGAAACAGAGCTTAGGGCAAATTACACATGAGGCCCTCAGGCCACGGCCCTTCCAGTCTCTCAGCTTACCCTTCTTCTGGCAAAAAAGGCACATGTGTATAAATAGAAGGGACAATTCAGCTTTTAAATAGAAGGCACCCTGTTCCCAAGTGCATATCTTCCAACATTGCACAGATGTAAACTGGAAGACAAGTGGCCAAGTAATCTCAGTGTGTAGCCAAACTGGCAAAAGTTATCAATGAGGAAGATCACACAAGCCAGGAGAGGCTGAAGCAGTTTGCTTTTGCCTCAGCTGATTGAGAAGGACAATATTCTGCCCCTTCCTCTTCTCTCTTGTTTCCTGGTGTGACTGAGTGGAAACGACTTTTGCATTTTGATCTCACTTTTGCAGCAAATTAAGTCAGCTGTGAACAAAGGAGGAAAGTGGGAAGAGAAAGAGAGAAAAACCAGAACATTTTAGTAGGACCTGGAAAAAGTGGGATGACAGAAGAATAATCGGGACTCCCCCCGCCAAATCAGGACACTTGGAAGATATGCATCTGCGCCATTCAAAGTTTTGTGCCTTCAAGTCATTTCCAATGTGGTGACTCTAAGGCCATAACAGAGTTTTCTTGTCAAGATTTGTTCTGAGGGATTTGCTTTTGCCTTCCTTTGAGAGAGTGTGACTTGCTCAAGGCCACCCAGTGGGCTTCCATGGCTGAGCAGGGATTTGAACCCAGGTCTCCAGAGTTGTAGTCCAGTGTTCAAATGACTATACCATGCTGGCTTTTTCAAAGTAGACTTTTAATAGACTTCCCTTAATATTTGTTTTTCTCTCATTTGGGGGTGTTTTTGGCAGTCCAGGTCATCCCTCCAATGTCCCATGTGCAGACCTGGCTTCTCAGCACACAAGTGTGGGAGTCACCCTGTCAGAACCAGTGCACTCAGTTCCCAATAACCAGGAAAACATCTTAGTGTGATAGAAAACAACAGACATTTATTCCAGACATTGAGATAGATGTCACCAGTAAAGGGATTTTGCCAAAACTGAAAATTCCAGTCCCAACCATAATTTTAAAATGCAAGTTATTCAGCCCCCTTCCTGACTGTTGGTGCTTGGCCTTTGATCCTGATCAAAGCAAATGCTAATGGTCTTTTCTTCCTCCACATACAAGAATTGCTGCAGGAAGGATGGAGCCATAAAACTATAAACCCCTTCACTCTGCTTACCATTCCCCCCACTGCCATTTCCCATATACAGGATCAACCCATACATGATTCATGCAAACATTTCAATATCCAGTGCACTTTCATATTTGATACATACATCCTTCCCAATAAACCACACCAATCATGGCAGAACCATGCCCAGGGATTCTGCCACACCCTCGATTTGGGGACAGAGCTAATTGAAGAAGGGGGTCAGAGTGATGAAGAAGGGGATCAGAGAGCCACCCTATCTCCCAGTCCCAGGGCCTCTTGAACGTTTTTTTCCTCTGCATCTAGCCCAACCTGTCTGACCAGCCGTGACAGCAAAAAGGTTTTTAAAAATGCCAGCCAGGGAAGGAGTGATTCATATTGGTAACTGATCCCTACCAATGTTCAGAAACAGTGCTGTTGTTGACTGCCCTTCCCAGAATCCTCCAGCCTTTAATCATCTTGGTCACCCACATTGGTTATCCTAAGGCCTAAGCAGACTGCCAGAAATAGTGCACATTAAATTGAGGCACTGCCCTGGCTCAGTGCTAGGGAATCATGGGAACTCTATTTTTTTCGTGAGACATTGAGCCTTCTCTGTCAGAGAGCTCTGGTGCCACAATAAATTACAGTTCCCATGATTCCCTAGCACTGAGCCAGGGCAGTGCCTCAATTTAATGTGCACTATTTCTGGCAGTCTGCTTAGGCCCCTAGTCAACCTTGTAGCCAAAGACCTCCAAAGCCTGAAGCTACTTGGGGCCCACATAGTGGAAAGATGGTTCCCTCCCATATGAATCTACCCAGAAACTGATATCCTCAGTGGAAACATGGTGGCACATCCCATCACCCTGAGAAGTTCAGGTGGTGAATATACATATCAAGGCCTTCTTTGCTAAGGGCCTTTGCAGACTGCTAGAAATAGTGCAAAGTGAGTCCACTTTAAGGGTTAGGGTTAGGGAATCATGGGAACTGTATTTTATTGTGGCACCAGAGCTCTCTGACAGAGAAGGCTCAATGTCTCAGAAAAAAAAACCATTCCCATGATTCCCTAGCACTAACCCTAACCCTTAAAGTGGACTCAATTTGCACTATTTCTGGCACTCTGCAAAGGCCCTTAGGTAGCCATGGGGCTACCTTCCACTTCTGAGATTTTATGAAACCAGTTTTGTCTTATATTGGACTCCATGGTGGCACAGAGAACCTGCCATGGGTGTTGGTGTGTGTGCATCAGAACATCCCCCCTCTTGAACCCAGATGTTTGAACTACCATTAAGTGTCATGGATCAGGTACCGAGATCAAATTGCAGGAGCAGAAAGCCGGAAGGGGTTTGATGCAAAGGTGTTCAGGTCAACCACCTCCTGTCCTGCACCCAGTTTCCAGCCCAGTAAGCCTCTTCTTCAGCCTTCAGGTGAATGGCAGTCTGGAACGAGGAAGAAAAACCAGCCAACATCCCTCCCCTCTGGGAATGTCCAAATGTGGGTCAAAAGCAATGAGGCTGGAGGAGCAAATGCCAGTTATGTTTTCAACCTCATCTACCTTTGAAAGAGGTGGTGATGCTTTTCCTAAGAGAAGCAAATGTAGAATCATAGAGCTGGAAGAGACCCCAACGATCACCCAGTCCAACCTCATTCTGCTGTGCAGGAAGACACAGAATCCTAGAACTGGAAGGGACCCCAAGGGCCATCCAGTCCAACCCCCTGCCATGCAGGAACACACAATCAAAGCACCCCTGAGAAATGACCATCCAGTCTCTGTTGAAAAACCTCCAAAGAAGGAGCATCCTCCACTGGTGGTTTAGTTCAGTGTATATTAAGGAAGGGGAAAAACACAGACAGTTTGAGTCCATGGACGTTTTCACACGGGGCTTTTTGAGGAGGCAATCCTACCTCCGTCCGGCCCCACTCCGGCTCCATTTCCGCGTAGTTCACACGCGCGCGGCGGCAAACCCCGCCCCTTCCGGTGCCATCCCTGCATCTGTCTGGCTTTTCGCTCCGTGTGTTCAAACGCACGGAGCCCTAAGTCCGGCGTCACTCCAGGTGGCAAAAGGCTAACTCCGGCTAACTCCGGCTTCAGGTAATTCCAGCTGTCCACCCGGAATTAGCCTGCCGCCGACGGAGCCATTCCAGAATCGGCGGCAGGAGCCGTTCCGGAATGGCTCCACCCGGCTTTAGGGGCCCCCGTGTGAAAACGTCACATGCCTGATTACGTCTGATATTTATGCAGGCAGATGTTTTATATATTCTTGCATTTTTTATATTCATTTGATTTATATACTTTCTTTCCTTATAAGAGCTCAGGGCACCTTCAACATAACAATGTGGCTTTTAAATACCCCAAACTGCAAATGTCTAAAGCCCCGAATAGCAAGTTGCTCGAATAATGCATTACAATTATCACTGCCTTGAGTCCCTACAGTGGGAGAAAGGTAGGATATAAGTAAATAATAATAATAATAATAATAATAATAATAATAATAATAATAATCTGCTAACGTACAATAATCTATATCTAATTGCTAGTCCCAATTAGAATAAATCTACAGAATCAATTTTACATAGTTATTTGCTACCAAGTCAGCTTCCACTTACAGTGACAACTGGGATTCTTGCAGATATCTCATTCCTATGAATGAGAGACCCCCAAGAACCCCAAGGTCACCCAGTGGGTTTCCATGGCCAAGTGGGAATTCGAATCCTGGTCTCCAGAGTCATAGTCCAACACTCAAACCACTAGGCCACACTGTCTCTTAATTAGCATGATAGCCAAGATAGCCTCCATTCAATCATTTTGGCTTCTAGGGAGAGTTCAAGCTTGATTTGCTGTAGAATGTCCTTTTTGAAGGCCCATGATCCTGAATGGCAAATCAAGATTAATGTCAAGCCTGCTGATTCCACGGCTCTGTTCCGGTTGAGATTAGCAACTGAATTTAGGCCAATAAAAGCAACACAAAGAAACAGCAAAAGGGAAATCAAACACTTGCCTATTCCCTGACAATTTGTAACTATATTTTAAACACATCCTAAAAGACAAGAGTGATAGTGGACAGAGGTGTCACTAATCGATTTCAGGGTTGCAGACTGTACGGGGTGACACCCGACTGCTCCCCAAATGTCTGCCTTTTGACAGAAATGACCTGTGGCATTCACCCTTTAAAACTCTGGAGCTCAGTGAAGAAGAACGTATCAGTGGGGTTAAGGCTTAGTTGCTGGAGAAAGGAGAGGTCTAATTTTACTCCTTTTTCAATTTTCTTTGAAAGCATCACATCTTGCAAAAGTTTTGCTTTAGCCACATGAAGCTATCTACATGCAAATAAGTCTAGGCTGTACATACAGTATGGTAATTTAAAGGTCTAATTTTAATTGGTTTCTGTCACAACTATGGAGGCATTACATTCAGTGATATATGGGAATGACAAGCAGAGCTTGTGTGTGTGTGTGTGTGTGTGTGTGTGTGTGTGTGTGTAGCATCCCCACAACCTCCTAAAAGAATGGACTTTCAAATTTGACAAATGTGTAGAAAACCAAGAAACTTTTCAAACTCTGGCAATGAGGACATGCTCCCCCACAGATCTCCCTGTCCATCGGTAAAATACCATATAAAGTATAAAACTAATGGTCAAAAAAATTGTCTTGGGATTGTAGGTTTTCTTCCTACTCTTCCGACAGGATTTTGCAAATATCCATGTGCAAAATGTAGAGGGAAGGAAGAAAGACAGGCAAACAGACCAAAATGGAAACCATGGCAGTGCAGGCACACGCAAGGCAATGCCGTGTATGGAGTCAAAGGAGTAGCAGTTAGGGGCGGGAAAGAATTTTGACATTCCTAATGCAGGACTTCTGTTCAACAGGGAATACTGGAGAAAGATACAGATGTACAGCCAGAAAGAGATATGCAGATGTACAGCCAAAAAGCAGGCTTCCTGGCAGAAACACAGAAAGGAGGTTCTCCAAAGACTCTAGATGGCAGCATTGGGTAAAAACATAACCTTGCTGTTTCTCTTTGGAAGGCATTTTAGGGCTTGGCCTCTATCTATCTATCTATCTATCTATCTATCTATCTATCTATCTATCTATTGCTAGCATGGC
Organism: Phrynosoma blainvillii; assembly: GCA_026167975.1. Taxonomy (NCBI): domain Eukaryota; kingdom Metazoa; phylum Chordata; class Lepidosauria; order Squamata; family Phrynosomatidae; genus Phrynosoma; species Phrynosoma blainvillii. The sequence goes on along the minus strand of JANUYF010000011.1, from coordinate 20,713,416 downwards.
ATAGTGCTTTGGAGTGTAGGACTAGGGCTACCTCAGTGTCCCATTTCTTGTTTTCCAATTGCCACCATTCCCTTACTAATGCTCTGACTTTCCGTGTTCAATGTTCCACATACGTTGTGCAGCTTTGGACTTTTCTTTTACCTCTGTGCATGTCAGCAGCTGACCTTCCTTTCAGATTGACTTGAGTTGTGTCACAAACACAGTACTTCTTGGTGCATTCTTTGCTCTTCTCCAGTAATTGGTTTCCAACCTGGGAGTCTCATCGTCTGGCACTATCTCATGTTTCACTTTGGGTTGGCTCATCATAGGGTTTTCACGGTTTTCAGGACTGGTTTCCCATTGCCTTCTTCTACAGTGTACAAATATTTTTACACAGACAGTCATTCCTAAACTTGGATCCTCCAGATATTTGGGACTTCAGCTCCCAGGATTCCTGAACAGGTGATTAGAGCTTCTGGGAGCTGAAGTTTGGTACCTGGGGAACCAAAGTTTGGGAATCTCTGCCTTAGAGATATCTATGTTGTCCTAAGAGATCCTCCACCAGTATCATCCCCCGTTATTGCTGTTGCCCAGTAGCTGTTTTGCCCATTTTCTGTGGCTGCTTAGCAAAAGGCCATCTGATGTGCGATAACCTACATCTTGCCCCATTAAAGATTTAGACTACAGCCCCATCACCCCAGCCAGCACATCAGTTGGCCAGGAGAATGGGAGTTGTGGTCCAGCACCTCTAGGGATGCAGTGTCATATTTGGCAAAGACTTTCAGAGCTCTTGGGAGCAGGACACTACATGTGGGCAGGCTTCAATGTTAGCAACTCGTGTGAAACCATTGTGTGAAGGCCCCTTTCAAAATCTTTCTTCAAGAGAGAGCACTCGAAACTGGGACTGCAGTGCCTGGAAAAGAGATGGGCCAATACAGGAGTCCTTTTAAGAAACAAAAAAGCTTCTGTTGTTGGAAGGATAGGCCCTCTTTGCAAAGGGAGTGATCAAAACCACAAATAACTTGGTGAGATGCAATCTGGGTATCCGCAGAGGCTGATGAGAAGGTGGCCACAGACCTGTGCATCATGCAGAGAGCGGCAGAAGAACTCCCACGGGAGGCCGAAGCTGCAGGACCATGGGACCTACATCTTTGTCTTCCATGAACAGAAGTGCCCTCTGGTTCTCCATGAGCAGGTGGCCAGTTGGAACCCATACCCTCCCACATCTGACAGATGGGGCACATGCAGCAAAGCAACATCAGAGTGTGGTAAAGAGGGCAAAAGATACTAATGCGGAATAATAAACAAGCTAGTGCTGAGGATGCAGCAGTTTGTTTATGTCTGAGCCAACAGGGAAGGGTCGGATCATAGAATCCTAGAGTTAGAAGAGACCCCAAGGGTCATCCAGTTCAACCCCATGCCATGCGGGAACACATCATCAGAGCACTCCCAAGAGATGGCCACCCAGCCTCTGTTTATAAACCTCCAAAGAAGGAGACTCCACCATCCTCTGAGGCATTGTCTTCCACTATTGAATGACTCAGAAAGTTTTTCCTGAAGATTACACCCCTAAGCTGAAAACAAAGAGGGAGAAGTGGAACAGGAGAGGGTTAACTGGGATTGTCCCATTCAGGAGACTATATGAGTATCATGACAAAATTCTTCCTTCTCCCATGACAAGTTCTTCCTTCTCCCACTGCAAGATTCACTTTAGGATGGGAAGCTGAAGGAGATCCAGGTCATCCAGGAGTCCTGTTGTAACCCCTCAATTCTCCTCCAATGTTTGGCTTGGTCAGCTGGGCCATTCGGGGCTTTTCTAGCCTTTGCCCATGACAAAAGACCCAAAGGCCTTGGGCAGCTGACAGAAGGGAAATTCTCTCCAAGGGCAGACAAAGAGGGCAGCGCTGACGGGGCAGAATGCCCAACACTGGAATGTTGCTGACCAAGAACCTCTGGGAAATCCAGCAGGGAGGTAGACAGATGCACCTTTGCAGTGGGGTGAGCCCACAGAGATGCATAAATGGTCCTAGAATCCTAGGATCTTAAAGCTAGAAGGGGCCATAAGGGTTATCCAGTCCAGTCCCCTGCCATGCAGGAAGACACAAACACAGCACTCCTTTTCATTTAGGAATAACTACTTGGAGCCAATGTGGCATAGTGGTTTGAGCATTGGGCTGTGACTCTGGAGAGCAGGGTTTGAATCCCAGTTTAGTCATGAAGCCCACTGAGTGACCCTGGACAAGTCATACTCTTTCAGCCTGAGGGGAAGGGAGTAACAAACCTCCTCTGAACAGATCTTGCCAAGAAAACCCCGTGATAGCCTTCGCCTTAGGGTCCTCATAAATTGAAAATAACTTGAAGGAATGCAACCACAACAACTTGAAACTCTAACCCTAACCTTTCCCCCCCTTTGGCTTATTATCACATGAAGAAGAGAGTGCAAAAACAGTGGCATTTGGTTCAGGCATTGAGGATTGTGAGATTCCCCCCTCCACACACACACACACACAATATTTTACTATCACATACACAATTTGAAAGACAGATTGGGTCATTCTGACATTTTTAATCCAAGTTCTCCTAAATCTTCCGGTCTGCTGGCACATTCTCCCTGTGGACATTGTTCACGTTTTGGTTTATCCTTTAAAAATACACAGCTTCACCGACTCACAATTGGGTGAGGAACTAAAGTTGAGATCATTTTCAAGCTGCTGAACTAATAATGTCATAAATGTACTAATTTGTCTCTTTTGTTGTTGTTGTTCTTGTTGTTGTTTTGTGCCTTCAATGGGGAATGCAATGGCAAGCCCTCTCTGGAAAAAAACTTACCAAGAAAACTCCAGGATTCCCAGGATCTCATAGCATGGAGCCATGTCAGTTAAACTGGTGTCAAACCAGATTATTTCTGCAGTGTGGATGCTGTTCTGTGCCTTCAAGTTGTTTCAAATTTACAGCGAGCCTAAGGTTCATGGGATTTTCTTGGCAAGATTTGATCAAGAAGGATTTGCCATTGCCTTTCTCTGAGGCTGAGAGAGTGTGACTTCCCCAAGGTCACCCAGTAGGTTTCCATGGCTGAGCTGGGATCCTGGTCTCCAGAGTCCAATGTTCAAAACATTACACCACACTGGCAACAACCTATAAGTGGGGAAGTGTTTTAGAAATTTGAAATCCAGAATTATTGAACATTGAAGTCGACCAAACATGGTGCAAGCGATTCTTTTATGGGGCTGATCCCAGATATGATTGATTTAAATCTTTAGTGATTCAAGTCATTATTTCTAAACCATATCAGGGTGTTTGTCAACAAAACGGGAATGCTTCTGGATTCATAAGCATCATACCATTAAACCCCCATCGGGGTTGAATGAAAAACAGGATTATGGTTGTTTTCTTTAAGAAGGTGAAACCTTTATCACACTTTTCCTACAAACAGTCCTTTCCTATTGCCTTTTCCCCAGCTATGACAGGTGGTTACCATCAATTTTACAATCAATAACAATTTAGTAGTATGTAAACATATACAGTTCCTTGTTGAAGATTTGTTATGCCATTCTGCTACATTGGTGCGGGCATCCTATCTGTATTTAATCATAATATTGTAAGTATATAACCTGCAGAATTATTTATGTATTATTCATGTTCGTTATGGCAAAAATGCCTTTTCACAACATTGTTGTTGTCTTTGTGAGCCTTCACGTCATTTTCTAAGGTGAACCTATTGCCATCCTCTGGGGCTGAGAGAGTGTGACTTGCCCAAGGCCACCAATTAGATTTTGGTTTCATGGCTGAGCAGGGATTTGAACCCTGTTGTCCAGAGTCTTAGCATTAGACTTATTATTTTCATTTCAAGGTGGCTAAGGAAGTCATAATGATGAAAGCAAGACTATAAATTCCCAGGGTCGCCTGTCCTATGATCTATGACACTGGTTCATGACTTCAGCTATAACTTTTGACTCTATGGTCTACTACAAGTCCTTCTAATCAATAAGTATGAATTACGGCTATGGCTGCATCTGCACTGCAGAAATAATCCAATTTGATATCACTTTAAGTGACATGGCTCAGTGCTATGGAAACCTGAGACTTGTAGTTTGTTGCAGCACCAGAGCTCTCTGACAGAGAAGGCAAAATATCTCACAAAACTACAATTCCCAGAATTCCATTAAATGGAGCCATGGCAGTTAAGGTGGTGTTAACCCGGATTATTTCTGCAGTGTGGATGCAGCCATAGATTTACACACAGCTGCAGTTGATCTGTGTTTCAGCATTTTTGCCAACAGGATAAAAAATAAGGACTTTTGGTGAATGCCAGCAAAATTGTTTAATTGCAGTACCGAAAATTAAGAACTGTTTCTATTAACTTATAATGAAATAATTTCTACTTTTTACACTGTGTACTTGTCCATTGTTATTCAACAGCGGTTAGAGCCCCAGATAAGGGCATGAGTTCTGGCTTCAGGTCCCATCTGCACAGAAACATGAGAAACCACCATGCCCAATTAATTTCCTCTCCATTCTTCCCTCTCAGATCTAATCGGCATTGTAGCATTGGATCTGTAAACTACTTTAAGCGTTATGACTATATGTTATGGAATTCTGAGATCTATAGTTTGTTGCCGCACCAGAGTGCTTTGACAGTCACAAACCAACAAATTCCAGAATTCCATAGTATGGAGCCATGGCCGTCTCATTACCACTCTAGACAGCTTCAAAAAAGCTGTCGAGATGGATCTCTTCCGGCAGGCCTTCCTTGATTAGCTTTTCTGGCCCTAGGATTCAGCCACCAGCCCCTGGAGCTGCCACTGCTGCGTCATTCCTCTTTGTATGACTTGGTTTTAATGTTGTGTTTTAAAATTGACTAGTTTAATACTATTTTAACGGGTGGGTGGGTTAGGGAATTGTTGTATTATGGATGTTTTTTTAATGTGTAAGCTGCCCCGATTGCGCTGCAGAGGGACGGGATAAAAATAAATTTTATTATTATTATTAAAATGCCAAACTGCATTCATTCTGCAGGGCAGATGAGACCTCAGTCTCACCTATCTCATAGGGTTGTTGTAAGATAACAATGGGCCAGAGGAGAGCCATGTGAATAAGACATCAGAAAAGGAATAATGCAGAGGCATTCAACTAGGAAATGCTGCAAGAAAGAAGGGAGAGAGGGGTATTTGTAAGCCGCTTGGATTGTCTGTCAATAAGTGGGATATAAATAAAATTTATTATTATTATTATTATTATTATTATTATTATTATTATTATTATTTTCCTGTCACCACTGTGGAACTTGGAAGTCACCCAGCGGAAGATAATAGAAGCATAGAGTTGGAAGGAACCCCCAAGGTCCAGTTCAACCCCCTTCTGCCATGCAGGAATATACAATCCAAACCCTCTCTGTGACAGATGGCCATCCAACCTCTCTTTGAAAACCTCCAAAGAAGACCATTTTATCACACGGGGGAAATCCTGTGCAGAAAGCGGTTTTAAATAGGAAAAAAACCCGCAAAAGCAGTAGATTTTCAGACGATGTCACTTTTAAACTGTGCTTAACCCAAACGGAAAGTAGTCAAAAGCTGTTTCTTTTTACTTTCGAGATTCCGAAAGTAAAAAGAAGCGGCTTTTGACTACTTTCTGTTTGGGTTAAGCACAGTTTAAAAACGATGTGTGTGAAAATCTACCCACTTTTACAAGTTTTCCCCACCTTTTAAATCCTTTTTCTGCATGGGATTTCCCCCATGTGATAAGGTCTGGAGGTCCAAGGCAGCAGCTTCCAAGCTCTTACTCTCGGCAAGTTCTTCTTAATGTTGAGGTGGAATCTCTCTGGCAGCCAGTTCAAAACCGAGAAAAGGAAGTCCTGATTTTCATACAGCACAGTGTTAACTGACAGAACTCACTTCCACAGGATGCAATGGACACAGGTTATTGTGGCCCCAAAGGCTTTGAGAAAAGTACTGGAAGATAACCAGACTGCTAGCTGTTAGCCAGTGACTACAGCTGAATCCTACAATCATCATAGAGTTGGAAGGGCCTCTTAATGCAGGAACTCCAGCTAGAGCATTCCCAACTCTTTCCACCTTTCCTTATATTTTTTATTCTCCGTCCTTCTTATCATCCTTGTCCCCCATCTCTGAACCTGCTCCGACTTGTCTCTATCCTTCTTAAAATGAGGTGCCCTGAACTGAACACAGGACTCCAGATGAGGCCTGATCAGAATATAGGGCAACAATGACTTCCCTTAACTTGGAAACTCAATAGTTTCTATTAATGCGGGCTAAAATATTATTTGCCTTCTTTGCTGCAGCATCACACTCCTGGCTCATACTCAGTTTACAATCAACAATAATCCCAAGGTTTCCTGCACTATCCCTGTGCTTTTGGTTTGCATGGCCCAAATGTAGAATTTTACCTTTGTCCCTGTTGAATTTCATTCTGCCAGTTTAAGCCATCTTTTCCAGTTTAACAAGGGCCTTTGGGATTCTGTTTCTGTCTTCCCCAATGTATTAGCCACCCCTCCCAGTTTTGTATCATCCACAAAGTTGAGAAGAATTCCCTCCTCATCATCACTTTAGAGTGCAACTATACTGTAGAAATAATGCAGTTTGGCACCACTTTGACAGGTATGATTCCATCTGACAGAATCCTGGGATTTGTAGTTTGGTGAGGCACCAGCACGCTCTGGCAGAGAAGACTAAAGACCTTGTAAAAACAACAAATCCCAGGATTCCATAGGATGGAGCTATAGCAGTATCAAACTGCATGATTTATTCAGAGCAGATGCATCCTAAAAGTCATTGATAAAAATGTTGAAGAGTGTTGACCCCAGGACAGAACTCTGTGGTACTTTGCTTGAGACTTTAGTCTGAAGTGCAGCCATGGATGATGACCCTTTCAGCACCATTTTCCAACCAAGTACAGATCCATCTATTCCACATTTAATCAGTTTGCTCATCAAAATATCATGGGTGTGTTTATCCAATGCTTTGCTGAAATCCAGATAAATGACATCTACTGCATTCCCACCATCTACTAAATTAGTGGTGCAATGAAAAAAAAGATATCAGATTAGTTGGGTGGAATTTATTCTTGACAAGTGAGTGCTGGCTCCTGCTGATCGCCACATTGTCATCAAGATACAGTGGGTCCTTGGTATTCGCTGGGGTTTGGTTCCAGGAACCCCCCCCCCCCCGGTACCAAAATCCATGGATACTCAAGTCCCACTATCTACAATAATGTAGTAAAATGGTGTCCCTTATATAAAATGGCAAATATCAAGGTTTGCTTTTAGGATTGTAGATGGTTGAATCCGTGGATGCAGAATCTGTGGATATGGAGGGCTGGCTATACAGTTGGCCCTCCACATTTGTGGCACTGACTTTTGCAGATTTGATTATTTGCGGTTTTGATTTACAAGTCCTCTCTAGGAATCTCTAAGTCCTCTAGCGCAACTCTACCAGAAATTGACCAAAGAGTTGTGCTAGAGAACCTACAAGTTCCTAGAGAAAACCCTTCTCTAGGCATTTGTAGGTCCTCCAGCATGATTATCTGATCAACCTCTAGCAGATGTTAACCATAGAGTTGCACTGGAGGACCTGGATATTCGCAGAGAGGTGAAAAAGAATAGTTGTTTTTATTATTATTTGTCTGTCCACATTCACGGAGATCCTTCACCCCTAATCCCAGCAAATGTGGAAGTACCACTGTACTTGCAAACAGAGCCCTGTAGCCCTCCATCTGTGCTTCTCCTTTCCATTCTGGTAGGCAGCATCCAACCCAGGACAGAGAGAGATGACCTAAGTTTCCAATCCTGAATCTGGAAGAAGGCGACTTCACTCCCTTCCCGCTACTCGACACCCACTGCAGGACTGTGGTTAAAAAATGCCTTGGTCGCCTCCCTTAACTAGCAAATTGCTTTGACAGAGCAGAGAGGAGGAAAAGAAGGATCTTAAACAAGCAACAACAAATACCTCCTTGCATAACATCTCCCCAAAGTAAATACATGTCTGCAAGCCCAGATTTTACCAATTTTCTGCATCCAAATGGCAGAAATAATCCAGTTTGACCCCACTTTAACTGCCATGGCTCATTGCTGTGGAATTCTGGGAACTGTAGTTCGTTGTGGCACCAGAGCTCTCTGACAAGGGAGGCTAAATATTTCACAGAACTACAGTCTCTAGCATCCCATAGCATGGAGCCATGGCAATTAAAGTATGGTCATACTGGAATATTTTTGCAGCGTGGATGCAGCCCAAGAGAAGTCTAGTCTATTTGTTCGTTTTTGTGTTGTTTGCTTATATTGAAAATGTTGATGTGAGCTCCTGAGGGTGTTTCCAGTGCCACTGCAATGGTTACTAGTTATGTGCCTTCAAGTTCTTTCCAACTTACCATAACCATAAGGTGAACCTCTCATGGGGTTTTCTTGACAAATTTTCTTCAGAGATTTACCAACCATTGCCTTCCTCTAAGGTTGAGTGAGAGCTTCCAGTGGAGTTCTAGGGCTGAGGGGGGATTTGAACCCAGATCTTCCAGAGTCCGACTCCAACACTCAATCACTACAGCACAGTGGCTCTTACAACTCTTACTACCACTATTATTATTGAATCAGAGTTTGGAATTGTTACATATTTGGATTACAGCACAACCAAATCCCCCAGCCAGGGTCAAGAATTGTGGGAATTATCATCCAAAAGTCAAAAGGTGACATTTTCTACCTGCGTGATACACAACACAGGAAAAAGTTCCAAATGGAAATAACTTAGAGTGGTAAAGACTCTAGGTTTCTTATCCATGAGTCACTAACCTCCAGGCTGGAAGTGGGGCTGCCCTTGAAGACTGGAACCCCTAGTAAGTCCCAAATGCAGCTGCTAGATTCCTAACTGAACTGGCTGTGTGAGGCATAGCATCCCAGTCCTACTGGGGTACTGGCCCAGTCCAGAGTGCTGGTGCTTCCTAAGAATGCCCATGGGATTTGGAGTACGTCACAGCCCCCCTTCCACCTTTTTCTTTTTTTAATCCCTGAAACCGCTTATTTGGATCCCCCTCACCATTTTAATCAAGGAGGAGAATGCAGGGCCTTCTGGATATTGTTAGACTGCAATTGCCATCATCCCCATCGGTGCTGAAGGATCATGGGGGTTGTAGTCCAGTAGGGCCTGGAAGGGCCAAACAGGTCACCCAAGTTATCCCAACAAGGTTAGGCACTGAGAGAGACAGTTTGCAATGGCAATAATCCAGACATGTCCAGTGGCAGTGGCTGGATATGTCAGCAGATTGACCAATCCACTCCAAGTTTCAGTCTGAACTGTAATGGAACTATCCAAAGGGCTGAACCTATTTGGGAAATTTAGCAACTTGGATAGCTACGTTCATATTAAACCTCAGAGTAGATCAACACCAACCACAGAGCCACCAGCAATACTGCCCAGAGCAGGAATGGTGCTCATGCATCCCTCTGGACTACATCTTCCTAGCCTTCCTCACCACAGCTGACAGTGGTTTAGGAGACTGCTGGGATCTGCACTCCCAACAAGACCTGGAGTGCTGCAGGGCTGCCATCCCTGAAATGGACCAACCTCACCATTATTGCATGTGGGAAAGGGACAGGTTTGCAGAGGCCCTTTGAAGAGATGACATCAATTGGTTTTGCAAAAAGTAGCCTGCATTTTCATTTGTCTTTATTTTTGAGGGGAGTGTAGAGAATAATAATAATAAAAAAAACCCAGATAAGAAGAGGAAACCAGAAAGGAACACCTTGATTCTTTCTCTCTCTGTCTCTCTAATTTCTCTAATTTCTTTTCACACCTTTTATTTGCTCTGCTCCAGTATATTACAAATCAACAATGAGGAAGAAGAGGAAGGAGGCATTTCAAACAGCTGGATCTGGGATGGAGGACAAAGTATATGAAGGGGATCATCACCACGCTGTACACATCAGATGAAAGAGACACCAGAGGTGGGCAGGGAGAGAAAATGGGCAAAGTGGTTTTGCTTATCCGCAATGCATCCGTGAAGTACAACCTAATAGCATCCTTGCTACTTGGTCTGTGCAAGGCCTGGTGGTTTCCCTATTCTCAGCTGCCAGGAAAACCAGGGGGATTATCTGTGCGCGCGTATGTACGCTTGTTGCTGTTGCCATTTTCTGGCTGGTAGGGAATGGTGGGGGTAAGATGGAGGCTTTGGCAACAGAAGCAGCTGCTGGTGTGGCTGGTGAAGATGCTCATTAACTTCCAGTGATCCTATGCACCAACCAACAAAACTCTTCTCCCCCTCAAAAAATGTTTCACCTATTATGTAGTCATTTTGACATAGTTTTGATTAATCCTCTGCGGTCCCACTTTACCAGCTGCTTTTAAAATGTCCCAGTTTCTCTCTCTTCCCACCCTCCCCCTTTTGTCCTCAGCTGCCTTTCATTGATGCAAGTTGCATTCAGAGTGCAAAACTTTGCACTCCATTCACTCAATGAAAGAGGGAGAGGAATGGCGGGGCAGAGTTTACCTTATCTCAAATTCCTACAGTCTCTCTTCCTCAGTAATAACTTTTGCCATCTTGACCATACTCTGACATCGTTTGGTCCCACGTCTCCTGTTTTCATCTGCAAAATGTTAAAGAATATGAATGCTCACGCCTAAGAAGCAGCCGGAGATGGCAAAAGCGAACAACATGTTACCCATGTTACCAGGGAAGAGGTGTCCACAGAAGAGTGGCCACAGAAGAGTGGCCTTGCCTCTCTTCTGCAATGATGGCACAAAAGAGCAGCCACAATGAACAAATCCTGGCATGGAAGTCTTTAGGATGGTGCCACCAGCAGAGGTGTTTATTTCCAAAATGGCAGGCCAATTCCAGGCTGTTTTTTCCCTCAAGGGAAAAAGGGGAAGGCTTGGGTGATGTTGGGACAACTGGCTTTTTCTGTAGGATTGACTTCCAGGTGGGATCACACACTTTGCAAAAGAAATCCCACTCCTCTTCAGTGGAAACTTTGGGGATGTCTGTTGCCAACCGCAACAACTCCACACCTCTGGATTGAAAAATTGGTGGCGATCAACCTCTTCCACCTCTGATCCTGTAGCTTCTTATTGAGGTTAGAGAAGGTTTGTAAAGAGCAAAGGCTTCCTTCCCCAAGGGCGGGGACCAAAACTTCTCCAACATTGGACCTTCAAAGGTTTTCCAAGATGCTCTCCAACTGGGAGACATTTTCTGCAACACAGCTCTGCAATACAATTCCTATGCACTGACCAATAAAACCCTTTCTTTCACTTGTTATGTGAGACCATTGCTTTAGGAGGAACAACTGAGGGAGCTGGGCATGTTTAGCTCAGAGAAGAGATGAAAGAGAGGTGACATGATACAGCCATCTTGGAATATATGAAGGGATATTATGGAGAAGATGGAGGAAGCTTGTTTTCTGCTGCTCCAGAGGACAGGACAAAAGGCAATGAATTCAAATTACCAAAAAATAAAATAAAATAAAATCCATCAACTTCTTGACTGTAAGATCCATTCAACAGTGGAATGGACTGCCTTTGGAAGGGATGGACTCTCCATCTTTGGAGGTCTTTAAGCAGGGATTGGTGGGCATCTTTCAGGAGTCATAAAATCATAGAGCCATATCACCATAGAGTTGGAAAAGATCCCCAGAGGTCATCAGCTCCAGCCCTTGCTCAATGAAGGCTCTCCAACTAGAGCAAGAAACTGTCCAGCCTCTTTTGGAAGATGTCCAGAGAAAAAGACTCCACCACTTCTCTGGGTCATTCATTCTATTGCCCAACCTACTCTTACCATCAAGATGTTCCTCCTCATGTCAAATGAAATCTATCCTACTGTCACTTTAAGCAGTGGTTGGGTGGGCATCTTTGGGGAGAGCTGGACTACAAGACCCTTGGGGGGTCCCTTCCAACTCTATGATTCTATAACCCAGCAAGGCTGATCTCTAAGCAGTAGTAAAAAAAGAAGTTAATTTCGAATGTACCATTCTGGCTCAATGGCAGCTTGGTTCTTTGGTCCTGAGTTACACACACACACACACTCACACACTCACACACTCCCCCACCCCACCCCCTTTTTCCTTTTTTTGCATTGGCCTATCATTCCTCCCTCCTGTTTTTGTTTGCCGGATATGATACAATAGCAGGAAAGGTGATTTGCGATAAGGATGACCAAAAAAATTGCTCACAAACATTTGCATCCTTCATGTCTCAGGACCTCCAGTTAGGAAAAAAAAATGTCATGACACTTTTTGGAAGGAAAAACAAAGTAAACAAATACTGAGATTTCACTCACCCACACAAAATACCCTATCTTTTCATGGAAAATGTGCTTTTGTGCAAAATAAAGTACTTTCTATGGAAAATCCTGTATTTTTTTGCACAAACAAATTTCCCCCAAAAACCTCCCAAAAGTGTGACGGTTCAATCAAAAAGTCCCAAATGCACCAAAATTCTTCTTCCGAGCCAGAAAGAACCTTAAGAATGAAAAGAAGCAAAGGTTTACAGCCCTTGGCTGGAAACATTATTTTACAAGGATAGTGATAAGATTTTTCAATGTCTGCAAAATTTAAACAAACAAATAAAAAATCTAGCTTCTCCTTTTCCCTTTGAAAATCATCGGGGTGGGGGCAGGAATGGCAACTCTTATGTGCCTTCCTGCCTGGAACTGGTCATTGGTCAGCCCCCTTGGCAAGTGGAAACCCACATTGCCAGTCAAATGGCATTATGACAACCAAAGCTCTAACCAGAAAGGTCCAACTCACTTTCTATTTAAAACAGCCCCTCCTGTGCCTAAAATGGCCCAACAAGGACAAAAAACCATTGTGAGAATGCCTCCCATGACCTTAAAAGTCATTTGGAGGGCAAGAAAACTTTTCTCCAAGGCCACTTGGAGGACCAATAGCCCCCTAGCCTTCCAGAAGTGCCCACTCTGTCTTAAATCCACTTTTTGAGTGTTATAATCTCCTCCCGCCTTTTCCCCCACCCCATTGCTAAGGAGCTGCTAAGCAAGTTGTTAATGTTGTTCTGTGCCATCAAATCATTTCCGACTTATGGCTACCCTTCAATGGTTTTCTTGGTAAGATTTGTTCAGAGGAGGTTTGCCATTGCCTTCCCCTGAGGCTGAGACAGTGTGACTCATCCAAGGTCACGCAGTGGGTTTCATGTCCAATCCAGGAATCAAACACTGAGCAAGTTAGCAATACCCAAAGTGAAGACGCAGCTTCCTACACACAAGCACACCCACACACCCACATGGGAAAGGCTGCACAACCCAACCTGGGAGAAAGGCACAGGATCTAGCAGTTTCATGGAACTTTTTTGGAGCGAAAAGGTGTCAATCGAGATTGCCTGTTGGTCATTGGTTTTAGATGCTGAAGATCCTGGTTTCAATTCTTCCATTTGTTGTTGTATGCCTTTGAGTCATTTCTGACTTATGACGACCCTATGCCGAACCTATCATGGGGTTTCCTTGGCAAGGTCTGGCCAGTGGGGTTTGCTCCATTGCCTTCCTCTAAGGCCAAGAGAGTGTGACTTGCCCAAGGCTACCCAGTCTCCCATACATCTAGTGAAAAGAAAACCAAGCTGTTGAGTCACTTGCTGAGCTGAAAGTAGAGAAGATATGTTGCAGCCTCCAGTTAAAGATTTCCAATACCTTGGATTGATCATTGACCAGACGGCAGGTTGCAGCTAGAAAATCAGAAGACTATAGGACTGGGGAGGGCAGCTATGAAAGAACCAGACAAGATCCTGAAGTGCAAAGAAAGAACTATGAACACTAAGATCAGGATCAGCCAGGCCAGTGTATCCCCCATCAAAAGGTACAGATGCAAGAGCTGGACAGTGAATAAAGTGGATAGGGAAAAAAAACAACTAATTCAAAACGTGGTGCTGGAGAAGAGTGCTGAGGATACCGTGGGTGGCCAAAAAGACAAACAAATGGGTCCTAGAACAGATCAAGTGTGGAAACCAAGATGACTAAACTGAGGGTATTGTACTTTGGTCACATGAGAAGCCATGACTCATCTGGAATCCTGTATGCATTTCTGGGTACCAAAATTCAAGAGGGATGCTGAGAAGCTGGAGTATCTCCAGAGGAGGGCGACCAAAATGATGAAGAGCCTGGAAACTACCAAGTCCAATGAGGAGTGACTTAGGGAGCTGTTAGATCACATGCATCTGAGAAAGCAGACTTAACTCTATGAAAGCTCATGCTACCAACTTCTTTCTTTAGTTAGTCTCAAAGGTGCTACGAGATCTCTCTACATACTGATTCTGCAGACTAACACAGCTATATCTTGAATTCTACCTCTTAGGGAGCCGGTATGTTTAGCCTGGAGAAGAGGAGGTTAAGTGGGGACATGGTAGCCATGTTTAAATATTTGAAGGGGTACCATATTGAGGATGGAGCAAGCTTGCTTTCAGCTGCTCCAGAGACTACCCAGAGCAATGGATTCAAACTACAGGAAAATCGATTCCGCTGAAACATTAGGAAGAACTTCCTGACTGTAAGAGTTGTTTGACAGTGGAAGATGCTGGAGAAGAGTGATGGAGTCTCCTTCTTTGGAGATTTACAGACAGAGGCTGAATGGCCATCTGTCACAGGGAGGACTTGTGTGGTGTCTTCTTACATGGCAGAATGGGGTCCTTGGGGATTGGCAAGAATGTTGGGAAAGGTGGGGAATAGTAGAAAGAGAGAAAGACCACATTCCAGACGGATAGATTCCACCAAGGAGGCCATGGCCCTGAGTCTGCAGAATCTGAACAGAGCAGCTGAGGACAGAGTTTTTCGGAAGTATCATGGGGTCACCATGAATCAAAGCTGACTTGAGGGCAGTTAACAACAACTTGCTGAGAGACCTGCCCAAGGACATCAATTTGGGACACTGGAAAAAAGACCCCGGGGGAAAAAGCTGGGAGTAAAAGGCATACTCCTGGCAAAGTTGTGTGATCGTACTGAAGATTTTCAGGCACATCGCACTTATCCCAGACTTCTCCCATGAATAAGTTGCTGGAGCATTCCTGGTTCTTCCCAGGATAAGTCCTGGATAAGCGCGACATCATCTGAAAATCTTGAGCATGATCATGCAATTACATTGGGAGTATGCATTTTTCTATCCCGATTTCCCCCATCTGATAATTTCCCATGTAATGAGTTACAAGTTTTTGGGAAACATCTCTAGAGACATGCAAAATTCAGGAATGCCAGGTCCTTCCTTCCCATTTTTCCCAGGAAGAGAAGTGGAGCCATCATCTTGGGCACTCTATAGATTGGCTACCAAGAGGACACACACACACACACACACACACACACACACACACACCTCCACACAGAAACACACACTGCTACCTACTCTCAGGATACCAAAAAATTAAAAATGGGGAAGCAGCCAATGAGATCCATAAAGCAAAAGGAGACACATCTCAGGATGCTAAAAAGATGGTCTTGCACTCTCCTTGGGACTTCAGTCTCCATAGATGGCCTTATGCATGTCCAGAATTGCACTGTTCTTTTAAATTGCCCAGGACTTTGTTGCATTTCTGCAATGCAGCCACAGATTCATAGATTGTGACCTAGGATGTAGGTCATGGTCTTTATTTACTTTTTAAAAGCCTAAAGATTGTATGTATTTGTGTTTTAAGCATCCTGAAACATGTCTCCTTTTTCTTCTAGAATACAAAGGTCTCTGCAGGCTTTCAATCTTGTCCAAAAGAAATCCCACCCAGTGCAACTGGGGGGAAAAGGGGGTTACAAAACAGCCTTGAACAGATTTGTCTTTCAAGGAATGTAACTCAAATGGGAAAAATTTAGACAGTGTAACTGAGGGAGAGGTTGGTGAGGGTAGGCAGGGGATTGCTTGCTGAGCTTCTGATATTGTCATGACCACTTTTATTCAGACGGGGATGGGAGATGTGTTTTATGGCAAGCTGCCATCTCAGCTAATGTTGTGTGCCTTCAAGTCATTTCCGACTTCTGGCAACACTACGGCAAAGTGATTATGGGCATTTCTAGGCAAGATTTGTTCAGAGGGGACTGGCTTTCCTCTAAACATGAGAGAGTATGACTTGCCCAAGGTCACCCTGTGTGTTTCCTTGAATATCCAGTGGGTTTCCAACACTCAAACCACTACACCACACTGGTTCAATTCTCTGCCAAGGTTTTCTTGGCCAGACTTCCTGTGGTAAGAGTTGCCTTTGTATTCCTCTGCAACTGAGAGAATGTGACTTGCCCAGAGTCATCCAGTTGGTGTCCATGGCCGAGCAGATATTCAAACCCTTGTCTCTCAGAGGAATCCTAGTCCAACACTCAAACCATTATACAACACTTTAACTCCAATGCGATTGTCCTTTCTGGGGGTGTCAGTTGTCCCTCATGGCTGTGAACCGCCCCTCTCTGCTCCTATGATCTACTCCATCCTGCCTCTTTTCCTTACTTCTGTTCTTTCATTCCCTCCCTCTGTCTTCCATTGAGGAGTTTTGTGGCTCATTCATCCTGTACCAACCTTGCACCCAATGTCTCCTTGGCTTTGGACCCCTGGTCACTTACATCCTTCTTGACCTGCAACACGACTCTTTCTCTTCCACCTCCATTTCATGGCAAAGAAACATATTTTTGAAAAACATCTCCAGGTATGGGCCAAAAGGTGCACACTGAATTTTCAACAGCCTGATCAATTCTCCATATTATAATTTGAGAGGTGACCAGCAACACATTTTTAAAGGGAAGGTGGGTAGGCGAGAGAGAAGTATCTTAGCAGCTTTGTTGTAGCTTTCAACCTCACCACCTCATTGAGAAGTTCCTTTGGCAACTGGATTGTGGCAGACAAGAAGTCTTCTTGGAGGCATTTTGGTGATGAAGATCGGTTTCCAGAGTCTGGGTGCATTGGGATGTATCCAGAAAACAGGTGGACAGATGGGTTAAAAAACTGTTTGTGACTTGAGGCCCATCTCAGTCCCTCAGTTAAGCAGAAATCTCATCACTGGTGTTCTTGAACAACTCCTTTGATCAAGTTCTTGAAGGATCTAGAAGATCTTGAAGGCCACTGGGGCCAAGAGCTCTCCAACCTTTGGACAAACCTAAGCTTCCTTTCCTCCTTCCTTCCCTCTTTCCTGCCTCCCTCCATCCCTTCTTCCCTTGTTTCCTTTCTCCCTCCATTTTTTCTTCTCTAGATGTTCTCCTCAAGGAAAGGCTAGTTCTCCTGACAAAATTAGGACTGATTCCAGAGGATGAGGAAACATACTTCTCCATTTTCACTATGCATTTCTCTTTTTCTTTCACTCTTTCTCTTAAAATGAAACGGGCCTGGAAGAATCGTAGACCATAAAAGTGTCCTGATGAATCTTGCCCCAGAGACCAGACAAGAGAGCAAAGGGCCACAGTGTCTAATAAATACAGTATTTTGCATGTCTTCCATTTATGAACACAAAAAAAGGAGATAAGGATATCAAAGGCAGGCAGGAGGAATCCAGAGGTTGGCAGCTTGGCATCGTTTTACATCTTATGCACTTTTCCACCTGTGCAGAATTTCTATTCTTCTGTGGAATGAAAGAGAGAGAAAGAATGGGAGATGAGGTGTGTTTGTGGGTAGGATGGGAAGAGTATGGGTCCTTAAGTAAAAATAAGAACACTTTAAAACCTAGGAGTTTGTAGAACGCAGGAAGTAACCCAAAAGGCGGTGTTGAGGATTCAAGGTGGGAATGGTGGGACAAAGACAGTCCCAGGGGGCCTCTTACATCACCGAACAGCATTTGCAGCGCTGTTTCTTCGTCTCGATGTCTTGCTCGGTGCCTTTGGGCTCATTGCTGGCTGGCGGCTGATTCTCCCCGGCCTGATTCTCCTCTTTTTGAGGGATGGCTGTCACTGGTTCCACCGTGCTGCCATTGGGTGGCGCTTGGTTCTTCTCCGTGGAATCCACCGCTGGCTTGTTCTCAGCATCGCCGATCACCACCAGCTCTGCTTTGATCGTTCCCTCAAGGCCCAGAACCTTTTTGGTCTCATTCTCGTCTTCCACGTTCTGGTAGCCCATGAAGATCATGGTGACCGGTTGCTCTTTGCTGGGTTCTGGACCTTCCCCAGAAGCCAACATCTTTGGACTCTCCACTGGTTTGGCCTGGACGCCTGTGATTTCCTTCCGGGGTGTGTCCTTCTGGCTTGCCGGGTGGCTTCGGGCTTCTTCCAGGTCCTTGACCTTTTCAGAGACTTCGCTCAGGGTCACCTCGTCAGCTTTGTGGAGGAGCTCGTCCACCTCTGAGGAGCTGAGTTGGTGGAGGCCGTTCTCCAGAGCCCCATCCTCAGTTCGGACGGCATGGACCACTGCAGGGGAAGACAAGAGACAGTGCATAATGAGGACTAGGACCGTGACCATACTGTGGATTTTAGGATTGGATCAACTGAGAGGCCTCAGGGTTTCCGCTTGCCCAAGACCCTCCACATTCACCCTACCGTTAAGAAGCAAGGAGGCTACATCACTGCTACAACTAGGGTGGCCACATAGAAAAGAAGGTTGTACAACAGTACAGAGTCTCACCGTCTTTTTCATGTGGCTGTCCCACTTATAATAGATATGAATTTTCTCTTTGGTGGGGCTGGATCATTTGTATTACTGTTACAAGATCCTGAGTTTGCAGTTTTCAGGGCTCACCTCCAGGTGCAAATTCCCCAGTTTTAGGAGACCCAGCTCTAGACAAGCAGAAAGAGCTGGGTGCAAATCTCCAGCTCCCTTAGGAGGGCACCAGTTTTCTATAATTTGCAATGTTCAACTGATTGGTTCCTTCAACTTGGAAAGCCTCTCCAGGGTGGCTGTGTATTTACTTACTTACTTATTTACTTACTTCTCACCTGTTGTGGTGTCAGGACTCACCTTCTACTTTGCTCTCCATCCACCTTTTGGCTAGAAGCAAGGAGGCTACATCAAAGGTTCCTGATCCCATATCCCTAAACTTTTCACCTCAGTCTGAGCCCAAGGACCTGTTTTCAAGGACCCAGTATGTGTGTTTGTGTGTATTGTAGGGGGAATCTGGGGTCTGCTGGGGTTTGGGAGGACTCCAGCAGAGATGAGTATCAGATTCAATGTCTGGAAATTAAATTTTTATTCTTTTAAAATTTTCTGTAAAAACATCACATCTTACCATATTTTCACCTTAAGACCATGAAACTAGGTACATGTAAATACATTTAGGCTGTGCGTATGATATTGCTAGGTATAATTTTATTTTTTCTCATTGTTTTATGTCACAACTCTTGCCATTACCTTCAGTGATATATAGGAGTTGCAATTTATGAGTAACATAAGTAAAAAATAAATAAAAAAAAAAGACTAAGGATCCTGTATGGTGTGATATGGGAAGAGGTCAGTAGAGGGGTTGGCACCATGAGTTATCATACCGAGTGATGCCAACCTTATTGGCACCATTGCTAAGAGCAACTGCTTATGGTCACAACTGGAACATGTATAGGCTGATTTGGAAGTGACCATTCAGCTTTTAAATAGAAGGCAGCCCACTTCCACCTGCATGTTTTACAACTTGTCACAGGTGAAAACTGGAACACGTATGGCCAATTGACATCAGAGTGTAGTCAAAATGGCAAAAATATTCATGGGGAAGAACACACAAGCTAGAAGAGCCTGCAGCAGTTTGCTTTTGCCTGAGCAAATTGGCAAACGCATGATTCTGCCACCACCTCTCCTCTCCTCCTGGTTTGTTAACTGAGTGCAAATTACTTTTGCATTTTGAACTTGGTTTGCAGCAAGGGAAGTAAGCTGAAGACAAAAGGAGGAGAACGAATGAGAAACCAAGACATTTTAAAAGCAGCTGGAAAAGTCAGATAGCAGAGGATTAGTTGGGATTCTCCCTGCAAATTGGAACAGCTGTGCCAGAGGTTCCCAGCTGAGCTCCTGAAGTGGATGGATGGAGCATACCTTTCATCTCGTCCTCGTACACTTTGACCCCCTGAACTGAGTGGTCTTTGGGAAGTCTAGTGGTGCTGGATAGGACCTTTGTCTCCCCCGTGACTTTGTCCTTCTCCACAGTGATCTCCACAGAGTACATAGCTGGGAGACAAACAGGGACAGTCAGCAGCAAGACCGAAAACACCCGCCGCCTCCCTGGCACACCCGCTGTCTGTGTGCCATCCATGTGCCCTGAACCCAAGCTCGGAAGTGAAGCAGTTTGGTGCCAGCAGAGCGTGGGGAAGAGGCAGGAACTGAAGCCATGGAGGGATGCTGTGGTAGTGCCCATGAGGCAAGCTCTGCAATATTAGAAGCGCAAAGTGCAAGAGGTGTGCCAGGCAAGAAACTACTAGGAAGTGCTATCTTCTACATCACAAAGCACCAGTGGCTGCGAAGTCCCTTTTCTGAATCCATGGCACATCTGTGCAGACACAATGCACCTTCATGTGGTTTCTGACTTATGGTGACCCATCCCACCTAAATGTTAGGAAGAACTTCCTTTAATAGCAGCTCGACAGTAGAATGGACTCCCTTGGAGGGTGGTGGAGCTTCCTTCTTTGGAGATCTTTAAACAGAGATGGACATCTCACAGGAGTGCTGTAGCTGTGGGTTCCTACCAGGTGAAGGGTTGGACTAGGTGACCCTTTGTGGTATCTTCCAACTCTGTGATTCTACTTTCTGATTTTAAGAGCTATTCGACAGTGGGATAGACTGCCTCAGAGGGTGGGGGACTCTCCTCCTTTGAAGGTCTTTAAACTGAGGTTGGATGGCCATCTGTAAAGAGTAGTTTAGTTGGGTTTCTCTGACTGGGAGGGGAGTTGGTCCCTTCCAACAAGTTTCAATGAATCTATATTTTTTAAATTAAAAAAACAAACCTCTGAATATATTATTCAATTTGCTTAGACTAAGGCTGCATCCACACTGCAGAAACAGTGCTCTGTGCTGTGGAATTCTGGAATCTATCATTTTGCGAGCTGTTTAGCCACCTCTGTCAGTGAGCTCTGGGGCCTGACCAATCTACAAATCCCAGGATTCCATAGCACTGATGGAGCCTAAAGGTACAGCATCAGTTAATGGTCCAGGAGTTAATCAGCTGTATAGTCCCTTTGTTTGTTTACTTGGAAGTAAGGCCCACTAATACTGGGGATCTATTTTTGCTTCATTGACTAACAGCCCTGTTGTAGCTGTACAAATGCCCATACATTGCAACACACACACATCCGTCAAAGGCAAGCATATTCACAGTGCAATGCTCCGCACGGCCCCAGAGCCTGAGGCCTGGAAAGGAATCGAGCTGAACAGCTCCTCCAAAGGGTTTGGAGCATGTCACTGCTGCCATCCCCTGTTGTGGCTAATGCTTAACCCCAGCTGGTCCAAATGACTGACCCGAGGCATTTGCAATGCTGGACAGTTGTCCAGAGCACAATATGCCTTATGACCTTGGGAGTCAACTGGGAGGAAAAATAGGACTGGATTTTGCAGTTGCAAAATGCAGTCTTTGAGAACTGTCTTGCAACTGAGTCTGGAAAGGGGTGAGATAAATCAAGGGTGACATAAGATATCAAAGAAGAAGGTGTAAGAAACAATGGTTGGCATTTGCAGGAAACCAGAGTTGTGGATCTGTATCTAATCCATATTTATTAAGACTATGTTGTCTTCCTGTAAGATTATATAAATGCACCCCAGCCCATCTTAACAGCTGGCAGCTGGATCAGGCTAAAAAGAATGGTAAAAAATATTTGCTGCACCAGATGCTTGCACCTAAGTCCTCTCTCTTGGCCCAATCCCCCAAACCACCTTAAGAGTCAGCAATTGCATTGCATTGCATAAATAAATAAATAAATAAATAAAAATTGGGCAAATGAGGTATTTTTCAGCTGGTGATTGAGATGCAAAGAGGAGGATATTCCCAAACCCTGGTTCCCACCCAAAGCAGGGACCCTGTAGCAAATCCTGGGTTACATCCACACTGCCAAAATAATGCAGTTGAGCACCACTTGGACTGCCATGGCTCCATGCTATGGATTTGTAGTTTGTGGCAGCACCAGAGATCTCCAGAAGAGAAGGCTTAAAACTATGAATCCCAGAATTCCATATCATGGAGTCTTGGCAGTTAAAAGTGGTGTCAAGCTGTGTTATTTCTGCAGTGCAGATGCACCTTTGGCTCTCCAAGGCTGAATCTGCACTGCAGAAATAATGCAGTGAAATAATGCAATTCCTGTAAAATTCAGGCTAACCTATCTACCTGCAATATGGTCTTCCTCTTGTCAACCTGCCTTACCAAGGGTAATCTTTTCTAAGGAGGCATGTCATGAAATCCCCAAAGTATGACACAGGGGGGTTGCAGACTGTCAAAAATAGTGTGAATTCAGTCCACTTTTAGGGTTAGGGTTAGTGCTAGGGAATCATGGGAATTGTTATTTTTCTGAGACATTGAACCTTCTTTGTCAGAGAACTCTAGTGCCACAATAAAATACAGTCCCCATGATTCCCTAACCTTAACCCTAACCCTAAAAGTGGACTGAATTCACACTATTTCTGACAGTCTGCAACCCCCCACAGTCTCCATTTTGGTCATTTTTGGCTTCTAAGGAGAGGCTTGATTTGCTCTCAGTCCCATTTACTTGTCTTTCTGCCTGTCCACGGTATTCATAGAACTCTCATTCATATTTCAAATTTAGATGCTTTTCTTCCTATATGCTTTCTTCACTGTCCAGCTTTTGCCATACATGGTGATGTCTTGGACAATTCTAACTTTAGCATTCAATGATATATCTTCACACTTCAGGATCTTGTCTAGTTCTTTCATGGCTGCCCTTCCAAGTCCTCGTCTTCTTCCAATTTCTTTACTGAGGTCTCCATTCTGATTTAAGACTGAGCCAAGGGATGGCAAATCTTTATTTCAATCTCCTTTTTTACCACTTTGAAGACACTGTAAATCATCTGTGCTTTGTACTTTGTCCCTTGATTTTCTTCAACAGTAATTCCAAGCCTCTGCCACTTTCTGCTAGTGATATGGTGTTATCTGTATAGCTTACATTATCTTTTTGCTTCTCCTTGAATCCCATTCATTCAATGGGCCTATTCTTGTTAGAGCTACAAATAGGATTCAGGCACTTTCTTCCTTGACTTTCCCCAACACATATCCCAAGTCTTTGCCATTTTCTGCTTGTAGTAGTAATCTGCATATCTTAAATTATCTTATTGATTGTCCTGGCCAATAAACCACTGAATAAATTCTTGAAATCCATTCATTCAATGGGTCTATTGTTGTTAGAACTACACATAGGATTCAGGCTGTGGTGAACTACTATATTTTGCTAACATACCTCTTTCAGACCTAAGCTACAGTCCAGAACTTGGACAATTACCTTTTTTTAAAACTACAACTCTCAAATGTTCTTGAAGAGTATTGGCTGAGAAATTATAGCTCAAATGTGATGTGTCAAAGTGTAAATTAGAAGTCATTACACATGACTGTTTAAAGTTTTCGCTTAGCTTTTGCAATTAAAATATAAGAAATATAAGAATATAGAATATAGAATTGCAGAAGATTCTGCAATTAGAATAATGGAGTACATATCTATGTCATTCCAGATTTCCTAGTTTCCCTCCAAAAGTTGGAATCCCCTGAGCAATTCATACTGTCTTAAATTTTTGGTTAGGTTCTGCAATTAGTCTAAATTAATAACAGAGATGGATCCATCTAAAGCACCAGTTTGGTCTGCGAAATTGGATGCAACAATGCAAACCTAAAGTCCAAATGAAATCCTGCAATGAACACTGTTTAATTTATTTAAAAGTAAAAGATGTCCAAAGTGGCTTAGGGTGCACTGCCGAAATGAAGCAGTTTGACACCACTTTAAGTGCCGTGATTCCATCCTTTCGCAGTCTGGGAGTGCTCCTTGACTCATCGCTCCTGATGACAAATCAGGTAAATGCGACGGTCAGGAGCGCTTGTTATCAGCTTTGGCTGATACGCCAGCTGCGGCCTTTTCTGGAAGTAAGGGATCTCGAGACTGTTGTGCACGCACTGGTAATCTCACGCCTCGACTTCTGTAATACGCTCTACATGGGGCTACCCATGTGCTTGGTTTGGAAGCTTCACTTGGTTCAAAACATGGCAGCCAGGCTTATTTCTGGAACATCTAGGAGGGACCACATCACTCCGGTTTTGAGGTCCCTCCACTGGCTGCCTATTAGCTTCCGAGCCCAATACAAGGTGTTGGTTATTACCTTTAAAGCCCTAAATGGCTTGGGTCCAAGCTATCTCAGGGATCGCCTCCTTCCATACAATCCTCCCGGCGCTCTCCGGTCCTCTGGGAGGAATTTGCTGCAGCCTCAAAAATCTAGGCTTGCGGTGACCTCCCAGAGGGCTTTTTCTGTCGTCGCCCCCAAACTCTGGAACGGCCTGCCGGACGAGATCCGTCAGTTGACATCACTAGACAGCTTTAAAAAGGCTGTCAAGACGGATCTCTTTCGGCAGGCCTTTCCAGACTAATCACCCCGGCCTTGGGTTCCTTGACTCCTGCGTTCCTCTTGTGGCCCCATCAGTTGTTGATGGATAAGGAACGCAGTAGAAGTTGATTAGGGCACCGCAACCTGTTTAAATGTAAATGTAACATTAACAGGATCTCTCCTCCGCTCCCCCTTTACAGTCCCTCTATACCCCCAAGAAATGGAAGTGGTGGGGTGTTTTTTGTTGTTTTTTTAAATCGGTTCGTATTTAAATTTTATATTTAATGAATCTGTTATTGCTTTAATTGATATCTGATTTAATAATGTTTTAAGGGGGGGAGGGAATATACTGTTTTATCTTTGTTGTTCTTTTAATTGTTGTAAACCGGCTAGATTGGTTCGCCATAGGGCGGTATAGAAATAATAATAATAATAATAATAATAATAATAATAATAATAATAATAATATATTATTATTATTATTATTATTATTATTATTATTATTATTATTATTATTATCCTACAGAATCCTGGGATTGGTAGTTTGGCGATGCACCAGAACTCTCTCTGGGAGATCAGGCAGAATATTTCATGAAGCTACTGATCCCAGGATTCCTCCGGATGGAGCCACTGTAATTAAAGTGGTATCATGCATATTTATTTCTGCAGTGTGGCTGGTCTCCTAGAAACACAGTTCCCAATGTTTCTTTCCAAACCCCCAGTTTGTGAAAGCTCTCTGTACCTAACCAGTGGCACTCTGTATTCTCTCAGAGGCCCCCTTGAACATTCCCAGTTCAAGCCATGGTACAGAAAAAAAACAGCAGAGCTACGTTCCCCTACCAACTGTGTTCTAGCATCGTGGAATTAATTATTCAGATCTATTCAAACTGTGCAAAGTCTGGGTGTGAGCGTCAGCTGGCAGGCGGTGAGGCAGAAGGGAACAGCCACCTTTTCCAAGTGCAAGGCAGGAGAGACTTCGAACTCAGTACCCAACAAGCATCTCTCCTATCCTTTGGGATCCCCAAAGCAATTTGCAGGTGTTGGGGAAGGGTGTCCCCAAGGCAGTTAGTCCCTTGGCAAAGAAAAAGAAAAACGCAGACAAAGCGGCATGCGGTTACGGCAGGACAGGGCTGGCCCAGGACTATGGGACTTGTAGTTCCCGAGCAAGGGAAAATGAAATCCAACCTACCGGCCTTCATCATCCCACCGCTGTCCACCACTTTCATGGGACTGTTGGAGACCTTGCTCTCTACTTCAGAAGGAGAAAAAGATATTGAGAGAAAAGGTGGTATTAAATGCTTTGAAGCATCAGGAGCTTGGAAATGTGTGGGCTTCCAATGGGATGGGAACTCCAGATAATCCTAGACTATAACTCCCAACCTGCTGTAGTTGGCATCACCTGGTTGGTGTCACCCGATGAGGTCACCCCCCCAATGATCTCCTCCCCTACCACACCATACACAATCCTTTGTCGTGTTTTTTATACTAACATTACTCCTAAATTGTAATTCCCATATAACACTGAATGTCACAGCAATAGTTGTGACATAAACAACAAGCCACATTAAAATTATACCTTTAAATTACAATATAATAATTCCATGTGCATAGTTTCATGGGGTTAAAGTGAAAATTTGGAAAGATGTGGTGTTTTAAAGAAAATGTTAAAAGAATTTAGAAAATTCATTTCAATTTTAAAATGTTCAGTTTTAAAAATTAAATTTTAAAATTTTAAAAATATTTTACATTTTAAAAATTATTTTAAAAAAACCTGGAGCCTCTCCTTTCTTTACTCACTAAGCCTCATTCCACTCACCCCATCTCTTCCACTGAGCTTCAGTGTTTTAGATGGATGCAGGCAAACACCACCACCCGTTTCTGCCAAAATGTTTGGGGAACAGTGGGGTCACCCCCGTTTAGGGTGTCACCTGGTGTATCCCACCCCCTCTAGCACCCCCTTAGCGATATCCCTGTTTTCAGCATTAGGGTTGCCAGATCTTCAGTTTGTTTCCAGTTTACAGGGGGTCATCTCTAAGCAGGAGATGAGGGTGCAAATTCTCCCACTTTGGAGACTTGACTTCAGGCAAAAGGAAAAGCTTGTGTGAAAAGCTCCAGTTCATCTAGCAGTACAGCAGCTTGCTACAATTTGCAGGGATTCATTGATTTTTTGTGCTATGGATTTATTTAGTTAGCTTCCAATTGTTGTAGCACCAGGGCTCGCCTCCACTCTGCTCTGCATCCACTTTCCGGCTAGAAGCAAGGAGGCTAAATTCAAGGCCTCTGATCCCATCTCCATAAATAGATGAGGAACATCAATCCCTTCATTTTGCTTTGATTTCTTTCTTAATTTTTAAACAGGAACATACATTCTTCTGTGCATTTGAATACCAAGCTGTGAGCCACTGTGGTTCACACTTTAATACTTAATGGCAGTGGTGTCCCCTGATGTGGTGATACCTGGTGCTGGGGGGGGGGACTTCTGGAGGCAGGACCTCTGGCGTGCATGCGGACCCAGGGAGTAGGCGATGGGCCCAGGAAGGCCCAGAGAGCTGGCCCAAGGCACGGGAAGGCACAGAGAGTGGGGGTCAGGAGACTGACTGGGTGTCAGCCCCTTCTGGGGTGTCACCCGGTGTGGCCCGCACCCCTCCCCAGTGATGCTACTGCTTAATGGCATTGCCAAGGGCCATCCACAGGGCTCAGGTTTTGGCCCAGAAACCGGGCTGGGATAATCCTGAACTGGCAAACCCTGACCAGCATTCCTCATCCTTGGAAGTGCTGGGTTGAGTAGATGGAAGTTGTAGTCCAGCAACATGGAGAAGGCCAAAAAATCCCCAGCGCTGGCTGAAATTCAATTGCTTGCTACAACCGACAGCTGCTGCTACTAATTTCTGTAGCATCTTCAGTGTTCCGTTGGCCCTCCACATTTGCAGCTTTGACTTTTGCAGGTTTGATTATTGTGGTTTGATTAATATGTCCTCTCTAGGAATCTCTAGGTCTTCCAGTGCAACTGCCAGAAGTTGGCCATAGAGTTGTGATGGAGAACTTAGAAGTTCCTAGAGAAAACACTTCTCTTGGCATTTGTAGGTCCTCCTGCATGATTCTATGATCAGCTTCTGACAGATGTTGACCACACTGGAGGACCTGGAGATTCCTAGAGAGGTTAAAAAGTATAGTGTTTTTTTGTTTGCATTTTTTCTACATTCACAGGGGTCCTTCACCCCTAATCCCTGCAAATCATAGAATCATAGAATCATAGAATCATAGAGTTGGAAGAGACCACAAGGGCCATCCAGTCCAACCCCCTGCCATGCAGGAACTCCCAATCAAAGCATCCCCGACAGATGGCCATCCAGCCTCTGCTTAAAGACCTCCAAGGAAGGAGACTCCACTACTCTCCGAGGGAGTGTGTTCCACTGTCGAACCGCCCTTACTGTCAGGAAGTTCCTCCTAATGTTGAGGTGGAATCTCTTTTCTTGCAGCTTGCATCCATTGTTTCGGGTCCTAGTCTCTGGAGCAGCAGAAAACAAGCTTGTTCCCTCCTCGATATGACATCCCTTCAAATATTTAAACACGGCTATCATATCACCTCTCAGCCTTCTCTTCTCCAGGCTAAACATCCCCAGCTCCCTAAGTCGTTCCTCATAGGGCTTGGTTTCCAGACCCTTCACCATTTTAGTTGCCCTCCTTTGGACACGCTCCAGTTTCTCCACATCCTTTTTGAATTGTGGTGCCCAGAACTGGACACAGTATTCCAGGTGAGGCCTGACTAAAGCAGAATAGAGTGGCACTATTACTTCTCTTGATCTAGACACTATACTTCTACTGATGCAGCCTAAAATTGCATTGGCCTTTTTAGCTGCTGCATCGCACTGTTGACTCATGTTCAACTTGTGGTCCACCTGGATTCCTAGATCCCTTTCACACGTAGTCTCATTCAGCCAAGTGTCCCCCATCGTATATCTGTACTTTTTGTTTTTCCGCCCTAAGTGCAGTACCTTACATTTCTCTGTGTTGAATTTCATTTTGTTAGCTTTGGCCCAACTTTCTAGTCTGCTCAAGTCATTTTTCTAGTCTGCTCAAGTCAAATGTGGAGGGACCACTGTACATGATCCACAATATACACCGATCTGCAAGAGGAGATCCCATTGTTGTTGGCCAATGCTAGTGTAGCGTATTAGTTTCACATGGCTACAGCTGGCCATTCACTGCCCCATACCCAGGACTTATCATAGAACCATGGCAGCAGCCCATGGCCACCTTGAGCTTGGTGGAAAGCTTAGGGAGATCAAAGAAGTGCCTGGTTATGTCCATGTAGCCAGATGCAAAGAGAGTAATCATCAGTGGAAGTCTTCTGGAGCTGCTGAGGTGGCCATTTTGCATCTGGCTACTGGGACATAGGACGTTATCACACGGGGGCAAATCTGCTGGTTAATCCACACAAATCCCAAACAGAAACTGGATTTGTGCCTCGTGTTTTCACACGATGTCGCACAGAAACTGGACAGAAAGTGGACAGAAACTGGTGTTAACCGAGATCTTTTGAAATTCGGTTGTTTGGAGGAAATGCAAATGCGCAATTAAGGTAAATTCGCATTTACCATAATGTGAAAAGCAAATGCGCATTTGGAAGCATTTCCCCGCATTTTCCCATGGTTCTGCGGGGTCCTCAAGGCAGCGTCTCCTTCCCTTCCCCCTCAGCAGACAGCTAATTGAGCCGTCTTGGGGGCAGGGAAGGGGAGGGGCAGCCGCACGATCGGCACCCCAACCCCTTTCCCAGGTCGGAGCAGCCGGCCCTCCGCACGGCTGGCGCTCCGAGGACCTCCCACCGCAGCATTTGCACGCGCTGCGGCAGAAGAGTCGGCGAAGGTGCGCCACAGCCTTTTGCGGTGCACCTTCAGCGACTTGAAGGATGGGCGGCCATGCTAAATTGGCGCTCCTTTCACAAATCACCGAATAATAATAATAATAATAATAATTTATATCCCGCCCCTCTGCAGAGCAATCGGGGTGGCTTACAACATTACAATTTCCATACAGGTATATTAAACAGAACATAAAATCCCGAATCCCACCCATCCTTTAAGAAGTAAGGGTTCTTCTTATTCTAGGCCCGATGGTGCTGGGCCTAGTGTCTCTCCCCCAGATGACATCAGATGGTAACGGAGGGAGGGCTCTTCATCTTATTTTAGGCCCGATGGTTCTCAGCCTAGTGTCTCTCCCCCAGATGACATCGGATGGTAATGGAGGGAGGGTTCTTCATCAAAAGGCTGCGGCGCACCTTCAGCGACTCTTCCGCCGCAGCGTGTGCGAACGCTGCGGCGGGAGGTCCTCCTCGGAGCACCGGCCGTACAGAGAGCCGGCTGCTCCGAGGACGACCTGGGGAAGGGGTGACAGCCGCGGCGAGTGACAGCCGCGGCAAGTGACAGCCGCGGCGAGCATAGCTATATCTGCGCATGTGCTAGAAGATCATTTCTAGTACATTTACGGGCTTTTCTCACTTGTGTGTGAACGTTAAATGCGGTTTCAGCGGGAGCTTACTTTAATTGCGCAATTAAGGTAATTACGTGTGAAAGCTATTTGCGGAATCAAGGTTTATTTTTGGTTCATTTTCGGGATTTGTCATTTCCACTTTATTGTCGGTTTGTGGCCTACGTGTGATAACGTCCATAGCCAGGCACTTCTGCAACCCCCCTCTAATCCACCCCCAAATGACTGTGGGTGGTTGGGGGACATTTTCCACCTACATCTGGTTGTGTCAACTTTGAACACAGGGCTGTTTGTTCCTATTGGTTTAGCATTTTGTGTGGCATTATTTTGTTTCATTTTCAATGAGAGATTAGATCAAGAGTTAGGGCACTTACCTTTGGCTGAGCCCACAGGAGTCTATGGAAAGACAGAACATGCGTCCATTAGCAACATGAAGAGTGCATTAGCAACATCTGCCCACAAAAGCAGACAATGCAAAGTTCACCCTATTCTCTGGGCACACAGTCAAGCAGCAGTCCCCTGAACCCTTCTGTAAAGACCCACAAGTCTGTGTGTGTGTGTATACAGCAAGGTGGAACTATCTGGAGTGGTAACACGCAATACCCCAGCATTCTCACTTCATCTACAGAAGCACTTGGTGGCCAAAATTCTGTTAGGAACATATGCACGGGCAAGTCACACAAGTCACAGGAGGCCAAAATGTCACCGTTACACAACAGTACGCATTCTGTTGACAGCTAGTGGAAGCCAAGTTGTGCAGACAGCATGTACTGCAGTGCCTTGTCTTTGCAAATTGTGCGCTAGGGTGCGCATCCTAGACGTCCCATGGCAGTTGTGTAACCTCTATTCTGCATTGTGGTGGCCATCATCCCATTTCCTTTGGGGCTGAGCATTGCAGACAGGGCTTTGCGCAAAGGCACCCTAGTCATGTTGCTATTCTGCATAGGAGTTGTGTCGTCTTGCTGTAGCACATGTCTGTATGCAAGTATTTGCACTACACAAACCGCGGAATCAAAATCGCCACTTTAACTGTCATGGCACCATCCTATGGAATACTGGGATCTGTGGTTTGTTGGGACAAGAGACAGAAGCTTAAATATCTTGCTAAACTGCAAATCCCAGGATTCCATAGCACTGAGCCATGGCAGTTAAAACAGTGTCATTGATTCTGCTGTGCAGATGCCACACTAAAAAGATGTTGGTTTAAGGACTATATGTCCTCTGGATCGAAGGGTCATCCCTTGGCCAGGATTGTATATCTCCTTTTGCCACATAACAACCCTGTGAGGTAGACCACAGAGTGAGAGAGAGGTTGGAGAGAGGCTGACCTTCGGTGTGAGCTGCAGTTTCTCTTCCTTGGCTGACTCTCGGGTCTCCTCAGCCATGTTCTCTTTGGTGGATGAGGCTGAAATACCATTTTCCAGCAGCTCTAGTTCCTTCTCTAACCTGAAACAAGAAGAAGAGGTTAGTCGGGTGTTTGTTACTGTTTCATGGGAAAGGAAGCAGCAGGTGAAACCTGGCAATCCTAATCTTGAAGGCACACAAGAGGAGCAAATATTGTCTAGCTTTACATCTGACCATGAAGTTGGATTCTGAGGATTTCATGTGTGATTTTTATGACATAAAATGTCCAAATGCCATACCTTAAAATGCTTTCACACAAAGTAAAATGGACCTTCCTCTTCCCAGTATGTTCAGGCAAAAGCAAACTGCTGCATTGTTTCTTAGCTTCTGTCTCCTTCCTCATTAATAACTTTGGCTATCTTGGTCATACTCTGATGTTGCCATTCATGTTCTGGTTTTCATCTCTGAAATGTTGAAGGGTATGACTTTGGAGATCAGACCTCAAATCCCAGCAGAGTCATGGAAACCCACTGGGTGACCTTGAATGAGTCACACTCTCTCAGTCTCAGGGAAAGGCAATGGCAAACCTCATCTAAACAAAACTTGCCAAGAAAACCCCAGGATAGATCAGCCTTGGGGTTGGTATAAGTCGGAAACAACTTGAAGGCACCCAACAACAACAAATGCAGGGCCTTCACCAAAATATTTGCAAAGATTGGTCCTCTCTGAAGCCGAAGGAGCTTTTCCTGAACCAGAGTTGCCTGCATCATGCTACTCAAGCATCCTTTCTTTGGAAGTTTTTAATCAGAAGCCGGATGGCCATCTGTCGGGGGTGCTTTGATTGTGAGTTCCTGCATAGCAGAATAGGGTGAGACTGGATGGTTCTTGAGGGTCCCTTCCAAATCTAGGATTCTATAATTCTATGATTATATATGATCTCTGTCTGCAAGTTTTGGCATTCCCATGCCTGTGTTGAAATCATTCCTGGCTGCAGCTGGGGAAAGGAGCCATAGATCTGACTGCTGTTTCTTAGCAGACCCCTCCAGGGTTGCTAGGGACACTCTTCCAGGGAGCTGAGTGGGAGACAGTGCAAAAGGAAGGAGAGATAGAGAAGATTGTGGCCAAGCACAATGTCATTGCAAATTATAACCCAGCCAGAGGCTACACACAAAGAAATTGAGACGAAGCCTCGGCTTATGTAAGGCTTTGCCTCTTCCTCCATATTAGCACTTTATCTTGGCTGGATATCTTCCCCACCCTCTTTTTGTTCTCCCAAAAAGACGTGGAGGCACGCAAAGGAGGAAAATGAATATGCACTAGGATGGTAGGCCAGTGCTCCACAGACTATTCCTCCTGCATCCAATTTTGCTCCACTGGGATTTCATCCACACTGCAAAATTAACTGCCATGAGTCTCTGCTATGGAATTCTATGGGATTTGTAGTTTTGGGAGCTATTTAGCCTTCTTCAGATGTGAAAGGCAAAGTTGGAAAACATTCGCTTCCAGGGATGATTTGTTGTTGGTGTTGCTGTTGCTGCTGCTGCTGTTACTGTTGTTGTTGTATTTATTTGTATCCTGCTTTTCCTCCAGAATTGGGACTCAAAGCAACTTACAATTTAAGGGCAACACAATTAAAAACGTACCAAAATGAGCATCAAAAAAGAGTTAAAATGAAATATCCATAGAAATAGCAATGGGAGCCAGCGTGGTGTAGTGATTTGAGCCTTGTACTAGGACTAAGGAGACCAGGGTTCGAATCCTAGCTCAGGCATGGAAACCAATTTGGTGGCCTTGGGCAAATCACACTCTCTCAGCCTCAGAGGACAGCAATGGCAAAACTCCCTCTGAACAAACCTTGCCAAGAAAACCCCACGATAGCTTTGCCTTAAGGTTGCCATAAGTCAGAAATGACTCTAAAGGTATACAAGATCAACAAATCAATAGAAATAGAAATATCTCCTCTGATCTCCCATCTGGCATTAGTGACTGCCGGCTAGGGGATTCTGAACCTTGTAGTCCAATTTCTCAAGCTCTAGCAGGTATTTTGCAACACCACTGGCTGCAATCCAGTGTCTCCTGTGCATAGTGTAAATATGCCTATGCAGAAATAAACCGTATCAGCATTACACAAAATAACAACGTTGTGTGACACTGTGAAGTGTCATTGTGTGGAGTGTGCAATGAGAAACACACAACTGCCATGAAACCTGCACACTGACATTACCTCTGAATGCTCTCTTCCAGCTCCTTCGCCTTCAAATCATCCTCCTCCATCTGTTTCTTCATGGCTTCCCCCTCCTCAGCTGTGGACGATGGGGCTCCTTCCAGCAGCCATCTCTCTCTCAAAGCCTTGGACTTGGAGCCAACATTAAGGGAAGGAAGAAAGAAAAATGGTTACTGTCAGACAGCATCTAGGTAGGATGTACCCTCTGATATGTCACACATGAAAAATGAGACTTGTGTAGCCAAACTTTAAATGTATGGCTGTAAAATGGGCATGTGAATGATGGCACCAAAAGTGTAATAGACACTAACAAACAGGACACATGCATAGACAATACTTTCCTCTATAGTTCTCCATTTGTAAATACTGTACATATATTTTTATTTTGTATAGTTTTCCCAAGGTGGAAAAAACAGGGTTGCTTTTTCTTGGAAAAGCTATGCTATTTTCAGTCCACGGTCAATTGAATGCACATTTTCTTTCCAGACAGTTGTGCAATTTCTCAATCTGCACAGTTCACAAAGTGAGCTGCTTTTCTTGTGCAACAAACAAAGGTTCTATAATTTTGTGGGAACTTTTGGGAAGCTATTTTTTTTTCTTCCCACAAAAGTTCCCAAGCAATCAGGAACTCCAGATTTCAACCCTAATTGGAAAATGGTGGAATTCCTATTTCATTCCTACAACCCGAGTGACTTGGGACTGAGTCCCACTGCCCCTGAAAAGACTGAAAAGAACAGTTTGGGCGGGGGGGGGGGGGGGGAAACGACGACAGCCTGTATTCGATATGTGGCAGAGGCCTCTGTGTGTGTACATGTACACACACACACATACATACAGGCCTCTGCCACATATTGAATGGAGGCTGCCACATACTGAATGGAGGCTATTCAACATCTATATGAAGCTGCTGGGAGAGATCATTCGGAGGCATGGAGCACGGTGTCTTCAGTATGCTGATGACACCCAGATATACTTCTCCATGACCTGGTCGTCTGATCAGATTTCAGATGGCGTTTCTCCTCTCAATGATTGTCTTAAGGCGGTAATGGATTGAATGAGGAAAAGCAGATTGAGACTGAATCCAGACAAAACGGAGGTACTAACAGTGACGGGCCTGAAACCAGGTTTGGGAATACACCTCCCAGTCCTGGATGGAGGCACACTCTCCTCCAAGGACTGTGTTCGCAGTTTGGGGGTACTCCTAGATTCGTCGCTTCACATGACTAGTCAGGTGAATGCGACGGTCAGGAGTGCCTGTTATCAGCTTCGGCTGATATGCCAACTGTGCCCTTTCCTGGAGATTAGGGACCTTGAAACTGTGATACATGCTCTGGTAACCTCACGTTTAGATTTCTGCAACACACTCCACATGGGACTACCCTTGTGCTTAACCCGGAAACTCCAACTGGTTCAAAACATGGCAGCCAGGTTAATTACTGGCACATCTAGGAGAGAGCATATTACACCTGTGCTGAAATCTCTCCACTGGCTGCCAATTAGTTTCCGGGCACAGTACAAGGTGTTGGTTTTGACCTTTAAAGCCCTACATGGCTTGGGTCCAACTTATCTCCGGGACCGCCTCTTCCCATACGATCCCCCCCCCCCGCGCGCTCCGGTCCTCTGAGAGGAATCTGCTGCAGCCTATGAAAACTAGGCTGTCGCAGACCTCCCAGAGAGCCTTTTCTGTCGCCGCCCCAAAATTATGGAATGGCCTGCCGGATGAGATCCGTCTTATTACCACTCTCAACTGCTTCAAAAAAGCACTAAAGACAGATCTCTTCTGGCAGGCCTTCCCGGAATAACCTCCCAGCTCCAAAGATGGTCTGGACTTGCTTAACTGTTCCCTAGCCGCCACTGCCTTATGGTTGGTTTGTTTAATTATAGGTTGTCTGATTTTACTTTGCCATTTTAATATTGCCTTAGTTTAATTTGTTTTTAAGGGGTGGGTGGGTTAGGGGAATCAACGTTGATTGATGTGTTTTATCTATGTACTGTTTTAATTTGTTGTATGCTGCCCTGGTTACCTAGAAGAGAGTTGGGTTAAAAATAAAATTTATTATTATTTATTATTATAATATATATATATATAGGAAGAACCATTTGCAACCCTCCAAATACATTTGAACTGCAGCTCTCCTCATCCTTTCCCATTGCCTAAGCTGGCAAGGGTATGGTGGGAGTTGCAGTCCAAGAAGAGTAAGAGATTGATCCACGGGGAGGAAGAAATTGTTGTTGTTAGCTGCCCCACTGACTTATACCTTTAAGTGTTGCAACTGCCGTCGGTCATCTTCTAGTTGCCGCCGCTTATTCTCCGTCTCAGTTTGGCGCTTCCTTTTTTCCTGAAACCACAGAGGGGAAGAAAAGAGGAAAGTTAGAGGTGGGAATCAGACCCCTAAGATGCACAAACACTGAGGATGGTGGACTGTCTGTGGGATGAAGGATCTGCTTTGACCACTAGTCCAAATTTTAAGGCTTTGATGACGCTGAGCCTATCGGGGTGGGAATAGGCATAAGCACCTTGGAGAGGCCCAATTTCAAAGTAAAACCCGGACTGGATTTATGCCCTACCAACCTGGAAGTCACCAGCTTCCCCTGTTGCTCAAAGCTGAGTAAAATAGAGATCTCAGGGAATGAGTGAAATTTGAGTTTTGCAAATCCAGAGCTACATTGCAGAAATGTAATTAAACTCTTCTAAAAAAACATATCCAAAGGTAGCCCTGTTGGCCATATAGCTAACAACAACAATAACAACAAGATTCCCAAAAAGACAAAGAAAAAAAGCACAAAAAGGAAAGCTGCTTTAAAAGTTGTTGCTGTTCTAAAATTGTTGCTGTTGTTCAGCAAGCTGTTGTTGTTGAAGGCACAAAACCAAGCAACAGCAAGATTCCCAAAAAGGAAAAAAGAAAAAAAGCACAAAACGGAATGTTGCTCAACTTTAAAGTTGCACACTTTAGGTATTGTTAACATCCAAAATCCACAAAACAGGGATACCGTTATTGGGCCAACCAAAAATGCACAAAATACAAGTTGCAAGCTTTTGAAGCTCTACTGGCTTCTTCATCAGGCAAAGGTGTTAAAAATCATACTGGAGGGGGGGAAATATGACAGTATTAGTCACAGGCCTGCAAGTTGTCATATAACATCCTCACATATTTGTTTCCTCCTGTATGATTTTGAACATCTTTGCCTGATGAAGCTGGTGGCACTTCGAAAGCTTGCATCATGTATTTTGTGCATCTTGGTTGGCCCCATAAAAGTATCCCTGTTTTGTGGATTTTGGATCATGCAGCAGACATGAGGTTTCTTTTCCACTGTAGGCGATTATAATGTCCTTCAATGCACTTCGGTGCTGTTCAGCAAAAGGTAATCCCGCTCTCACATTTGGATTTGAGACCTGCTTGGACCCACTGACAAAATTGCAAGAAAGTGATTTTTCACATGTTGTGGCCTGCCTCCTTTGACACTTCCTTTACACACACATACACAAACACACACACACACACAGTTTCCCCCGTGGAATTTTAATTTAATTAGGGTGGAGGGAAGTACTGGCCCTTTCTCCCTCTTTCGCTCAAAGGGAAGACAGACAATGGCGTCTCTTGTTTGCAACACATTCCTGGCCTCAGTTTGAAAAGAGGAATCAAACATCAAGCCAGCCAGGAAATGGGCTTGCCCAGTGGAGTGACCGAGTTTCGCTCCCAAGGGCAAGCAAGAAGGGATTTTCTTATGAAACCTTTGCTGTAGGAATCATGGAATCGTAAAATCATAAGAGTTGGAATTGGACCCCAGATGTCTTTCAGTCCAACCCTCTGCTCCATGCAAGATCTCCAGCTATACAGTGATTCCCAAACTTTGGTCCTCTAGATGTTTTGGACTTCAGCTCCCAGAATTTCCAACAGTTGGACAAGCTGGCTGGTGCTTCTGGGAGTTGAAGACCAAAACACCTGGAGGACCAAAGTTTGGGAACCACTAAACAGAGGAGACCTCACCACCTCTCAGAGTCATTGGTTCCATGACAGAACCACTTCTCCAAATGTTTGTTGTTGTTGTTGTTGTTGTTGTTGTTGTTGTGTTCCTTCAAGCCGTTTCTGACTTATGGCGACCCTATCACAAGGTTTCCTTGGCAAGATTTGTTCAGAGGAGATTTACCATTGCCTTCCCCTGAGGCTGAGAGAATATAACTTGCCCAAGGTCACCCAGTGGGTTTCATGGCTAAGTGGAAAATCGAACCCTGGTCTCCTGGGCCACAGACCAATGTGCAAACCATTACGCCACACTGGTTATGTTCCCAAACCAAAGGGTGCATCTATATTGTAGAAATAATGCAGTTCCAGAACACAACACTCTAGTGCTGTATCCCCATTCTGTGGAATCTTGGGATTTGTGGTTTTACATGGTCTCAAGCCTTCTCTGCCAAAGTGTGCTGATGTCTCACAAAATTACAAATCCCAGGGTTCTGTAGGATGACGCCATGGAAGTTAAAGTGGTATCAAACTGCATTATTTCTTCAGTTCAAATGCACCCAAAAAGAATTACCTGTTTCATTCCTCTCCCAATAACGTGCACCATCTCAACCCAACAACTATCTCTTAGCCTACTTTACCTTATAGGTTTGTTGTAAGGTG
The DNA here is from genome assembly GCA_026167975.1 of Phrynosoma blainvillii. Classification (NCBI taxonomy): domain Eukaryota; kingdom Metazoa; phylum Chordata; class Lepidosauria; order Squamata; family Phrynosomatidae; genus Phrynosoma; species Phrynosoma blainvillii. Next base: position 20,675,375 of record JANUYF010000011.1, on the reverse strand, counting down.
AAAACTAAGTAGGGAGGAGTGTTCATGTCTGCCATCTTGAGCAATGCTTGGACATGGTAAGGGTTTGTTGGCTGCTATGCCCAAATTCCATCAGCCACTCCTTGCTGTAGAGCTGTAGTCCACCCCTTCCTCTAGCATACCACAGATGAAAACAGGGACATCTCCCAAAACTATAAATTCCCAGAATTCCATAGCATTGAGTCATGGCAGTTAAAGTGGTATCAAACTGCATTAATTCTGCAGTGCCAATCAGACCTCAGATGCAGTGAAGCTGCATTCTGAAAGTAAAACCACAAATATGAACAAAGTAATTCTCTTGTTTTAACAAGGAACATGTTATAATTATCATTTACTGTTACCCGTATTTTCCGGCGTATAAGATGACTTTTTGACCCTGGAAAAGGGTCTCAAAAGTTGGGGGTCGTCTTATATGCTGGGTAGAGGAGGAGGAGGATGAGAAAGAGGGGAGAAAACGGAGGGATCCCAGGAAGAGAAGGGCTTGCAAAAGAGGAAAGAAAATGGAGCAATGAAGGCAAGAGAAAGGGTTGCAAAAAGAGGGAGAAAACGGAGGGATCCCAGGAAGAGAAGGGGTTGCAAAAGAGGAAAGAAAATGGAGCAATGAACCAAGAGAAAGGGTTGCAAAAGGAGAGAGAAAACGGAGCAATGAAGGCAAGAGAAGGGGTTGCAAAAGGAGAGAGAAAACAGAGGAATCCAGCAAGAAAAGGGGATGAGAAGAGGAGAGAAAATGGAAAAATCCAAGCAAGAGGAGGAAGAGGATGGGGGGGGGGGGGGAGAAAAGAATGAAGCCACTTCTAAGATTGTTGTTGTTGTTGCTGTATTCCTTTGAGTCATTTCCGACTTATGGCAACCCTAAGGCGGCCTTATCATGGTGTTTGCTTGGCAAGGTTTCTTCAGAGGGGAGTTGTTGCCTTCTCCTGAGGCTGAGAGAGTGTGACTTTCCCAAGGACACCCAGTGGGTTTCATGGCCAAGTGGGGACTGAAACCCTGGCCTCCAGAGTCATACTCCGATACTCATACATGGTGACCAAATGTCTTAAATGCAAAGGAGGATGACTCACTACAAAAAATGTAGGACACACAAGAAAAAAATGTAGAGAAAGCTAAAAACATAAATGTAAATCCATGCTTCTTGTGCTGTGCTCAAAATGAGGGACATTTTGGAATTCCTCCTGGAGAGAGGGTTGACATGGAGGGCATGTCCTGGAAAAGAGGAGGCTAAGTAGCTCATTGAACTACAAATCCAAGAGCTCTCATAATATGGAGCCATGGCAGTTAAAGCTGTGTCAAACTGCATCAGCTCTGCAGTATGGATGCAGCCTGAGTCTGCGCTGCAGAAATAATGCAGTTTGATACTGCTTTAACTGCCATGGCTCCATCCTATGGACTCCTAGGATCTGCAGTTTGCTTTGTGGTACCAGAGCTCTCTGACAGAAAAGGCTAAATACCTCACAAAACTGCAAATCCCAGAATTCCATAGCCTTAAGCCAGGGCAGTTAAAGCGGTGTCAAACTGCTTTAATAAATTTCTGCAATGCATTTGAATTAAAATTATCATACTGAAATTAAATCTGATGTTTTGTTTTTTAATTTTTATTTGATGTGCGTTGGAAGGAGGGGGGTCATCTTATACGGCAAGTATATTCCAAACTCTATATTTTGACTGGAAAAGTTGGGGGGGGGGGCGTCTTATACGCCGGAAAATACGGTACTTTTTGGAAAGGCATCGACAAATATTTATAGAGGCAACTGGATTTGTTCAGGTTTTATGCTATTTGTTTTGAAGTAATGAGAAATAATAAAGAGCAACATGGCAAGTAATGCATGCTTTTCTGACATTGCAAAGAGCAGTGACAATTATTTACTTTTAAAACACTAAAAGTAAAAAAATGGGGTCATTACACTGCTGGTATGCAAATTCTTCATTTTATTCCTGTTTGGGGAAGCCAGGTAAGTGAGTTTAAACCCCTCAAACACCCTTGTTTCCAGAAACTCTGAAAACTGGATCATATTTCCAAGAAAGTGAAATGTTGGAATTGTGGGCCCTGTTGTTTGAAAAATAATAGCATTGTTTGCAAAGTACTGATTTATTTCGTTTTCTCCTCCCACCTTTCTTCTCTTTAACCATACCCTCCAATGTTTCACAATGAAAACCAGGACACATAAGGGGCAAGTAATCTAAGACTGGGGTTAAGATGGCAAAAGCTATTATTGAGGAAGGACAGACAAGCGAGGAGAGGCTGCAGCAGTTTGCTTTTGCCTGAGCCAACTGGGAAGAGAGAGATTCATCCTCTCCTGTTGAGTTAATTGAATGCAAACAACTTTTGCAATTTGAACTCAGTTTGTGTTAGCTGGGGACAAAGGGGGAATGGAAGAGGAGGAGGAGGAGAGAGAAACCGGGACATTTGAAAAGCAGCTGGGTAAATGGGATGGCAGGGGATTAATTGGGATGGTCCTTGCCAAATCACAACAGTTGGAGGGTTTGCAGTGGAAGTAAGCAGAAGGCAAAGGGGGAAAGTGGAAGGAAGTGAGAGAAACTGGGACATTTTTAAAAAATCAGTGGGAATGCAGAAGATTAATCAGGATCAGCCCTGCTAAATGAGAACAGTTGAAGGGTTTGCAATGAAAGTAAGCTGGGGGGGAAGGTAGAAGGAGGTCAGAGAAACCAGGACATTTTAAAAGCAGCTGGAAAAGTGGGAAGGTAGAAGATTAAATGGAGCTATTCCTACTAAATCAGGACAGTTGGAGGGTTTGCAATGGAAGTATGTGGAGGGCAAATGAGGAAAGTAGAAGGAAATGAGAGAAACCAGGACATTTTTAAAAGCAGCTGGAAAAGTGGCACAGCGGAGGACTATCCCTCTAAATCAGGGCAGTTGGAGGCTCTGTGTGAGCTCTCAAATGGCAATAATTGCCTCTTGAGTCCTTTCCCCTGAACTTTTCCAGACCTCAGAGGCTCCCATGTGCCTTGTTCCCTTTCTCCTGGAACTGGAAGGGAGCCCGTGGGTATTTTGTCCAACTCATCTGAGCTTCACCATGTCTTGATCAGCCTTCCCCCTCCCCTGACAGCTCAGAAACAATCTCCTCCTTTGTGTGGGCCTTGTGTCAACTGAGGAGCACACTGGAAATCTGTCAACCCAGCGGGAAGTTTCAAGGTGCCGGCTTCTAGCCAAGGGTGACACAGTGCCAGGGGATGGAGGGTTCTGTTGGATGATAACCATACTACCCTCTCCAAGGTGTTTGCTTTGGAGCTAGATCAACCTACATAGAATCATAGAATCCTAGAGTTGGGAGAGACCCCCAGGCACCATCCATTCAACCCCCTTATGCCATGCAGGAAGACACAATCAAAGCACTCCTGACAGATGGCCATCCAGCTTCTGCTGAAAACATGTTCCAGTTTCCATCAGTGAAATGTTCAAGGGCTTGCATTTTCTAATCAGCCAAGTCTACCTTGCAGGGCTGTTGTGAGGAAGAAGAGAAGAGGTATGCCAAATGGGAGGGAGAACAAAGAGACTGAAAGTCCTGTATTCTAATCTCCCCACTCCAACCACTATAGCACACTGTCTCAGCCAGTGATTTTCATGGCTGAGGGGGGCCTCGTCCGCTTGCAAACAAAGCTTTTATTGTACAATAGCCCAGCCTTATTCACAGAATGGTATTCTTTCCTTTCCGCTTTGAAACCTCCCTACTGCTGCCTCTGACTTTTTAATTCTTTTTACTACAGAAAATCTTTTACGATGGATGTCATTTATTACTAAGTTTCTTCTTGGAGGAAACAATGAGTAATTTTAGCAATCTTCATCCCACTGCAAGAAAGACTTGGAAAACTATACCGTCTTCAAAAGCTATTGACAATTCAGGGCTTCTTCTGCGCAAAGTCTGTATATGAGTGTTTTGCACAGTGAACATCATTTTCTGCACAGAAAGTAATACTTCTGTGTAGGGATTACTTTTGCAGAGAAAATATAGTTTCCTTCACAGAAAAGGCTGTTTTCTGTGCAAAGCAACCATGTGCAAATTTTGCACAGAATAAGTCCTGAGCCACAAAGATTCTCATCAGTCCAGGATTCATCTACACTAAAAAAAAAAAAAAAAAAAAAAAAAAAAAAAAAAAAAGTTTTTTTTATCATTTCCCAAATATTCTTGAATGTCTTTTCATTCTCTAGAAAAGACCCAAAGGTTACTTGTTTGCCCCTGGCTACATGAGGACCAGTGTACCCACTTTGGGTTATAGTCTTTAAAGGAATTATGCCCCAAATAAGAGCTTTATTATTATAATTATATTATCTCCAGAAAATACTGTTTTCTGTGCAAAAGAAACGTGTATTTTGCGCACAATAAGTCCTGGAATGTGAAAGGCTTTCTTGCAATTGGAAGAAAATCACTAAAATCACTTGTTCGTTTGTTGCACTCAGAAGCGGGATGGACTAATTGACATTTGAGATCTTTTCCCATTCTCTCATTCTGTAAACTGAAAGGCCACAATCTTGTGATGGGTTCACACTGCAAAATAAAGGTTGTTGTGAGAGTCAATGTAAACCTATTTTCCTGGTTTGACATTAAGACGGAAATCTTGCCTGAAGAAGTTGTTTCCAAATAGAGGTGAAATGATGGCTTGAACATTGCACTAGGACTCTGGAGACCAGGGTTTGAATCCTGGCTTGGCCATGGAGACCTGCTGGGTGACCTTGGGCAAGTCACACACTCTCAGCCTCAGAAGAGGGCAAACCCCCTCTGGACAAATCTTGCCAAGAAAACCCAGTGATAGGGTCACCATTAGTTGGAAATGACTTGAAGGCGCACAACAACAAATGTTGAACTTCTTCAGAGTGGTGATGGTGGGTGTAGATGGAACGCTTGGTCCCTGGTTGGTATGAGTTCAAATTCTGGTAGTGCCATTGCGATCATTTTCCCAACCACAGCACCAGGCCAGCTGCCTTCAGCAAGAGGCCCAAGAAGAAGAGGCTTTCCAAACCAAGCACAAAGGTCTCCAATGATTGCCCCTTTCATTCATTCATTTTAACAAAGATGATGCTACCAAGCCTGGAGGGGTTTTGTATAGAATTGCTTTTGAGTAAAAGCGAGGCAGGCTTGGAATCCAATAGGATCAATACCATTTCAGTGGAGGCAGAGAAACTACAAGAGGAGGCATTGCAACATTAGCTGGACCTCTGTGGGGTGCATTTCATGCAACAGGATGGGGCATTTTACTCTCCTGAAGTCATGTTTTCCCCCCAGAATGTGTGCAGAGAATAAGACTTACTGTATAAGCCTTCTGCTTTGGCACAGTTGTAAACAATCACCCAAGTCAGGGTTGACATTGTGTAGAATCATACAATTGGAAGAGACCATAGTGGTCATGCAGTCTAACCCACCGCCATACAGGAATACACACTATCAAAGCACTCCAGATGTTGTTGTTGGACTCCCAACACTCAGCAGCCCTATCCCTAGCTTAGCTGATGGCAAACAATGTGTATCCTCCATTCTGGTTTGGCAAGGACAGTCCAAACTAATCCTTTGCCATCCTACTTTTTTAATCTACCCATTGGCCTGTGACAAAGGAGAAATCCGGGATTTACTGCTTCAACCAGGCCAGCTGGACAGGACATTTTTAGGCCCTTCAAACTGGGATTTTCCAGGTTTTCTGGGACAAATGGCAAGCCTAGGTAGATTAGATGACCCTTGGGGTCCCTTCCAACTCTGTGTTTCTCTGATCCAATGAAATTGCCAAAAGAGAGATTCCACCAATATGTTAGGAAGTCCATTTGAACTGTAAAAGCTGTTTGAAAGTGGGATATGGACAATCTCGGAGGGTGATGGACTCTCTTCCTTTGGGGGGTCTTTCAACAGGGGTTGGGTGTGAATCTTTCAGGAGTACTTTAATTATTCCTCCATGGCAGAGGGTTGGACTACATGGCCCTTGGTGTCCCTTCCAACTCTAGGATTCTATGATTCTAAAATGATGATGACGATGACAACATAATCATGATGAGCGACGGAGGGATGATGACATTTAGGATGCCAAAGCCAGTGAAAAGAGTGACTTACCGCAATGGCCTGAAGTCTCTCCTGCTGGATTGTACTCGTGTCAATGATCCTGAAAGAAAGACGATATGTAATTAGAAAGAGCAAAACTTCATCTCCCTCTCACCCCACCTGACACCAAAAACCCCACAAAAGATCTAGAGATGTTGGTACCCAACGTATGAGCCCTCACCCCTCAACAGTGAGACAGACACTTGGCTACAGCTTCAGAAAGCAAAGTGGACGTTCAAATAGTCATGGCTGCAATGGGACAGTGAATTCACCTGGGTTCAGATCCAGGTTATTTGGAGCACCATTTTCTCCTTTACAAACCTGATTTGAAAGTGGAATATGGACTCTGGAGACCAGGGTTCAATTCCTAGCTCAGCAATGAAACTCACTGGGTGACCCTGGGCAAGTCGCATTCTCTCAGCCTCAGGAGAATGCTGTGGCAAATCTCCTCTGAACAAATCTTGCCAAGAAAACCCTGTGATAGGGTCACCATAAGTCGGAAACAATTTGCAGGCACAATAACAACAGCAATCATGACAGTCAGCATGGTGTCGTGGTCTGAGTGTTGGACTATGACTCTGGAGATCAGGTTTGAATCCCAGCTTGGCCATTGAAACCCACTGGGTGACTTTCAGCAAGTCACACACTCTCAGCCTCACAGGATGGCAATGGCAAACCCCTTTTGCCAAGAAAACCATATAATAGGTCACCGTAAGTTGGAAATAACTTGAAGGCACATCACAACAAAACCATTCATGAATATGCAACGGTTTTGGATGAGTAAATCTAGGTAAGAATGATATCTTCACAATCACTACTGAATCACAATTGTGACACTATTGCCATGATCATAATTCTGGCCAAGACTGAAGCAAAGGTTTCATGGCATAAAAGTAAATGGGGGCCCAAGGAAGATCAAAGAGGAATAGGGAGGCGGGTTGTAAAGGGTGGGCTTCATTGTACTTCATTGTAGTTTTCACAGTTAGCTGGACGGATGCAGCCGACCAAACAGTAATGACCTTTTTCCTTCCTGCCTCTCGACCCCCTGTCTTCTCTTCTGCCCCCTTGCAAAGACATTTGGCTGCTAAAAAAAAGACACTTCCTTCTTTACATTCTTGGCTTCTTCCTATATCAGGTTGCGACAGCATGGGGTGACGGTTTTTGCACTAAAAGGGCTTCCAAGTGGACAGAAGGACCCCTGGCCTGGCCTCCTTCCAACAATTCACGGATGAAAACTGGGCCAAGCATTGACAAGAAAATGCTCAAGAGAGCTCCCCCAGACTTCATCCAAGCCATTTGACCTTCCTCGGCTGAAAAAATAATTTGGGGGCATATTACTCTTTCCATTCCTGGAGGCCTCCACCAGAAGTAATTTTTGCACTGATGGTGATGCAAAAACATTCCCTCCAACTGTCCTAATTTGTCCAGGACAGCCCCAGTTAATCCTCTGCTGTCCCAGTTTCTTAGCTATTTTTCAAATGTCTCTGTTTCTGCTTCTGTCTTCCACTTTCTCTCTTTTTTCCTCAGCTTACTTTGCTTGATACAAATAGTTTTTAATCTATGTCTATGTAACAAGTGCATGAGCAAACAGGGAAGCAGACTTAGGGTGCATCTACACTATAGAAACAATGCTGTCTGGCACCAATTAAAGTACTGCAGCTCTATCTTGTGAAATCCTGGGATTTATAGTTTTGCAAGGTCTTGAGCTTTCTCTGCCCAAGAGTGCTGGTGCCTCACAAAACTGCAAGCCCCAGGATGGGGTCATGGCAATTCAAATGGTGTCAAACTGCATTATTTCCACAATGTAGATGCGCCCAGAGAAAATGAAATATTTCACCAAATTGCAAATCCTAGTATTCACATAGGATGGAGCCATGGCAGTTAAAGTGGTGTCAAACCACGTCATTTCTACTGTGCAGATGCATCCAGAGTTCAAAGTGCAAGGTGAATTTGCACTCAACTAGTTCAGCAACAGGGAGAGCAGAAGAGGAGACTGAATCCGGTCCTTCCTAATCGGCTCAGGCAAAAACAAACTTCTGCAGTCGCTCCTCGCTTGTGTGTTCTTCCTCGTTCGTAACTTTTGCTATCCTGTCCACACTGCAATGTCACTTGGTCCTAGATATTCCAGTTTCTATCTGAAAAATATTGGAGGGGATGAGCTTGGAATTTTCCTCTTGAAACCAGACCACAGCTCCCAGAATCTTCCAGACAGCATGGCCAGGAAGGAACATCTACCGGCTGAGGGATTCTGGGTGTTGGAGTGCAAAGAAGAGGAACTTTTGCCAACTGTGGATAAACGTAGTCAGGCCCAGCTTAGCCCCTGGGGCCATCTCAGGATGTTGCATTTCTAAATGCAACCACCCACCAGAACTGGAAGAAATGCATGTTTTCTTCCAGTTCTGGAGGGTGGTTGCATTTGCAAACAAGCCCTCCCGCTTCACTGCCTGGCGTCTGTTTAAGCACGTCACTGTTTAATCACCCTCCTCTCCGTGGACAGCAGCCTCTGCAATTGCAGAAGCATCTTGGAGTCGTAAGACAAGCAACGGCTCGCACCTTGCTCTTATCCAGTTAGTCACCCTTGGCATCGTCCTGTTCTCTTCTCCCAGCTGCCTGAGTGAGGCAAAACAAAGGCTGCCCATGGTTTGAAAGCAAGCGCACTAAGCATGCACTGAAGGATACATTTCAATGCATGTTTTCTTTCCAAAGAGCAAATGGAACTTTTCCCCTCTCCAAACGGAACTGAACTTTGGCTGGGCTGAGATCATGAGTAGAACAGGCCTCGAGAAAGGCTCAGGCAGCCCCCTTCCAACATCACTCCTGGAGATGCACATGTCTGGAAAGTTCCCTCCCTGTTCATCTTTCCACCCGGTGGCTTTTTATAATATAGATTGAGAAGATAAATTGTCCCCCTTCCAACCCATCCCCTCTATCCTTGCACAAACAGAGTGCAAAAGTACCCCTTCAGTGCATTGGCAATGCCCATTCAGGGTCTGACACGGCCAGTGGGTGAGAGCATAACTAGAATCACAGGTATTATAGGTATCCCCAGACCTGGGGCCTCTGTCTGAGGTTTCTTTTCATGACACTGGATAATTTCCCATACAATTCAATGAGTCTTTCCAAAGGCTGAAATGCCTCTCTTGAGGTTTTGCCACAGGGCAGAACTCAACGCTAAAACTTTCTGGGGCAAAAGGGTTGGCACCACTGCCCAATCTTAACAATTGGCCCTGACTAGACTAGACTAGACTAGACAGACTAGACTAAACAGACTAGAAAGCTGGGCCAAAGCTAACAAAATGAAATTCAACATGGAGAAATGTAAAGTACTGCACTTAGGGCGGAAAAACGAAAAGCACAGATAATACAATGGGGGACACCTGGCTGAATGAGACTACGTGTGAAAGGGATCTAGGAGTCCAGGTAGACCACAAGTTGAACATGAGTCAACAGTGTGATGCAGCAGCTAAAAAGGCCAATGCAATTTTAGGCTGCATCAATAGAAGTATAGTGTCTAGATCAAGAGACGTAATAGTGCCACTCTATTCTGCTTTGGTCCGGCCTCACCTGGAATACTGTGTCCAGTTCTGGGCACCACAATTCAAAAAGGATGTGGAGAAACTGGAGCGTGTCCAAAGGAAGGCAACTAAAATGGTGAAGGGTCTGGAAACCAAGCCCAATGAGGAACGACTTAGGCAGCTGGGGATGTTTAGCCTGAAGAAGAGAAGGTTAAGAGGTGATATGATAGCCTTGTTTAAATATTTAAAGGGATGTCATATTGAGGAGGGGAAAAGCTTGTTTTCTGCTGCTCCAGAGACTAGGACCCAAAACAATGGATGCAAGCTGCAGGAAAAGAGATTCCACCTCAACATTAGGAGGAACTTCCTGACAGTAAGAGCTGTTCGACAGTGGAACACACTCCTTTGGAGAGTAGTGGAGTCTCCTTCCTTGGAGGTCTTTAAGCAGAGGCTGGATGGCCATCTGTCGGGGATGCTTTGATTGGGAGTTCCTGCATGGCAGGGGGTTGGACTGGATGGCTCTTGTGGTCTCTTCCAACTCTATGATTCTATTATTCTATGACTTTCCAGGTTCAGTGGGTCATTCCCAGGTGGAAGACAAGGAAAGCAATTTGGCAGCCCTTCTGTGGCGAGGCACTGTCGTGTCTGTTGTCTCTGGCTGCCAAATATTTTGGAACAGCCCTGGGCATGGCAAGAGATCTCTGTTGAGGTTTGTGGCAGCAAAACCCATCATCTGAGGAATGGCATAAACACAAACACGGGCAGCCTCATGCCAAGCAAATGCTCATCTGCACCAGCCGAGGTGGCTCATGGAGCAGCTGCCACCGAGCATCTCTGCCTTGGCCCCTCTGGGCATATTTATCTGTGAGAAAAAAGATGGTGATGGCACCGTCTTGGGCCACCTTTTCCCTCCTTCCCCCTCTTCTCCCCCAGAGCATCCTCCGTTGCCTGGCTAATCTCCATTACCATGGCAACGTCTTCCGAAAAGCACCCACCTCCCAGGCTCCTGAGCATTATAAATTACTACTAAGTGGCTTTTATTTTGCTTTTGCAAAGAAGAGACGACAACGGGGCTGGATGGCTTTTTCCACATGGTTGTGTAGATGTGTGAGAAGGAGCCCACAGCTCCACCATGCCCAGAATGGTTGGGTACGTTGCCAAGGTGATCAACATGGGAAAGACCTAAAAAGAGACGTAGTTTAGGTGTCAGAGATGAGTTAGGCCGTGCTGCAACAGCTGAAAATGCAAGTGCGGGGAACCTACGTCACGGTCTATCTTTCGTTGCTTTACAAATCTGTTGGCAACGTTGAAGAAGCAAAACAAAACACTGTCAGTGAATTGTGAAAATGTGCAAGAGTGCTCTAGTGTGCATTAGGAACATCCAATTTGTGTTGGGCGCTTCTGGTGCACATCAGGCACTCCTGTTGTGTTCTGGTACTTTTTAGCTAGTGTCCAGAGGTGCATCAGGGAGCAGCCCCCAATGCATATCAGTGTCACTGCATATCGAGTTGGGTGCATTGATCACTCTACTAATTACCATTGCTCAATGGATGCTCATACGTTGTGCCCATCCATAGTTGGCAAAATGATCTGAATGGATTAGGAAGCTGGGCCAAAACTAACAAAATTAACTTCACCAGGGAGAAATGTAACGTACTGCACTTAGGCAGGAAAAAAAATGAAATGCATAGATATAGGATGGGGGACACCTGGCTTGACAAGACTACATGTGAAAGGGATCTAGGAGTCCTAATAGAGCACAAGTTGAATATGAGTCAACAGTGTGATGCGGCAGATAAAAAGGCCAATGCGATTCTAGGCTGCATCAATAGATTTATATAGTGTCTAGATCAAGGGAAGTAATAGTGCTATTCTGCTTTGGTCAGGCCTCACCTGGAATACTGTGTCCAGTTCTGCGCACCACAATTGAAAAAAACGTTGCAAGCTGGAGCGTGTTCAGAAGTCAGTGACCAAAATGGTGAAGAGTCTGGAAACCATAAAGCCCTATGGGGAGAGACTTAGGGAAGTATGCATGTTTGGCCTGGAGAAGAGAATGTTAAGAAGTGACATGATAGCCCTGTTTAAGTATTTGAAGGGATGTCATATTGAGGAGGGAACAAGCTTGTTTTCTGCTGCTCCAGAAACAAGGATACGGAACAATGGATGCAAGCTACAAGGAAAGAGATTCCACCTCAACATTAGGAGGAACTTCCAGATGGTACAAGATGTTTGACAGTGGAATAATAATCTACTTCAGAGTGTGGTTGAATTTCCTTCTTTTGAAGTTTCCAGAGACTGGATGGCCATCTGTCAGGAGTGTGTCTTCCTGCATGGCAGAACAAGGTTGGACTGGATGGTCTTTGGAGGTATCTTCCAACTCTAGGATCCTGTAATTCTCTTATTCTATGATGTCTTTAAGTGTTATGTGTTAAATCTCAACCACAGTCGCTCACAGGTTGTCATTGAAACACATGCGCACACACACAGGTTGAGAAAACAGTGTGCCTTTCTCTCTGAACCACCATGCCTCTGAGCATGTTGAGAGACTAGATCAAAAAGCCATAGTCATGACATCCCCAAAGCCCAAGGGAAGTCAGCTTTCTAAAAACCCTTCCTTTCTCTTTTTCAAAGAAAGTGCTCCCAGCATATCTTGATGAAGCCAGGAGGGGAAAATTTTGTTCTATTTTTCTCTCTCTGTTTTCCAAACAGAGAGAATTCCACTCAGCTGACGAGTGAAAACATTTTTCCCCGAGTGCTGATGTGGGGCGTTTTTTATTTTTCCCCTGCTGGGAGGGAAAGGACGAGGAGTGACCCTTTGTCTCCACACCCCTGGCACCAAACAATGCTGTTTGTTTGCCTTGCGGTTGCTTTTCTCATTATATCATCCTGAAAAGCTGCCGCCATTCCACCGTCTCCCAGCCTCTCTTGCCTTGTCTTCCTGCAAGGCAGAAAACGGTTGGACTGGATGGCCCCTGGGAGTCTCTTCCATCTCTAGGATCTATGAATTCTTGCATGGCAGAATGGGGTTGGACTGGGTGACCCTTGGAGGTCCCTTCCAACTCTATGATTCTGATTCTACTACTTACCCTTTGCATAGCCAGGCAGTCCACAACTTACCCAGTTTGTCTGGGACAGTCCCAGTCAAATCTCTGCCATCCCATTTTCCCAGCTGCTTTTAAAATGTCCTGATTTCTTTCTCCTCCTCCCACTTTCCCCCTTTGTCTCCACTTAAGTTCAAAAAGTAGTTTGCACTCTATTAACCCAGCAGGGGGAAGAGAGGGAAAAAAGGCAAAATCTTGCCTTTCCCAGTCAGCTCTGGCAAAAGCAAACTGCTGTAGCCTCTTCTGGCTGGAAACATGTGGCCAAACAATGGTTGAGATGGCATAAAGTTATGAAAGAGGAATGAAGGAGGGGTTGGATGGTGTCTTCCGGCATGGCAGAAGGAGGTTAGACTGGATGGCCCCTGGGGTCTCTTCCAACTCTTATGACTTTGTCAGTCAGTCTAACACACAAGGTAGGAGAGGGTGCAGCAGTTTGCTTTTGCCTGAGCTGACTGGGAAGGGCAAGACCCCCCCATGTTAATTGAATGCAACCTATTTAACACTTTGAATTCAATTTGCAGCAGCTGGAGTAAGCTGAGGACGAAGGCGGAAGTGAGAAACTGGGAAATGTTTAAACTGGGGTGATAGAGGGGGTTTTAAAAATCGGGGACTGTCTCAGCCAAATTGGATGGATTGGAGGGTATGCCTCCACGGCTTCATCATTTGGTAGTTTTCCAGCCTTTGTAGCAATTTTATTTCTCTGAAAAGATGAAATGTGTCTCCTAAGGCTTCGCTCCTGAACCTTCAAACTGATGGATGTTGTTGTTTTTGAGCATCTCCCTCCGCCCTAGTTATCATGGCCAGGGGCCATGTTGGTTGGGAAATACTGGAAGACGTAGTATAGAAACGGAACTCTGTTTTTTGTTTAATTTTGGTCTGATAGTTTTCAGATAGACTCCCCCCCCCATCCCTTCACTGCGATGGTTCTCTCTTCTGTACATTTTGCTCTGCTTTTGTTGTGCGGCTGGTTTTTATAAAAAGGAATTTTAGGTTAGGTTTTATTTCTGTTCTTGTATTTTTATCTTCTATCTATATCATAAGATACTTAGACGATTTATACATGACAATATTAAAATTATAATAATAATAATAATATGATTTTTAAAATTGTATATAGGGTGTCAGCCTCTGTTTTGTGAACTTCTTAGAGAAGTCTGCCTATTCAATGGTGCAAATATTTATTTTATTTTATCTATATGCCACTTTTCTCCTGAACTGGATGCTTGAAATCAATGTAGCTTTAAAAACAGCACATCAATCAAACAGCTAAAAATACAAATAATCCAAAAGAAAAAAACAAACCCAACCATGCTAATAGTTATCTGTTTGGTTTCTTGATGAGTAACAAGTGCATGAGCAAACATGGAAGCAGTCTTAGGGTGCATCTCCACTGGAAAAATAAGGCAGTTTGACACCACACTAAGTGCTATAGCTCCGGCCTACAGAATCCTGGGATTTGAAGTTCTGCAAGGTCTTTCGCCTTCTCTGCCCGAGAGGGCTCATGTCTTGCAAAACTACAAATTCTAGCAGCATGCATTCAGTACCAACCACACTTGCTCACAGCATGTCATTCACAGACCACAACATATTTTCCTGTCTGGGAATCAAAAGAGAAATCTTAGCTAAATTCCTAAATTGAGATGAAATAAAGAATTAATATGGATTTAGGGAGACAAGATAAGGAACCATTAATCTAACCTACTTGGATGCAGAGCAGAGCAGAGGGTAAACACTGGCACTAGAATGACTAAGGGCCTTTGCAGACTGCCAGAAATACTGCAAATTGAGTCCACTTTAAAGGTTAGGGTTAGTGCTAGGGAATCATGGGAATTGTGTGTTTTTTTCTGAGACATTGAGCCTTCTCTGTCAGAGAGCTCTGGTGCCACAATAAAATACAGTTCCCATGATTCCCTAACCCTAACCCTAACCCTTAAAGTGGACTCAATTTGCACTATTTCTGGCAGTCTGCAAAGGCCCTAAGAGACAAAACACATTGCAAAAATAATCCAGTTTGAGACCGTTTTAACTGCTCTGGCTCAATGCTATGGAATTCTGGGAACTGTAGTTTTGTGAGACATTTAGCCTTCTCAGTCAGAGAGCTCTGGTGCCACAATAAACTACATTTCCCAGGGTTACCTAGCACTGAACCTGGACGGTTAAAGCAATCTCAAACAGGATGATTTCTGCAGGGTGTTTTGGCCCTTAGGCTGCTGCCACACTGTGGAACTGGTAATGCAATTTTGACACTGCTTTAACCATCATGCCACCCTCCTATATAATCCTGGGATATGTAGTTTGTTCTGGCACCAGAGTTCTTCCCTGGAGCTGAGCCTTCCAAAATTGGAGAATTTGCCCTTATGTCCCACCTGGAAGTGACTCCAAAAACTAGAGACTGGAGTTTTGCACTTTGAACTCAGGCTACATCTCATTGTAAAATAATGCAAAATCACTCCTTGGGAATCCTGGGATTTGCAGTTGTAGCACCAGAGCCCCTGACTGAGAAGGCTACAGAACTCACAAAACTATAATTCGCAGGATTCCCTAGCATGGAGCCAGGGCAGTTAAAGCAGTGTCAACTTGGATTAATTCTGCAGTGCAGCTGCAGCCTCAGTTTGCAGCAAGTGAAGTAAACTGAGGACAGAGGGGGGAGGGAAAGAGAGAAACCAGGACACTTTCAAAGGAGCTGGGGGAATGGGACAAAAGAGGATTAATTAGGATTTTTTTCCCCCTAACAGGCAGAGACAGTTGCAGGGAAAACTGTGCTTGAGAAATTCTTGTATGCAGGACTGAGACAGATGCAGCAGATAGCAAAGGAGGGTCTAAAAGGAGGGTGCAAGCAGTGCAGTGCAATGCAATGCAATGCATGGAAATCCTCGGGAGTGTTGTTATTGCTGAAGTGGGGAAAGGATGCAAAGGGAGGTTCCTCCGCCTTGAGGAGGGAAGACACCAAAAATGTCTCCAATGCTTTGTAACTGGAAAAGGCTTCCTCCACCTCCTCCTTCCCTGCTCCTCCTGAGAGCCACTGTCATCAAATATTCATGGCATCCATTTTCTTGCCTTGTCTTCGCCAGCAAACCTCTCCCATATCTCAGCCACTGCCTTCCTCGTCCAATGCATCCTTCTGCCATGTGAAGACACTTTGCATGAAAAGTAGATCCTCCTTCCCTTCCAGTTTCCCTTTTCTTAACTCTTGCACCGCCATGGTGTAAATCTGGCAAACCAGAGCACCAGAGTTGCATGGATCACCACTGGGTTAAATAGCGGAAGACAAAATGCAGAAAAAGGTGGAGACGCTTGATTTTTATTTTAACAAAACCCCACAATCTCTCTTGCCACCAGGGTTACCATTTCAGGATCATCCCAGGCTCTGAGGTTTCTGGGCCAAAACGTGAAACCTGGGTCTTTTGCACACTACGCACAGTTTCACACTACACTGCTGTGGCTGTGTTCTATGGAGCCCTGGGATTTTTATTTTGGGGAGGTCCTAGTAGAGCTTTCCAATGTAGAATTTGACCCTGCTTAGCTTGTAAGATCAAATGGGGATTCAGTGCCTTCAGGGGATTTTGTTATGTGGTTGCGTGCCTTCAAGTCATTTCCGGGGGAATCACTATCATGGCAATAGTGTCACAGTTGTGATTAAGTAGTGATAAGTGAATATGTCATTGTTACCAAGATTTAGGGCCTTTGCAGACTGCCAGAAATAGTGCACTTTAAATTGAGGCACTGCCCTGGCTCAGTGCTAGGGAATCATGGGAACTGTAATTTATTGTGGCACCAGAGCTCTCTGACAGAGAAGGCTCAATGTCCCAGAAAAAAATACAATTCCCATGACTCCCTAGCACTGAGCCAGGGCAGTGCCTCAATTTAATGTGCACTATTTCTGGCAGTCTGCTCAGGCCTTTACTTATCTGTAACTGTTACGATGGGCTTTGTCGTTGTGTGCCTTCCAGTCGTTTCTGATTTATGACGACCCTAAGGCCAAATCATGGGGTTTTTTTTTGGCAAGATTCATTTTATTTGACTTTCCTCTGAGGCTGAAAGAGTATGACTTGCCCAAGGTCATCCAGTGGGTTTCCATGGCTGAGCAGGGGATTGAACCCTGGTCTCCAGAGTTGTAGTCCAATACTCGAACCATTACCCCATGCAGGCTAAACTCCTGCAAAAGAAGAAATGCCCATCAAGATTCACAACTTAAAACTGGTCCCTCTCTAGACTGGTCTACCTTGCAGGGTTGTACTGAGTAAGAAGAAAAGTGGCAGAACCCTTAAAGGAACTCTGAGTAATTAAAAAATGCAAACTAAAAGTGTTTCTGTGTGTGTATGAAAGAGAGGATGAGATTGATTTCTTGGGTGCTACCATAGTCCTTATTGCTAAGATTGGAGATGGAGGGGATTACAGTCTCTTATACACACATACACACACACACACCATATGCACCACTTAAGTTTGGCCCCAGAAGCATAACCTGAGCTGTCCTTACTTTCGCAAACTTGCAGCTTCAGCAATTCGGCAGTGCAGATTCAGCCAGCTGGCTGGTTGGCACTGCAGGCCTCCTTTCTTCCTCCAGATGCTACAAGGGGGATAGGAAGGTCATTTAGTCTTACCTTGCTCTGCACAGAGGAGGAGCAGAATAACCACAGAATAATCCCAGAATCAAACCCTTTGCACTTTGTTGTGCGTTGACATCAAGTCAGCTCCGACGTATGGGAATCCTAGGGATGTGAGACCTCTAAGGCAGAGTCCACAGCCTGTTCAGGTCTTGCAAATCCACAGCCCTACTTAGGTCTTGCAAATGCAAGGCCATGGTTTCATTTATTAAGTTTCTCCCTCTTTAATGCAGTCTCCTTTTCCTCTTGCAAGCATTATTCGCTTTTCTCATTTTAATGTCTTCCCATGATATGCCCAAAGTATGATCGCTTCAGTTAATCATCTTGGCTTCCAGGGAGAGTTCAGGCTTGATTTGCCCCATTTATTCATCTTTTTAGCAGTCCATGGTATCCACAGAACTCTCCTCCAGCACCACATCTCAAAGAAGTTGCTTCTCTTCCTATCTGCTTTCTTCACTGTCCAGTTTTCACAACCACACAAAGAAATTGGAAATATGATAGCATGGACCATCCTGACTTTGGTATTCCATGTATAGCTTTACACTTGGCCATCTTTTCTAGTTCCTTCATAGTGGCCCTTCCAAGTCTTAGCCTTCTTCTGATTTCTTGATTTACGATTCAGTCATGTTAAAGGATATCTTTAACTATTTCAATGTTTCCATAAACCACTTTCAAGTCACTGGAATTGCCTGTGGCCATTATTTTTTCTCTTCTTAATAGTCAGCCTTTTCTTTCTTGACTTCTTGCTTAACTTTTGAGCCTCTGCTACTTTCTGCTAGTAGTATGGTGTTGTCTGCATATCTTAAATTTTTTAATTGCTTCTTCTTCTTGAATCCTAGTCTGTCCTTGCTACGAAGAGGATTCAGGCACTTTCTTTGGTCCAAAACGCCCTGCAGAAATAATCCCGTTTGAGACCGCTTTAAATGCCCTGGCTCAGTGCTAGGGAATCCTACGAATTGTAATTTATTGTGGCACCAGAGCTCTCTGAGAGAGAAGGCTCAATGTCTCACAAAACTACAGTCCCCAGAATTCGCTAGCATTGAACCAGGGCAGTTAAAGCGGTCTCAAACGAGATTATTTCTGAAGTCTGTTTTGGGTCTTCCTGGACTTTCACCGATACATATCCCAAGTCTTTGTCATTTTCTGTTAGTTACATGGTCCCACCCACATATCTTAATTGCTGGTATTTCTTCTTCCAGTTTTAATACCTTCTTTCTCAGACCCTGATCCAGATTTCTATATGATATGCTCTGTGTATAAATTAAACTGGACGATACAATGCAGGCTTGTCCAATCTCTTTGCCAACTGGAAACCATTCTGTAAATCAGAGGTAGGCAACCTTTTTGAGCCAGGGGCCGGGTTGCTGTCCCTCAGACAATTGGGGGGCCGAAGCAAATAAATAAATAAATAAATAAATATAACATTTAAAAATAAAAATAAAATAAAATAAATATGCATGCACACTCTCTCAGCCCCAGAAAAGCCATGGCAAAACCCCTGTGGAGATTTTGCCAAGAAACCTCCAAGAACAAGTAATAACAACAATAATCAATATCATCATGGCGGGCGGCAGTGGCGGCAGGACCAGCCTGGGGCCCCCGGGCCTTAGGTTGCCTACCCCTGCTGTAAATGGTAGCTTCTTCTCCCGAATACAGGTTATCCATCAGGACAATCAAATAGTGCTAGGGAATCATGGAAACTGTAGTTTATTGTGGCACCAGAGCTCTCTGACAGAGAAGGCTCAATGTCTCAGAAAAAAATACAATTCCCATTATTCCCTAGCACTGAGCCAGGACAGTTAAAGTGGACTTGTAGTGCCACATTCATTTCTTTAAAAACAAAACATAGTGGGACTATCACTTCCTTCAATCTCAACACTATACTTCTATTGATGCAGCCTAGAATAGCATTGGCCTTTTTAGCTGCAGCATCACACTGTTGACTCATGCTCAACTTGTAGTCTACTGGGATTCCTGGATCCCTTTCACATGTAGTTTTGTTAAGCCAGGTGTCCCCCATCCTATATCTATGCATTTCATTCTTTCTCTCTAAGTGTAGTACCATACATTTCTCCCTGTTGAAATTGAAGTTGTGGGGAATGAAAATCAATAAGTGACCCATACAGGAATCAAACCTCGGCATTCTCAGCTACAGGAATAAGTGCCAAGGGTCTGATTTCATGTGGAATGAGAGCAATAACTCTGAGGCATGTTGTCATCTCCTTAAGAAGCAGGTCCGCACTCTGTTTACTTTGGGGTTGCTCCTTTTCTTCCCAAAATAGCCAAGGCAAAGGGAGGAAGCACAGTACTATTCTCTCACACCCTCCAATATTTCATAGATGAAAAACAGGACACATGTGGCCAAGCAACCTCAGCGTGGGGTCAAGATGGCCAAAATTATCAATAGGGAAGAAAAGACAAGCTTGGAAAAGGGTGCAGCAGTTTGCTTTTGCCTGAGCCAACTTGGAAAGGCACGG
Source organism: Phrynosoma blainvillii (assembly GCA_026167975.1). Lineage (NCBI taxonomy): Eukaryota > Metazoa > Chordata > Lepidosauria > Squamata > Phrynosomatidae > Phrynosoma > Phrynosoma blainvillii. Next base: position 20,655,619 of record JANUYF010000011.1, on the reverse strand, counting down.
TTCTCCACTTTGGCAACTTGGTGATTCCATGGCAGTTCTCTGGTGGCTTTAAGCAGGTGTGTGGAGTCAAAAATTCAACAGGTACGGTTGGCATTATGAGCCAGCATGACATAGGACGTTATCACACGGGGTCTAAAGCAGCCCCACCCCTTCGCCATCGCTGCATCATTCCGGTTCCTTTGCCTCCGTGATCAGACGACGTCGCGGCAAACCCCGCCCATCCCTGCATCATCCTTGCACCATCGCTGCATCATTCCAGCTCTTTTGAATTCCTCTTTCAAAGAGGAATTACGGCCTGCACGACCAGAATCATTCCGGTATGGCTCTGGATTGATTCCTTGCCGCTTTTCTTGTCGCTAGTGTGATAACGTCCAGAGTGGTATGAGTGTTGGACTCTGGAGACCACAGTTCAATTCCCAGCTCAGCTATAAGAAACCTACCTTGGGCATGTCACACTCTCTCAGCCTCAGGGGAAGGTCATGGCAAACCTCCTCTGAGCAAATCTTGCCAAGAAAACCCCACAATAGGGTCACTTTAGGGTCGCCATAAGTTGGAAAATGACTTCAAATGACAACAACAGCAACAACAGCAGCAGCAGCAAATTTAGGAGAACAAATTCTGCTGAAAAATACCAGGATTATCCACCTGCATTATTTACACATCATGATACTGTAATGAGGCCAACAATTGGGTGTGATATTCAGCCATCACTGAATAATAACAACATTTAAATAGGGAAAAAAACAGGTGAGAAAGTCTTAAAATAAAATGCTTAAAAGATTCAGGTGGTGGCCTCCTTTGCTTAAATGGTGGCTGTTTTTTTCTCTAGCAGCTCCATCTAAGCCTAAGGAATGTCTTGTTGTGGGACTACAGGAGGTTGTGGGACTACAGCTACCAGCAGCACAGCCTGTAATGGGGACAATGGGAGGTGCAGTCCTAGAGAGCTGATTTTTATCCCTAGAGACAGAGGAAGCATCCAACTCATTCTGGTTTTTGTTTTGTTTTTTCTTCTTCCTCCACCCTTTCTCCTTATATCATCATCATCATCATCACCATCTTTAGTATCATCTAACCTGACAGAGACTTCTGCAGAAGTCAAAAGCTAGGACATGTTAGCGCTGTTTTTCTTGCCTTAACCACACACTCATCCTTAAATCTAAGACATGTGTAGCATACCCTCCAATAATCCTGATTTATTTATTTATTTAGTGTATTTATACCCTGCTGTTCAGTCATTTGGCAGGGACAGTGCAGATTAATCCTCTTCCTTCCCACTTTCCCCCTGCTTTTAAAAGGTCCCAGTTTCTTTCGCCTCCTCCCACATTCCCCCTTTGCCTTCAATTCAGCCTGGTCTATCAGAGAAGTTTGGCATATCACCAAACTACAGTTCTGTAGTACAGAGTCATGGCAGTTTAAACTGCTTTAATTCTGCAGTGTAGATATACTACAGGACACAGAGCCATGAATGCAAGCTACAGAAAAAGAGAATCCTCCTAAACATTAGGAAGAAGAACATCTTGGCTGTAAGAGCTGTTCAATAGTGGAAGGTGCTGCTGCCTTGCTGGGTGGTGGAGTCTTCATCTTTGGTGGTTTTTAAACAGAGGCTGGATGGAAATCAGTCACAAGGAGGGCATGGATTGTATATTCCTGCATGGCAGAAAGCGGTTAGACAAGATGACACTTGGGGTCCCTTCCAAGTCTATGATTCTATCAGAAATGCTCAATGTGCATCAGAAGTGCCCAATGCTCATCCAAAGAGACCAAAGCACATTGAAGCAATCTTGCTGGTGCCTTGATATGCCCATTTTTAATTCATAATAGAGTATTGTTGCACCTCTGCAACATTGCAAAGGATATGAAAAATTACACAATGTATGTAAATTCTCAGCTGGTAGTTGTGTTTTTAAACTCCCTTACCAGGAGCTTTTAGGCATCTTTTTTTAGCTAATATAACCTACAATTCCTATTGCACTTTTATGAAACATTCTAATCCTGACCAATACAAATCTGTTATTAGCCCCATGTTGCATTTCCCTAGAACAATTTCAAGAGGAATTTAAATACAAGGCAGATCTTCATAGCTGAAGATCTTCAATCTCCAAACTCCAGTTGCCTCACAACTAGAATATTCACAAATATTCCAACTACAGGCGAAAGGGCATCAAAACGCCAGACGGTTGTACCTATTGAGTGGCAGCTAGAGGCAAAATAGGGCTGAAATTCTGCTTGAAGAGTGTGCAAAGACAGGCTGTGGCATTATGTATTATGTATTAAACAGAGGCTGGTTGGAAATCAGTCACAAGCAGAGCTTGGATTATCTTGGATTATTATCTATTTATTCCATTGATACCCTGCCTAGAGACCCAAGGTGGCTTGATGGTGGTGCCTTCATGTCATTTTTGACTTATGGTGACCCTATCATGAGGTTTTCTTGGCAAGATTTGTTCAGAGGAGGTTTGCCATGGCCTTCCTCTGAGGCTGAGAGTATGTGACTTGCCCAAGGTCAGCCAATGGGTTTGATGGTTTTGCTGGGAATCAAACCCTGGTCTCCAGAGTCCTTGTCCGACAACATTCAAGCCATTCTGCCATGGTGGCTTCTAAAATTTAACACAGATTTTAAAACAGATGACATATTCAGGAGTAGCAATGTTGGCCATATAGGCAAGTACAAGAACATCCAAAATCCACAAAACAGGGAGTCCTTTAATCAGCCATCCAAAATGCACAAGCTTGCATCATGTATTTCATTCTATTTTGATTGTCACTTTTGTAAGTTTTTAATTGCATTTTTCTAGTTTTTTAATGGTACGTTTTTTAGACTGTAAGCCACTTTGGGTCCCAATATTGGGAGAAAAGTGGGATACAAATTAATATCATCAATAAATAATAATAATAATTGTATTTTGTGCATTTTGTATGTAGAGAGATCTTGTAGCACTTTTGAGACTGCCAGAAATAGTGCAAATTGAGTCCACTTTTAGGGTTAGGGAATCATGGGGACTGTAGTTTATTGTGGCACCGGAGCTCTCTGACAGAGAAGGCTCATGTCTCAGAAAAAAAACAATTCCCATGATTCCCTAGCACTAACCCTAACCCTAAAAGTGGACTCAATTTGCACTATTTCTGGCAGTCTGCAACCCCCCTAACTGAAACAAAGAAGTTGGCAGCATAAGCTTTCCTCATCTGAGGAAGTAGACTGAACTCTAGAAAAGCTCATGCTGCCAACTTCTTTCTTTCAGTTAGTTTCAAAGATGCTACAAGATCTCTCTACATAATACTGATTCTACAGACTAACAAGGCTATATCTTTGATTTGTGCATTTTGGTTATCCTTGTTTTGTGAATTTTGGATGTTTTTGTATTTTAAAAACAGGTAGTGTGGAACAGTTTAAAGGCAACGCTTAAAACCAAACAGGATAAAATAAAAGAGCATTGCACTACTATCTGCGCCATTCTGCTTTAGGATTTAAAAACCAAGCAAAGCCATAAATAAGAATAAATAAGAAAGTCAGGAAATAAGCTGGGAAGGAGATAACCAGACATCTTGTGGCAGGGAGTCCCACAGACTTGGGAGCAACCACCAAGAGGGCCCTGTCTCTGATCTCCTCAACAAAGGTGACTATGGTGGCTTGTATAGGCAGATACTAACCCAGGATCATCCTAGGCCATACATTTTCTGTTTCTGGGCCAAAACCTGGGTTAGAGATGGCCCCATGGGTTGGACCTAAGCATGATTTATTACGTATCTACCACAATTCCTCACTGTTTGTCATTCCAACAAACATGCCCTTCCCAGTCAGCCCAGGCAAAAGCAAACAACTGCACCCATTTTCCTGTTTTGTCCTTAAGACAGAAATCTCACCTAAAGAGGTTGTTTCCAAATAGAGGTGAAATGATGGGGTTCATCCTTCTCACCTGTTTAGGGGTTTGTGAGCATTTAAATCTAGCCTAAGGAGCCAGTGTAGTGTAGTGAGCATTGGACCAGGGACCAGGATTCCAATTCCTGCTTGGCCATGGAGACTCACTTGGGTGAGTCACACTCTCTCAGCCTCAGAGGAAGGCAAAGGCAAATTTCTTCCAAACAAATCTTGTCAAGAAAACTCCATGATAAGGTCACCCTAAGTTGGAAATGGACAGCCAGCATGGTGTAATGGTTTGGGCACTGGACTGGGTTTGATTCCCAGCTCAGCCATGAAACACACTGGGTAGCCTTGGGCAAGTCACACTCTCTCAGCCCCTGTGAAAGGCCAGGGCAAACCACCTCTAAACTAATCTTGCCAAGAAAACTCCATGAGAGGGTCACCTTCGGGTCGGCATAAGTTAGAAATGACTTGAAGGCACTCAAGACACAAACTGAAAATGACTTGAAGGCACACAACGACACAAGCAACCGAGCCCATTTTCCAGACAGTGGAGGCCGAGCAAAATGGAGGGTGATCTCTGGCACCACAAGAACTGGGAGGAGAGAAGCAAGTTAATTGAGAAAAATGCACAGACCATCCTGCAGAGTCTTTGCAAAATGCAGCAACAAAGCAATCCATCCTTGCAAACTGGAGCAAGTGGCTGCTCTGTCAGCTGAGTACACCCAGTCCTTTCCTTTTGCCTCAAGGTGAGAGAATTTGCACCCTTGTCTCCTACCTGGAGATGACCCTCCAAAAACTGGAGACTCAGGATCAGGCCCTGATATCTGGCAACCCTAGCTAGCAGACAGGAGGTGAGAGAATTTGGACCCTGGTCTCCTCACCAAAACTGGATATCTGGCAACCCTAGCTAGGAGACATCCTAGGAGGCCAAGCAATGAGGAGGAGAAGGACCTTCTCTCTGTGAACCACCAATGAAGAATTAAGATCTTTGGGGAGGGAAGACATCACATGATGGATCACGTCCGTGCCATCCACATCCGAAAAGGCCCCAATTTTCAAACCCAGCTATGGATCCCACTCCAAATCCCCTTTGCCTTTAGGCTGGTTTCTCCAGGATGTTCTCCTCTAAGAAAATCCTTGGCAATGAGCTTAAAAATGAAATTGTGGTTATCGACAAGCAGGAGAAAAAAAGGCAGAAGATTGCACAGAATGCCACTCTGCAATACTGCAGGCCTCGCACACCCCGCCCTGGATCGCAATTGCTGTCCAGTGCACACCGGTTGTGCAAAACAAGACTGGAGGAAAGAGAGGAGAGATGGGTAGAGACCCACATTGGGTGCCAGCACCGTCTGAGTCACTGTAAGGGGAGGGGGGTATGGATGGAGACCATCACACCAAATCACACAACACACACACACATATATATACACACAGCTTTCAACAACAGGTCCAAAAAAAGCCCCAAGACTGAGATATAGTGCTTGGGAGACTGAGAGCACCCATGCACCAAAAGGTGAAAAACTGGCCAGTCCTTTTTATCCTTTTGAGATCTCATGCTCAGCGCATGATGCTCAAGATGCAGAGAAAAATCTCAAAAGACAAACCCCAGATTTTCCCTTTACCACCAATGACCAAAGATATAGCCAATTGATCAATCAATGTCAAAATATTGCCAAAGCCCAAAGGACCTGGAAAGATCTATGCCTGCCAGCGATGCGCCAGCTCCGAGATGGCATCCGAACCAAAGCAGTCGAATACTCACTCCATCTTTCTGGCCCCAGCCTGAAGGATGCTGCTTCTTTTGGTGGTTTTGTCTCGGGCCCCGCCTGGCAACCTTGCAAGGTGCAAGGAAAGAGCTTGGGCTGGATTATTCTTTCCTTTCTCCTTTTCTTCCCTCTCCTCCTTTTCGAGATCTGTGGCCTCCAAAGGCTGGCAGAGAGACTCTGGCAATGGCAAAAGCAGCAGCAGTGCCCGGCTCAGCCTCCCATCGCCTTGTTTTGGGATTGCCTAGCCGGGTATAGATTGTGCGAGCTCAGGATATGAAGGTTTGGTTGTTATATATCTGTGTCTGTCTATGTGTGTGTGTGTGAGAATGAGACCCCATCCTTTTCTTTTTTCCAGCATTGCAATAGTACCTCCTGCTGGACATCTCTGGCATAGCTGGCCTTTGCAGATCCAACAGCAGTCAGGGGAGATTGTTGTAGTGGTTGTGTGTGAAGGCAAAGGCATCCTGGATCTAGACCAGACAGTGGGGATCCCATCAAGGAATCTGCCTCTCATGCTCCCAAGTTGGGCACAATGAGGAGCCAAGGGGAGAAGGACTTCCCCACGTTCGCACACAGAGCTGAGAAACCATGGTCCACAACCCCCGTAAAACCATCATATCCAGGGGGAGCTGTGTTGGTCATGCAGCAAAATACAACAACACATCCAAATCCACCAAACAGGGATAACTTTATGGGGCCAACCAAAATGTACAAAATCCGTGTTGCAAGTTTTCAAAGCTCCACCAGCTTCTTCATCAGGCAAAGGTGTTAAAAATCTTACTAGACGGGAAAAATATGACAATGTTAGTCCCAAACTTGCCTTTTGTCAAGATGTGACATCTAAAATCACAAAACAGGGAGTACTTTATGGGGCCAACAGAAATACACAATATACATGTTGCAAGCTATTGAAGCTCCACCAGCTTCCACCCAAAATTGCAATGAACCATGGCAATTAAAGCGGTGTCAAACCAGATTATTTCTGCAGTGTGGATGAGCCTCAGTCCTTTGTGAAGTTACTGTGGAAGCCTTCTTTCTGTTTTCATAAAATCATAAGATTCTTAGCATTGGAGGGGACCCCAAGGGATATCTAGTGCAGCCCCTTGCCATGCAGGAATACATAACTAAAGCATTCTGGCTCCGCAGATGGTGCCGCCAAGAACAATTTGGATTCTTGGATCATGGGCTGCAGTTCCATGAGGATGAACTTTTGGCAAGAGATGGATTGCATCTCACGTCAGTTGGCAGAAACATTTTTGCCAATAGTCTCAAAAATTTTATCTGGAGGGCTTTAAACTGAGTTATGTTGGGGAGGAAGACAATATTTTGGAAGGTAAAAGGGCTGGAGAAAATAGTCAAACTGTCATAGAGGGAACAAAGCAAACAGTGCAAGGACCCAAGAGTGGGGGGCAAAAAAAATTGCACAGGCAGCATGTAGGAGGGACACGTGGTCTTAGATGTCTCTACACTAAAGCCCAGAACATGGGAAATAAGCAAGATGAACTTGAACTCCTAGCACAACAAAGCAAATATGATATAATAGGCATCACAGAAACTTAGTGGGATGAATCTCATGATTGGAATGTAGTAATAGAGGGGTGTATCCTTTTTAACAGGCCAAACAGAAAAGGAGGAGGAATAGTATTATATGTCAGGGATATTTACACCAGTGAAGAAGTCCAGAACTTCAGTCCTGGAAGACAGGTGGAGAGCATCTGGATAAAAATTAAAGGGATGGGAAACAACAAGGATGTTATTGTGGGAGTCTACTACAGACCCTCACGTCAGATGGAGAAATTGGATGATGCCTTTATAGAACAGATGACCACACACTCAGAAAGGAGAAATGTAGTAGTGATGGGTGACTTCAACTATCCTGACATTTGCTGGAAGTCAAACTCAGCCAAACTTTAAGGTCTAGCAAATTCCTCACTTACCTCAAAGACAATTTCATGGTCCAAAAGGTGGAAGAGGCAACAAGGGGATCCACTATTTTAGATCTGATCCTAACCAACAGGGATGACCTAGTGTCCTAGTCAATGGGGTGCAAGTGGTAGGATCCTTAAGTGGGAGTGATCATGTTCTCCTGGAGTTTGTTATACAGTGGAAAGAGAAGCCAGGCATAGTCAGACACACATTGTAGACTTTAGGAGAGCTGATTTCAATAAACTTAGGGAAATACTCTGGGTGATCCCATGGTGAGGAATACTAAAAGAGAAGGGAATTCAGGATGGGGGGGGGGGATTTCTCAAAAGGTAGATACTGAAGGCACAATTTCAAACAGTTCCAATGAGGAGGAAGAATGAAAGTGTCTCAAGAAACCAGGATGGATTACTAAGGAAGTTACAAGTGAGCTAAGTTTTAAATGGAACATGTATAAGAAATGGGAAAAAAGGGGAAATCACCATCACCAAAGAGGAATTCAAACAAATAGCAAGCACATGTAGGGGTAGAGTTAGAAAAGCTAAAGCACAGAATGAACTCGGGCAGAGAGGTTAAGAACAACAAAAGGCTTTGGGGGTATGTCCATAGCAAAAGGAAGAAGAAGGAAATGATAGGGCTACTGCATGGAGAAGATGGGAAAATGCTAACAGGGGACAGAGAAAAGGCAGAACTACTCAACACCTTCTTTGCCTCAGTCTTCTCAGAAAAAGAAAAGGGTGCTTAACCTGAGGAAAATGGAGCAAAGGACACAATAGGGGAAAGGCAGCACAGAATAAGTAAAGAGTTAGTACAAGAATATCTGGTTAATCTAAATGAATGTAAGTCTCCAGGACCAGACAAATTACACCCAAGGGTACTAAAAGAACTGGCAAATGTAATATCGGAACCATTGGCAATAATCTTTGAGAACTCCTGGAGAACAGGAGAAGTCCCAGCAGACTGGAGAAGGACAAACATTGTCCCCATCTTCAAAAAGGGAAAAAAAGAGGATCCCAGCAACTATTGCCCAGTTAGTCTGACATCAATACCGGGAAAGATTCTAGAGCAGATAATTAAACAGAGAGTCTGTGAACATCTAGAAGGCAATGCCATAATCACAAAAAGTCAACATCGGTTCCAGAGAAACAAGTCAGCCAGACAAATCTGATCTCTTTTTTTGATAGAATTACCAACTTGGTAAATGAAGGGAATGTGGTAGACATAGTATATCTTGATTTCAGTAAGGCCTTAGACAAAGTTCCCCATGACATTCTGACAAACACGATAGTAAAATGTGGGCTAGACAAGGTAGCTGTTACATTGATTTGTAATTGGTTGACCAGTCTAACCCAAAGGGATCTCAGCAATGGTTCCTCTTCATCCTGGAGAGAAGTGACCAGTGGGGTGCCACAGGGTTCTGTCCTGGGCCCAGTGCTATTCAACATCTTTATCAATGACTTGGATGAAAGAATAGGGGACATACTTATCAAATTTGCAGATGACACCAAATTAGGAGGAATAGCTAATACTCCAGAAGGCAGGATGAACATTCAAAATGACCTTAATAGATTAGAAAGCTAGGGCAAAACTAACAAAATGAATTTCCACATGGAGAAATGTAAGGTACTGCACTTAGGGCAGAAAAATGAAATGCATAGATATAGGGTGGGGGACACCTGGCTTAACACAACTACATGGAAAAGGGATCTAGGAGTCCTAGTAGACCACAAGATGAACATGAGTCAACAGCGTGTGATGCCGCAGCTAAAAAGGGCAATGCAATTTTAGGCTGTATCAATAGAAGTATAGTATCTAGATGAAGGGAAGTAATAGTGCCACTGTATTCTGCTTTGGTCAGGCCTCACCTGGAATACTGTGTCCAGTTCTGGGCACCACAATTCAAAAAGGATATTGAAAAACTGGAGCGTGTCCAGAGGAGGGCGACTAAAATGGTGAAGGGTCTGGAAACCAAGCCCTATGAGAAACGACTTAGGGAACTGGGGTTTAGCCTAGAGAAGAGGTGGTTCAGAGGTAATATGATAGCCCTGTTTAAGCATTTGAAGGGGTGTCATATTGAGGAAGGAGCAGGCTTGTTTTCTGCTGCTGCAGAGAACAGGACCAGAGCAGTGGATTCATACTATAGGAAAAGAGATTCTAGCTCAACATTAGGGGGCACTTCCTGACAGTAAGAGCTGTTCAACAGTGGAACACTCTCCCTTGGAGGGTGGTGGAGTCTCCTTCTTTGGAGTTTTTAAAATAGAATCTGGATGGCCATCTATCAGGGGTGCTTTGATTGTGTGTTTCTGCATGGCAGAATGGTGTTGGACTGGATGGCTCTTGTGGTCTCCTCCAGCTCTATGATTCTATGATTCTTTCTTCAAAGATACCTGTCCAACCTCTGTTTAAAGACCTGCAGGAGCTGGTGCTGATTTTCAAGTTAAGAGTCTGTATATCATTTTTCATTTTCATTTTTTAATGCATTTTGATATATGTAATTGTTTTAATAACAATTACCAATATTAAAATGCAATCGTATAGTCAAACTATTTTGTTATTCTTCTGTGCCTTCAAATCATTTCTGACTTGTGGAGATCCTAAGATGGGAAGGGTGGGGGTTGGGGTTTTTAGATTGTACTAATGTCATTTTAATTGCTGTAAACCGCCCGATTGTTTTTAACAGAGGGGCGGGGTATAAATATTTATTATTATTATTATTATTAGACCCTATCATGGGGTTTTCTTGGCAAGCTTCTTCAGAGGGAGTTTGCCATTGCCTTCCTCTAAGGCTGCGAGACTGTGGGGGGTTGCAGACTGCCAGAAATAGTGCAAATTGAGTCCACTTTTAGGGTTAGGGTTAGGGTTAGGGAATCATGGGAACTGTATTTTATTGTGGCACCAGAGCTCTTTGACAGAGAAGGCTGAATGTCTCAGAAAAAAAAACAATTCCCATGATTCCCTAGCACTAACCCTAACCCTAAAAGTGGACTCAATTTGCACTATTTCTGGCAGTCTGCAACCCCCCTGTGACTTGCCTAAAGTCACCTAGTAGGTTTCATGACCGAGTGGGGATTTGAACTCTGGTCTCCAGAGTCACAGTCCAGCATAAGTCAGAAACAACTTGAAGGCACACAGCAACAACAAAATTGTTTTAATATATGATTGTTTAATTTGTATGTTTTATATTTTCATTTAACTTTTGTAATGTTTTAATCTGTATTATTTTAAAATGTTGTTTGCTCCCTTGAGTCCTGTTATTGGGAGAAAGGTGGGATATAAATTAATAGTCATCATCATCATCATCATAGAATCACAGAATCTCAGAGCTGGAGGGATTCTAAGAGCCATATAGTCCAGCCCCCTGCCATGAATTGGGATGGACTATATGGTCCTTGGGGTCCCTTCCAGCTAAAGCACTCCTGAAAGATGGCCTTCCAACCTCTGTTAAAAGTCCTCCAAACATGGAAAGTCCACCACACTCCTTCCAATGTTGTCTATCCATTTGTTGATCAGCTCTTACTATTAAAAAGTTCCTCCAAATTGCTCCACCCTTCAAATATTTAAAGACAGATATTATGACCACTTTCAGTCTTCTCTCCTCCAAGCTAAGCAGACCCAGCTCTCTCAGTCATTCCTCAGCAGACTTAGGCTGCATCCACACTGCAGAAATAATCCATTTTGACACCACTTTAACTGCCATGGCTCAATGCTATGGAATTCTGGGATGTCTAGTTTTTGCAAGACTGTTAGTCTTCCTTGTCAGAGAGCTTTGGGGCCACAACAAACTACAAATCCCAGGATCCCATAGCAGTGAGCTACGGCAGTTAAAGTGGTGTCAACCTGGATTATTTCTGCAGTGTGAATGCAGCCTTAGTTACTAGACCGTTTACTACCTTGTTTGGCCTTCTCTGGACATCTTCCACTTTTTCTGTTCACTCAAACCAAGACGGCACAAGCGGATAATCAGATGTTAAGCAGCCAATGATAAATCCTTAGCCAGAAATTTGGAAGCTGCATCCTGCTGTCCCAAAAATCCTGAAGCATGTGCAAAATACTTTTCCCTCCACCCATTTACTGTAGAAGAATTTTTCGTTTATGAAAGGCTCTGCATTTGTTTTTGCTTCAGCGTAAACATGGTATTTACATTGGTTAAAAGCACCATTTTGGTCGCACTCCTCTGGACACACACCACATCCTCCTTCAATTGTGGTGCCCAAAACTGGACACAGGCTTCCCTCTTCCATCTCTGCTAGGAACCTGTGGTCTTTTTTCTTACCATCTGACTCCCCTGGGACAAGGGAAGGGATCTTCCCAGCTTTGGACAGCCCCCTGGTTTCCCCCAGATGGCCAAATACCTTCCTCATGGCATCATTTAGGTGATTTTGAATGGGATTCCCCATCCAGCCACCATTCATTCCTGCTGAGAAGAATTGAAAGCTAAGATTGTTATTGTTGTTGTTGTGTGCCTTCAAGTTGTTCCCACATATGGCAGCCCTAAGGTGAACCTATCATGGGGTTTTCTTGGCAAGATTTGCTCAGAGGGAGTTTGTCATTGCAATCCCCTGAGACTGAGAGAGTGTGACCTGCTAGCATAGGGAAGTTCCCCCCCCCCCCTCTTACTCTTTTGCCTCCAGGTCTTCTCCTCCCCAAATGCAGGACCATAACCTCTTTGAAACTCATTTTTTGAGGCCCCCCATCCTTTGCCTACCCAATGCATTTCCTGGCTGCTGGACCCAGAATCTTCTGCATGCCAGATACAGAGCAATTGCAGAGCGAGTTGGATGTAACTGGAAGGCAACCAAGAACATCCCCTCCTCGTGTGCAGATGGTGATGCGAGGCCAGGAGGCACCATCTGAGAGAGAGAGATGGACAATTTTAGAGACACCGGGTCTCTTTTACTCAGTCTTTGGCCCAGGCTGCAAAGAGAAAGAAGCAAGAGAGCAGAAGAATGACCACTGAGAAAGAGAGGAAAGACTCAAAAGCTCCTCTCACCCAAAACTGGCAACACTGGCATGAGATATTTTGTGAGATGTAGCACCAAAGAGCTGTGTTGGCCATATAGCAAAGTACAACAGCATCCCAAATCCACAAAACAGGGATACCTTTATGGGGCCCACCAAGAAAGATTAGCAACCTTTTTCTGTTGCTAATGGAATTTAAATTTTATTTCTTGGACTTGAAGATGCTTGGTTCCTCCTCTATGATGTTTTACACCTTTGTCTGGAGAAGAAGCCAGTGGAGCTTTGAAAGCTTGCAACAGGTATCTTGTGCTTTTTGGTCGATCCGATAAATGTATCGCTGTTTTGTGGATTTTGGATGTTATTGTGCTTTTTTCCTTGAGGGAATGGCTGTCCAGAAAAGCAGACAGAAGAATACAAGACTAAGGTGGATGCCAGATGCAAACCTCCAGCTGCAGAGGCAATCTACCTCTGAGCCAACAGCTGTAGTCACCTCTGGAGTTGGAAGAGATCCCAAGGGCCATCCACTCTTGCCTCCTACTGAGATAATTGATTTGAATCCAACACATAAATTCAAACAAAAATCCATCAGTGATACCTTTATTGGCCAAGCAAAATGAACAATATACTTGTTGCAAGCTTTCAAAGCTCCATGAGCTTCTTCATCAGGTAAGATGTTACAAACCAAAAAGAAGAAAAACAATTGGAGATGTTAGTCAGATGCTTACATGTTGTTTCAGTCTTTAGTTAAGGGATGCTTACATGTTGTTTCAGTCTTTAGTTAAGGTGGTATATGGTGGGGAGGAGAATATCTTTTGTAGGCAGGATCCTCCTCCTTCTGGCTCTGTGGTTATAGGGAGATTTGCAAAGTCCAGGAAATTTAAAATCTATTTGCATCTCAATGCAATCCAAAATCTCCCTATAGCCATAGGGCCAGAAGGAGGAGGAGGATCTTGCCTGCAAAAGATATCCTCCCCACCATATACCATTTTATCTAAAGACTGAAACAACAAGTAGGCATCTGACATAAAGATCTCCAATTGTTTTTCTCCTGTTTGGTTATCACTGATGGATTTTTGTTTGAATTTGCTAAATGGCCAGCACAGCCAGCCCTGAACATAGGTAGTTAGTAACACATGCACCCTATATAATCAAATATATCTAAAATCTAGGGACAAGAATCAAAAGGCTGAACTCTATTTTAACTCAATTTTTTTCTTCTGAACTTTAGGGACAAGAGAAAGGGTAAAATTAAAAAAAAGTAAGGACAAAATTAATGTTGTTATTCTTGACTTCAGATAAATAAGGGAAAGTCCATGGTTTTTGAATAAACACAACTAATGGCCTGAAAAGGACAGCTATAAAACTTAAATGGAGCCCCTATTGGTAACTGAGAGGTCATTGTGTCAAGCTGTGTAGTGTAGTCATTCTGAAAGGAATTCTGTAAGAGAAAATATGAGTTAGGAAGAAATAGAATCAATAGCTTTTACATATAGGTAACATTTTTTGAATAAAAATATATACCGGTATCATGCACACATTCTGGAAGAGAGTGTTTGGACTCCAGGATAAAACAGATAGTTGGCATTTGAATACATTCTAACTTGAAGAAAACCTATTATTTAAACAATATCATCTTTTGATAATTTGCTTTGAGATTTGCTAATAATTGTTAAGCTGGAAACAAGCCTCATATTCAAATTTTGCTGGGCTTTGTTATTTTGCTTGCTTGATAGTTTTTATGTTTAGATGCAATTAACAAAAATAGATTCAATAAAAGTAGACTTTAGAGCTTTTTATATATATAAACACCCTGTAAAAAGAGTGTTGGCAGGGGTAAAAAGGAGGTTAATTTTTAATTTTTTTTCCTAGCCTTTCAAGCCACTCAATTAAATGAACAGTTCCAGCTTTTTATATATTTAAATTTAGCTATACTACACATGCCAAGAAAATAAATACTAGAATGGCCAGTGGTTTTGTTTAACATAGATATTGAACAAATCTTGTATTAAAATTTTGTAGACTTAAAAAAAGGAATTTTGTAGACTAAAAGCATCAAAGGAATAGTCTTGTTAGCAAAAGTGTCACTGTCTCAGTTCAAACCTTATTAATTGCAAAGGTTGCATTTTTTCCATAAAGATAAAATAAAGCTCCCTTTTGAGCATGCTCAATCAATTCATAAATATTTGTTAAAATGCCCCTGAATCTAAAATGTCTAATTTAAATGGACATGGGATGTATGAAGGAACATGTTGTGGGTGGGAACATGCATACATGAAGGAGGTGGGTCTAATAATGTACATATTTCATAATCTAGCCAATGGAAATTGAGATAATAAAAATGCTGTTGTGAAATTTATAAATTATGTGTGAATCCTGTAATAGGTGTGGTCTCTCTCTCTCTCTCTCTCTCTATATATATATATATATATATATATACTGTATATTGTTTATTGAGACACCCAATTCTGCAAATTTGTATATCCAAAGCTTTATTAATAAATATAACCAGGAATGTTTCATCGGTTAGGATTTTTGTCCATCTTGAATTTGCCCAAGCAAATTATTAAATTGAATTTCTATAGCTCACACCTACCATGCAGGAAGATAGGACTACACCATTCCCAAGAGATGCCCATCCAACCTTTGTTTAAAGATTTCCAAAGATGGAGAGTCTACCACTCACCAAGGCAATCCATGCCATTGTAAGAACAGCCCTTGTAGGCTGCAGCCACGATTCAGAACTAATAAAGTTTGACACCGCCTTGACTGCCATTGTTCCATGCTATGGAATCCTGGGATTTGTAGTTTCTTGGGGCACAAGAGCTCTCTGAGAGAGAAGGCTAAATAGCTCACAAAACTACAAATCCTAGAATTCCATAGCATTGAGCCGTGGAAGTTAAAGCGGTGTCAAACTGTTTTCATTCTGTAGTACAGGTGCAGCCTCTTACAGTTTTTCCTAGGTCCAAAACACACTGCAGAAATAGTCCAGTTTGAGACTGCTTTAACTGCCCTGCGTCAGTGCTAGGAAATCCTGGGAACTGTAGTTTATTGTGGCACCAGAGCTCTCTGACAGAGAAGGTTAAATATTTCATAAAA
This sequence comes from Phrynosoma blainvillii, assembly GCA_026167975.1. Lineage (NCBI taxonomy): Eukaryota > Metazoa > Chordata > Lepidosauria > Squamata > Phrynosomatidae > Phrynosoma > Phrynosoma blainvillii. The sequence continues at coordinate 20,640,013 of JANUYF010000011.1, read as the reverse complement.
CTACAGTTCACAAAATTCCTTAGCATTGAGGCGGTGCAGTTAAAGTGGACTCAAACTGGATTATTCCTGCAGTGTGTTTTGGACCATAGTGTTTCCGTAGAATCTCTTTTCTTACGATTTGAATCCAGTACTTCTCATTAGTCTCTGAGCAGCAGAAAAGAAGCTCACCCTATCTTCTCCATGACATCTCTTCAGATATTTAAAGATATCTATCATTTTAAGTTGAGATGATTTGCAAGGACATGATTTACATTTTTCTGGATCCTGTTCTTTTCTATCCCACTTCTATCCCTCAAAGTTAACCTCTGTAACCTTAATACCACTCGATAGTGGACTCACAGAAGTAGATTTATACCCACGAAAGCTCATGCAAAAATAAAAAACAATTAGTCTTAAAAGTGTTGCTCCATTCCTTTCGTCCCCCAACCCTTCCTCCTTTCTTCCTTTTTATGGACTTTTGTTATTGCTGTTTCAATTTGTTTCCATATTTGCAATGCTTTAATTGCTTTGTAACTTTTGTATTTTAACTGTTTATTTTAACTGTTGCAAGCTGCCTGGTGTCCCAAAACAGAAAAAGGACAAGATTGTGACAATGATGATAAGGATTATGATGATTTTGCAAGAAAGGCAGGCTATAAATCTAATAATAATAATAATAATAATAATAATAATAATAATACAGGTTGAGTCACTCTTATCTGGAATTCCAAAATCCAAAACATTCCAAAAAATAAAATTGTCTACATGGGTGGCTGTGATAGTGATCCCTTTACTTTCTGGTGGTTCAGTGTACACAAACTTTGTTTCAGGAACAAAATTATTTAAAATATTGTATAAAACTATCTTCAGGCTATGAGTATCAGATGTATATGGAACATAAATGAATTTCATGTTTAGGCTTGGGTTCCATCTCCAAGATATCTCCTTATGTAGACGCAAATATTCCAAAAGCTGAAAAAATCCAAAATTCAAGACTTCTGGCCCCGATAAGGGAGACTCAGCCTTTATTTACTTCAAAATCCAAAATTGTCCACATGGGTGGCAGAGATAGTGACCCCTTTGCACAAAATTATTTAAAATATTGTGTATGAAATTACTTTCAGTCTTGCTGTAGACGAAACATACATGCATTTTGTGTTTAGACTTAGGCCCCATCTCCAAGATATCTCCTTATGTAGATGCAAATATTTCAAAATCTGAAAAAATCCAAACTCCAAAACACTTCTGGTCAACCTTTACTCCAAAATCTAAAGTAGTCCACAGGGTTGGCTGAGAGAGTGACACTTTTGCTTTCTATGGTTCAATAGTTCAGTGTATCCTGACTTTGTTTCATGCCCAAAATTATTTAAAATATTGTCTATATAACATTACTTTCAGGCTGGGAATATAAGGTGTATACAAAACAGAGAGAAATTTTGTGTTTAGTCTTGGGCCCCGTCTCATGATGTGGATGCAAATATTCCAAGATCTGTTGGGGGGGGGGGGATCCCAAATCTGAAACATTTTTGCTCCCAAGCATTTCAGATAATAAAGGAGATGCAGCCTGATGAGATAAGATATGGCACAGTTCAGAACATTAAAAAAGAAGAAGAAACCAGCTTTTGATTTGTTTTGCATTCTGCTTTGTGCTTTGCATTGCACAAAATACTTTTTTTAAGAAAGCAAAACATTGGCAAGATGGTTAAGTTTCGTTTCCTAATGTTCCTGTCCCCCTGCTGGCTTGGTGCATGCCCTTTTCTCTCCAAAGCATGTGGATTCTCAGAAAAGAAGGAAGCGACAGGATAAAAACATCATGCAAGAGGCGGGTTCCTTCTTTTCAGCAAATCTCAGCCGGACAGAACGGTTCTTGCTCTAGGGCAGGAACCAAAGCTGTCTGGGGATCTCTGGATTTTGGATGGATGGGCAGGCTTCCTATCTCCCTGTGCCCAGATTTCCAGGAGACATCAGAGACAACATGAACCAGGGCAAAGGGAAGAAATTGATCCTTGGGTGCTGCATTGCCCATGCTATCCCATGGATATTATTCTTTACTTTTTTGGGCTTATATCTATCAGTCAAGTTTTCGGACCCAGCTGTCAAACTGGAGCAATGCCAGTTGGAGCTACAGAACCAAACATCCGCAGTAAAGGCCGTGTCCACCTCCATGCAGCAACGCATGGAAGCCATGGCTAAAACAGAGATGGCGGCCAGAGCGGAAAGCCATGGACTATGGACCCAACTCCAGGCCACCAACCAGAGCCTTCTTGAAGCCAAAGGTCGCTGGGAGTCCTGCCAGAACCAACTGGTAAAATAGCAGAATAATCTTTAAAACAAATATACAAGCCAGCTCAAATTTTAAGACCTACAGAGGAGGACTTTCTCTTAGTCCTTTGCAGGGGCACAGGTTGGGAGGTCCGATTGCCCCTCTTGGTAGGAAAAGACCATTATATATTCAGCCAGGGCTTGGGAATTTAATTATGTGGCAAGTATGGGTCTCTGTGTGTGAAGCAGGATGCCATATTTTTAAAAAAATATTTTGTTGGTCATTATTTTTAAATGTCTTTATTGTGTTTGCCCTCAGTTGTCTCCAATGAACTCCAACAAATTTGAGCTTCTGTGCCTTCAAGTCCTTTCTGATTTATGGCGAATGTATCACAGAGTTTTCTTGGCAACATTTGTACAGAGGAGGTTTGCCCTTGCCTTCCTCTGAGGTTGAGACAATGTGACTAGCCCAAAGCCACCCAGTGGGTTTCACGCCAAGCGAGGAATTGAACCCTGGCCTCCAGAGTCATATAGTGGTTTCAATAGGACTTAAATCATGAAAGTGAAACCAATCCGTCATGCTGGCTTTTACCCATGGGTTTTTCAAAAATAATATTGTTGTTTAATAGTTGTTTTTAACTTTTGCAAAATAAGATTTTAATAATCTTGGTTTAACTGAGAGCCAGAGTAGTATAGTGGTTTGAGCATTCGAATAAAGAGTTGGAAGGGACTCCCAGGGGCTATCCAGTCCCGTCCCAATCAGCCATGGAAGAAGACACAGTCTGACATCCAGCTTCAGTTTTAAAACCTCCAAAGGAGGAGTCTCCACCACACTTGGAGGCATTGGACAACATCTCTGGAGATTCCTAGCAACAACATTTCTCTGGGCATTTGTACCGTAGGTCCTCCAGCATGATTTTATGGTCAATTTTTGCCAGATGTTGACCACAGAGTTGCACTGGAGGAACTAGAGATTCCTAGAGAATGCACTTCTCTAGGCATTTGTAGGTCCTCCAGTGTGATTCTGTGGTCAACATCTGGTGGGTGTTGACCATAGAGTTGCACTGGAGGACCTAGATATTCGTACAAAAGTATTATCTCAGTTTTTTTAAAAAAAATAGTGTTTTTTGTTTTGTTTTGTTTTTCTGCTCTCATGGGGATCCTGTGGAGGGCCCACTGTATTTCAGATACATGTGAAAACACGTGTTGGAATTGTGATTGTCGATCTGGTAAAATGTATATCAATTGCATTGCTGATATTATCTGGCATTTTAATTTATATTAAGAGTGTGTGTGTGTGTGTGTGTGTGTGTGCATGACTGCAGTTGTGACCTCTGTCTTCCTCCATCTCTTGTCTTTTCTTTCCAGAAAACACTGGAGCAGAACCTCACATCCCAAGTGGCGGAAGCCGCACAACATGAGATGAAGAAATGCCAAGCTGACACCGGTGAGAGAAGACAGGGGCTGCCACACCACCTATCACACTATGCAATTATAATGCAATGATTCCAGTTTAACTGCTATGGTAACATCCTGTGGGAGCCTGGGATTGGTAGTTTGGTGCGGCGCTAGAGCTCTCTAGTTGAGGATCCTGAATACCCCTCCGCAAACTCCAAATCTCAGGATTTCATAGCATTGTTTTGTTGTTGCTGTTGTTGTTGTGTGCTTTCATGTCATTTCCAACCCTATGGCAAACCTATCACAGGGTTTCCTTGGCAAGTTTTGTTCAGAAGGGAGTTGCCCTTGCCATCCTCTGAGGCTGAGAGAGTGTGACTTGCCCAGGGTCACTCAGTGGGTTTCCACAGCCGACAGGACTCTGGAGACCAAGGTTCAATCTTGGTCTCCAGAGTCCTAGTCCAAGGTTCAAACCCCTACACAGCATTGAAAGTGGAATCCAAGTGGTATTATTGTGTAGTGTCAAAGGGTGTACAATGTTTGTGATACAAGCGATGGTGTGGGTCTCCTGCTCAGACCTCCTCTATTTTGAGCATGACTGAGGGGGGAAGCAGACGGTGCAAAGCGCCATTTTTGGGGCAAGGAAGGGAAGGGGCAGCTGCACGGTGGGCACCCTAACCTCTTGCCCAAAACGTCCTTGGAGCAGCTGGCCCTCCCCATGGCCGGCGCTCCAAGGATGACCTCCTGCTGCAGTGTCCGTACACGCCGAAGGTGCGCCGGCAGCCTTTTATGGCGCACCTTCGGCGATTTGTGGAAGGAGCGCTATTTTAGTGCTCCTTCCAGGGGCTGCGCCGCGGGGCCGAGGTGTGCGGATTCCTCGGCCCCGCGGCGCAGCTTCCTGGGGCGGCCCCATGCCGCCCGTCTGCTTCCCCCCTAAGAAGCAGGAACTAGAAAAGATGAAAGAACTAGAAAAATCCTAAAATGCAAAGTCATACAACTCAGCACAAAAGTCAGAATCATACAAGCCATCGTATTCCCTATTTCCACGTATGGATGTGAGAACTGGACAGTCAAGAAAGAAGATAGGAGGAAAATCAATGCCTTTGAGAGAATGTGGGGCTGGAGAAGAGTGCTGAGGATCCCATGGACAAAAGGGCAAACAAGTGGGTTCTAGAGCAGATCAAGCCAGAGATATCCCTAGAAGCCAAGATGATAAGAGTTAGACTGTCATACTTTGGACACATCATGAGAAGGGAGGACTCTTTGGAAAATACAATAATGTTAGGAAAAGTGGAGGGAAGTAGAAAGAGAGGAAGGCCACATGCCAGATGGATGGACTTTAGTAAAAAGACCACGAATATGAGTTTGCAGGAGCTGGGCAGAGCAGGAGAGGACAGGGGGTCTTGGAGATACTCATCCATAGGGTTGCCATGGGTCGAGACCAACGTGAAGGCAGTTAACAACAACAACAACAAGAAGCAGGAATTTATCTTTATATAAGTGTTATTAGCTTTTCTTTGGTCATGTTCACAATTTTTCTTGAAGGTCCTCCATTTTGCTGTGCCTAGTCCTCCTTTGCAGTGAGGACATCTGGTCACAACATACTGGGGAATAATGTGGTCCCATCCTTCCTCCCATGGGTCCAATTTGTGCCCCAAATGAGGAACAGATAATAATAATAATAATAATAATTATTATTATTATTATTATTATTTATTTACATCACACCTCTCTGTAAAATACAACCGGGGCAGCTTACAAGATAAAACAAACAGTCCTGTCCCCCAGTAACCCCCACTTAAAATACAATTAAACAATTGAAGTTTAAAACATAATTTAAAATAACAGGTTACAATAAATAACAAATAAATTAAATTAAAATAGCTGTAATAGAAAACACATTTTGGTAGCCGGTTATCTACTCAGGAAAGGCCTGCCTGAAGAGATCCGTCTTAACAGGTTTTTTTAAAGCTGTTTAAGGTGGCCAAGATCCGGCAGGCCATTCCACAGTCTGGGAGCGATAGCCAAAAAGGTCTTCTGGGCAGTTACAGATAGTCTAGTTTTTATAGATAGCAATACATTATTCCCAGAGGACCTCAGTGCGCAGGGTGGATTATACGGTGGATTATCCGGAACAGATGTCAGATAAGGAACCTCCTCTTCTTGAGCCTCCATGTTTTTGGACTCCCCAACACCCCGAAATTTCAACTTAGGGTGCATCTACACTGTAGACATAATGCAGTTTGACACCACTTGAATTTCCAGGGCTCCATCTTAAAGAGCATTGGAATTTGTAGTTTTGCTGCCCTTTTTGGCAGAGAAGGCTCAAGACCTGGTGAAACACGCTCCCTTGAAGTGTGGTGGAGTCTCCTTCTTTGGAAGTCTTTAAACAGAGGCTGGATGGCCATCTGTCGGGGGTGCTTTGATTGTGAGTTCCTGCATAGCAGGGGGTTTTACTGGATGGCCCTTGGGGTCTCTTCCAACTCTATGATTCTATGAAACTACCAATCCCAGGATTCCATAGAATGGTGTTACAGCACTTAAAGTGGTGTCAAACTGCATTATTTCTACAGTGTGTAGATGCAACCTCGGTGGTTGTCAGACCTTCCACCATTTTGGTCACCCTCCTCTGGACACGTTTCAGCTTTTCAACATCTTTTTTTTGAATTGGGTGCCCAAAAATGGACACAATATTCCAGATGCGGTCTGACCAAAGCAGAAGAGAGTGGCACTTTGACCTCCATCAGTGGTTGTTGCCAAACTTTCATCCTCCAGATGTTTTGGACTTCAGCTCCCTGCATTCCTTACTGTTGGCCCAGCTGGGCTTCTGGGAACTGAAATCCAAAACACCTGGAGGACCAAAGTTTGGCAACCACTGATCTAGACACAACATTCCCATTGATGCAGCCTAGGATACTGCAGCACATGCTGCATATGAAGAGGGGAAAGAACTGCAAGGGCAATTTTGGGGGGAAAAGAAATTATGGGAAAGCTAACTTCTGCTCTTGGTTTCCTTAGCGAAACTCCAGAAGGAGCTGTCAGACAAAATGCAGGACCTGGAGGATGCCCAGCACCAGAACCAGCAACAACGGTAAGAAGAGGTGGTTGCGATGCTATGGGTTTATTCTGCAGAAGCAAAGAAGGATTTCCTTGCTGGATCAGGTCAAAAATCCATCTGGTGGATTGTCCTTATTTCCTGATTTGCATCCCATCTTTTTCCCAGTTGAGGACTCAAAGCACTCACCGACATTTAATACAAGCTACCAAAAGACTAAATCCTATCCAAACCAGAAAATGTAACACATTATACAAAAATAATTTCCCCTGAAGCAACGAAACCAACAAACGGCAACCTTAGTCATGTTAGGTTTTTGTGGGGTTTTCGGGCTGTGAGGCCATGTTCTAGAAGAATGTATTCCTGATGGTTGGCATCTTCAGAGAATGCACAGATGCAGGTGAAATGTCAGGAATACATTCTTCTAGAACACGGCCTCACAGCCTGAAAAAACCACAAAAACCTATGGATGCCGGCCGTGAAAGCCTTCGACTTCACCTTAGCCTTGTTTGCACTCACGTATTGCAATCACAAATTGTAATTCTTGTACATCACTGAATGTAATGGCCATCATTGTGACATAATATGCATGTGTATTGCGTGCCTTCAACCACAATCAAAACAAGATACATAACCACGGTGCGCAATCTCAATGCAAAATATTGGACACACAATTGCAATGGGAAGTCCAGGATTGGTTGTTATTGTGTGTCTTCATGTTGTTTCTGACTTATGGTGACCTTTCTTGGGGGTTTTCTTAGCCAGTTTTGTTCAGAGGGGGTTTGCCATGGCTTTCCCCTGAAGCTGAGAGAGTGTGATGTAACCAAGGTGAGCTACCATGGCTCAGCAAGGATTCAAACCCTGGTCTTCAGAGACATAGTCCAATGCTTAAAACACCATGCCACACATTTTGGTATCGGGGGGGGATCCTGGAACCAAATCCCAGTGGACAAGAGCCCTGCTAGCCTTCCAACTCTATGGTTAAATGATTCTATTCTGCTCTTAATTAACCAATGGTTTCTGTCCCCAGGGAGGAATGTGATGCCAGAATCCAGGAAGTACAGGCTCAGCACGATAGGATCTCCACTTCGACCTGTTCCGGTGCAGGAGCCCTTAGGGGTCCCATCACAGCCCTCTTTGCACTCACCGTTCCGGGATTCGTCCTCTTCCTCCTCCTTCTGTAGCCCCTTGGGTCTTGGCTGCCCTCTAGTGGCATCCAGGAGAACTGGCTTTGGCTTTGGCGGATGGGAGGAGGAGCTTCTGCTGCTTCATTTGCATAGGCACACCCCCTCCCTTGCACAACATTTTGGAGGCTTTTGCACCTGGGGTGAGCAATGATGGAAAGCCAGGCAACCACATTAGCCTCCCAGACGTTGTTGCAGCCCTGGAGCCCTCATGGTGCAGTGGTTAAAGGCCTTTACTGCAGCTACTCACCCACAAACTACAAAGTTGTGAGCTCAATACCAGCCAGGGGCTCAGGGTCGACTCAGGCTTGCATCCTTCTGAGCTTGCTAAAATGAGGACCCAACTTGTTGGGGGCAATTGGCTTACACATTGTAAACCACTTAGGGAGTGCTTAAGTGCACTGATAAGCAGTATAGAAATGTTCTTGCTATTGCTATATTGCAATTGCAGGGTCACAACTGCACTGCCCCCCCCCTGTATATTTATAGCCCCCTAATGCCTTCTAGACAGTGTTGAGGGCATATTTGCCATGTTTTTTGGTGGCTATTGAAACCCTGGAAGAGATCTTTTTGCAAAAGTTTAGCTAGGTTTTTTATGTTAAGAAAATTGGCCAACAACATGGCAAAGACACCCCTATACCTCATACAGGAGCAAATGTTTTTAATTTCAAGCTCTTTCTGCCAAATTTGGGAAGAAATCAGTGGATTTTGGAAAGGCCTTATCAACTCTCCACTCCTGACACTAAATAAAATTTTAATTGGTCTGTACCAGACATCACTGGGCTGTTGGTCTCTTTGTTTTGATTAGAATCCCTACCTTTGTCCGGTAGCTGGGTTCAAAGGTGTTTTATTCCATAAATTAACTTAAATAATTAATGAAATTAACTTAAAATAGGGAGTTCCATAGGCTGAGAACATCCACCAAGGAGGCCCTCTTTCCCAACAGACCATGGAATCGCAGAACCTTCGAATCTATTTTCTCAGGGAAAATAAACATCATTGCCAAGCACTACTAAATGTACAAGATGGCGATTGAGTGATTAAGCGTGTCTAGAGATGTAACATTTCTGGAAATTTTGAAGCCATGGAGAAAAACAGTTTCCCCCTGTTTTTCGGGGAGGAATGGAAATTTTCAGAAAAATTGAAAAAGTGCAACATTAGTACCCTTTACAGATTGAAAGTCACTCTGTTACTTTAGGAACATAAAATCTAACTATGTACAATATGATCTGGCATAAAACTATCACAATTGGTACATTAAAATACAGTCGCACCTTCGTTTTCGTGGACTTGAAGTCTGCAGTCTTGATCATTCACGGAGGGGCAAGCTCCATTAAATTAAATGGTGCATGTACCCAGAACAGATCCCCCACAAATTATTTTATTTGGGAATAATATTTAAATTATTTTATTTGGGGAATTAAGTAAGTACAGTGGGCTCTCCATATTCACTGCCATTAGAGGCTGCAGGACCCTCTGTGAAAGTGGAAAAACACATATAGAAACCTCACTAGTTATTTGTGGTTTTTGTGGGGGAGGGGGTTGTTTTTGTTTTTTTGTACCTGAAAGAACACCTCTCTAGGAATCTCCAGGTCCTCCAGTACAACTCTGTGGTCAACATCTACCAGAAGTTAACCACAGAATCATGTTGGAGGATCTACAAATGCCTAGAGAAGTGTTTTCTCTAGGAATCTCTAGGTCCTCCAGTGCAACTCTAGGGTCAACATCTGCCAAAAGTTGACCATAAACTCACAGTGGAGGACCTACAAATAACTAAAGAAGTTTTTTCTCTAGAAATCTCCCAGTGCTCCAGTGCAACTCTATAGTCAACATCTGCCAGAAGTTGTCCATAGAATCACACTGGAGGACCTAAAAATGCCTAGAGAAGTGTTTTCTCTAGGAACTTCTAGGTTCTCCAGCCCAACTCTATGGTCAACTTCTGGCAGAGTTGGGCTGGAAGAGTGAAGGAGATTGTTTTTAGTAAATATATTATTTCAGTATTTTAGCTTTTTATAGTGCTGTGTTTCATTGTCAGTTGTTGATTATATATGTTTGGTGGAAAGGGCATTATAAACAATTATTATTATTATTATTATTATTATTATTATTATTACTATTATTATTATTATTATATCCACAAATAATCAAATCCACAAAAGTCAAATCCACAAATATATCTGTAATATCCTTTTAGAGGTCTCAGTAAGAAAATTAAAACAAGATGTTCAAGATATGAAACAATGATATGTGTCTGTTTTTAAGAGGTAAATAAACATATTACAAATTGTTTTAGAAGGACATAAGACCTGTAGGTAAAAAAAAAAAATCACTGATGAAAAAGGTTAGATATATGCTTATTATTTGTTGCTATGTTTTTGGTGGTTTTGTACCATCTGTTACATCTATTTATGCTGGGTTGTTTGTGCATTCAAGACACTCTTCCTAAAGTTTAGGTAGAATCTATTTTCTTGTAATCTGAATCCATTGGTTTCCATTCTAGACTCCAGGTGGAGTCCAGAAGTCAATACCCAAAGGGCTTTTCTGATGGAGAAGATGGCTCCATCATCTCCATGACAAAAGCCCTCCAAGCATTGAAACATGACTCTCATGTTGCTTCTCCATCTTCTCATCTCCAAGCTAAACATCCCCAGCTCCCTTAGTTGTTCCTCATAAGGCTTGGCTTCCAGGCCTTGGACCATCTTGGTTGTCCTCCAGTGGATTTGTTCCAGCTTCTCAAGACCCTTCTTGAACTGTGGTTCACATCTCCACACCTTACTTGCCTGAGCATGACAGCAAGATGTGGAAATGGTCCCATACCTTCCAACTGTCCCAATTCGGCAGGGACAGACCCAATTAACCCTCTGCCATCCCATCTTTTCAGCTGCTTTTACAATGTCCCAGTGTCTCTCTCCTCCTCCCACTTTTGCACTCAGCTTACTTTAGTTGCTGCAAACGGAGTTCAAATTGTAAAAGTCATCTGCATGGAGTTGACTCGGCCAGGAGGACAGTTGAATCTTGCCTTTCCCGGTTGACTCAAGTCAAAGCAAACCACTGCAGCCACTCCTAGCTTTTCTGTTCTCCTTCATCCACATCTTTTGTCTCCTTGACCAGACTCTGATGTTGCCTGGCCATCTGTGGAGTCCTGGGATGAGGGGTAATGCAGTCAGGCTGCAAAAATGAAGAGAAGGGGCAACTCTTGTGCCTTCCCATGCCTGTCCCAGCAAAATATGGGCAGGTTGTGCTGCTGTGTGCCTTCACATCATTTTTGATTTATGGCAATCTTAAGGCATGAGGTTTTCTGGGCTAGATTTGTTGAGAGGATTTGCCATTGCTTTCCCCTGAGGCTGAGAGAGTGTGACTTGCCCAAGGTCACCCAGTGGGTTTCCATGGCCTGCACCACCAATTCTCAGCTCTGGAAGAGTTCCTTTTTCCTTCCTTTTTGGTAACCAGGAGCTGCGGAGATGTTCATATGCCCCTAGATGGCACCAAACACACACAGAAAGTCCTCCAAAGAAAACAGTTTCCATTTTGTTGCAAGGAATCCTTCTTCTTCCACACTTGTGGCTGTGTGCCCTCAAGTCATTTCAGAGGCCACATTTTACCAGCTTGCTAGAGAGGTTAAGAACAATAAAAAGGGCTTTTTGGGGTATGTCCGCAGCAAAAGGTAGAAGAAGGAAATGGTAGGGCCACTGTTTGGGGAAGGTGGCAAAAAGTTAACAGGGGACAGAGAAAAGGCAGAATTACTCAATACCTTCTTTGCTTCAGTCTTCTCAGAAAAGGCAAAGGGTGCTCAACCTGAGGATAATGGAGCAGAGGACAGAATAGGAGAATTTCAGCAAAGAATAAGTAAAGAGATAGTACAGGAATACCTGGTTAATCTAAATGAATATAAGTCTCCAGGACCAGATGAATTACATCCAAGGGTATTAAAAGAACTGGCAAACATAATATCGGACCCATTGGCAATAATCTTTGAGAACTCCTGGAAAACAAGAGAAGTCCCAGTGGACTGGAGGAGGGCAAACGTTGTCCCGATCTTCAAAAAGGGGAAAAAAGGGGATCCCAATAATTATCGTCGAGTAGTCTGACATCAATACCCGGAAAGATTCTGGAGCAGATCATTAAACAGAGAGTCTGTGAACATCTGGAAGTAATTTCATAATCACAAAAAGTCAACATGGGTTTCAGAGAAACAAGTCATGCCAGACAAATCTGATCTCTCTTTTTTTTGATAAAATTACCAGCTTGGTAGATGAAGGGAATGCTGTGGATATAGTATATCTTGATTTCAGTAAGGCCTTTGACAAGGTTCCCCATGACATTCTTGCAAGCAAGTTGGTAAAATGTGGGCTAGACAAAGTAACTGTTACATGTAATTGGTTGACTGGCCGAACCCAAAGGGTGCTCAACAATGGCTCCTTTTCAACTTGGAAAGAAATGACCAGTGGGGTGCCACAGGGCTCTGTCCTGGGCCCAGTGCTATTCAACATCTTTATCAATGACTTGGATGACAGTATTGGGGGAATAGTTATCAAATTTGCAGACGACACCAAATTAGGAGTAGCTAATACCCCAGAAGACAGGATCAAAATTCAAAATGACTTGAACAGACTAGAAAGCTGGGCCAAAGCTAACAAAATGAAATTCAACACGGAGAAATGTAAGGTACTGCACTTAGGGCGGAAAAATGAAAAGTACAGATATATGATGGGGGACACCTGACTGAATGAGACTACGTGTGAAAGGGATCTAGGAATCCAGGTGGACCACAAGTTGAACATGAGTCAACAGTGCGATGCAGCAGCTAAAAAGGCCAATGCAATTTTAGGCTGCATGAATAGAAGTATAGTGTCTAGATCAAGAGATGTAATAGTGCCACTCTATTCTGCTTTGGTCAGGCCTCACCTGGAATACTGTGTCCAGTTCTGGGCACCACAATTCAAAAAGGATGTGGAGAAACTGGAGCGTGTCCAGAGGAGGGCAACTAAAATGGTGAAGGGTCTGGAAACCAAGTCCTATGAGGAACAACTTAAGGAGCTGGGGATGTTTAGCCTGGAGAAGAGAAGGCTGAGAGGTGATATGATAGCTGTGTTTAAATATTTGAAGGGATGTCATATTGAGGAGGGAACAAGCTTGTTTTCTGCTGCTCCAGAGACTAGGACCCGGAACAATGGATGCAAGCTCCAGGAAAAGAGATTCCACCTTAACATTAGGAGGAACTTCCTGACAGTAAGGGCTGTTCGACAGTGGAACACACTCCTTTGGAGAGTAGTGGAGTCTCCTTCCTTGGAGGTCTTTAAGCAGAGGCTGGATGGCCATTTGTCGGGGATGCCTTGATTGGGAATTCCTGCATGGCAGGGGGTTGGACTGGATGGCCCTTGTGGTCTCTTCCAACTCTATGATTCTATGATTCTATGACTTTTGGCAACCCTATCACAGGGTTTGACATCATTTGCTCAGAGATTTGCTAGATAGCAATTAGTAGTGTTTCTGAGGAGAGGCGGAATAGTGTTGTGGTTTGAGCATTGGATTACAATTCTGGAGAGCAGGGTTTGAATCCCTGCTTGGCTATGGAAACCCACCTTGGGCTAGTCACACTCTCACAGCCTCAAGGCAAACCCCTCTGAACAAATCTTGCCAAGAAAACCCCGTGATAGGTTCACCTTGGGGTCTCCATAAATCGGAAACAACTTGAAGGCACATAACAACATTTCTGGGTTGGCAGCAGGCTGGCTCTTGTCTCCAGCAGGATGGCACACTTTGGGGAAGGCTGCCTCATCTTAAAACTGATTTTTAGTGCAAAGTCTACATGTTCAACAATTGACAAGTTTACAAAATCTAAAGCAGGGGTAGGCAACCTAAGGCCCAGGGGCTGAATGCGCCCCCCCCCCCGAGGCCTTTGGACCAGCCCCAGGCCAGTCCTGTTGCCGCCGCCCCCCGCCATGATAATATTGATTATTGATGTTATTACTTGTTCTTGGAGTTTTCTTGGCAAAATCTCCACAGGGGTTTTGCCATGGATTTTCTGGGGCTGAGAGAGTGTGCATGCATATTTTTTTTTAAAATATTTTTTAAAGTTATTTTTATTTATTTATTTATTGTGCTTCAGCCCCCCCAATTGTCTGAGGGACAGCAACCCGGCCCCCGGCTCAAAAAGGTTGCCTACCCCTGATCTAAAGTCTTATAGCACAGCAGCAAATGGGTGTTTGTATGGCTTCCAAACCCCTCGTTCTTCTTTTTCTCTCTCTCTCTGGCTGCATCCACACTGCAGATATAATCTGTTTTGACACCACTTTAACGGGTGTCCATAGCTCAATGCTATGGAAATCTGGGAATTGTAGTTTACCAGAGCAGAGTTCCAGACCAACCCCTTCTTCTATGCATAGAATCAAATAGAGTTGGAAGAGACCCCAAGGGTAATCCAGTCCAACCCTCTTCTGCCATTCAGGAATACACACACAATCAAAGCTCTCCCTGTGACAGATGGTCATCCAGCCTCTGTTTAAAAACCTCCAAAGAAGGAGACTCCATGGAGGCAGCGTCTTCCTCTGTCGAACAGCTCTTACTGTCAGAAAGTTCTTAAATGTTTAGGAGGAATCTGTTTTCCTGTACTTTGCACCCATTACTCTGGGTCCTAATCTCTGGAGCAGCAGAAAACAAGCTTGCTCCATCCTCAACATGACATCCCTTCAAATATTTAAACGGGGCTATCATATCACCCTTAACCTTCTCTTCTCCAGGCTAAACATCCTCAGCTCCATAGGAAGAGGAGGACAGAGAAACTGGGAGATTTTAGAAGCATCTGCTAAAGTGGGATGAGAGTGATGCATTTGGTAGGTTGGGCCTGGGAGGCCAAAACTGGCTTTCTCTGCCCTATGTCCACCCCATTTCTCTGCCAAAGGAGAATTCCAACCAAATGCACAAAAGAGAAAAGAGCAAGACTTGTTTGGGGATGGCTGAGGGATGGGGCTCACAATGCACAATGGGCCTTTTCCAGCCTGCTGCTTCCTTGCCTTTGACTTTGAGCATGACACCATGCAAGTGCTCAAGCCAAAGCCCACAGCTGATGCTCCTCCTTCTCTTTTCCTCCTTTTCAGATGAGCTGGGAGGAAAACGAAACTAGCCAGACTCTTCCAAGGACGGCTGGGAGAGCCAAAAGCTTCCAACAGCCTCCCTAAATCATCCCAAGCAAAAGGACTCAAGCTGTGGCCTCTTCTGTCCTTCAGCCATAGAAATGCTGTGACGGCAAGGACGATGGACTAGGTGCCCTTTTGGCTGGTGGCCCTCAAAGAAGCAGCCCTCCTTCCAGAACCATTGGCAGAATTTGCTGTGGGCTAGCCGTGGTGGGCATTTTGGGGTCTTCAGATCCTCTCATAGTTCCTTCAAGTTTGGGGCTCTGGTGCGGGGCACCTGATTTCCCACCATGGCTACTGCAGGAGAAGATGGGCCTGGTCTCCACCAGGTTAGCCGGAAGGTCTGGGTAGCCATATCCATCCTCGAACTCGCCGTCATCCTCATCTTAGCCACAGGATTAGGTTATTTGGTAACCCACAAGGAGCAAGGTCAACAGGAGGTGGAGAGGTGGACATCTGACCCTCACCTGGCCACTATGGACAACATGAACTGGACCCTCCAAGTGACCATGGAGAACTGGCAGGCTTGCCAGAACCACACGGTAGGCCTGGTTGTACATTTCTAGGTTGTCTTCTCCCATCCAGGAACCCAAATGCCATATCATTGGCATATGTGCGTCTCTCCGACAGGGCCTTTTTTGTGTCCCCCAGGGGTAAAAATCATTGCAAAGTTTTTGTAACATTTAATTTGCTCCAAAATGACCTCTTGGTCACACCATGTGTTGTGTCCCCTTGGGCCAGTATATACCCAAAAAAACAAAAGGAAATGACAAGGCTGACTTCCTGTGGTTCAAAATGGCCTCTTTGGGATCCAAAATGGTCCAGAGGTTCATCTACACGTAAATGTATTATTCAAATTGCTGTGGGTTTTTGCACATTTGCAGCAATGATCGTTTTATTTCTGGCTGAGTTTATGGAGTTTTTTGCACCTCTCCTTGCAAAAAAGCCCGAATTCCTCCAAATCACATGCAGCTATATTGCAATCTATCCTGTTCGAATAAGGAGTATTTTAATTGTATATACAAGTCCCAGTAAGGCCTCTTGGAGAAAATACCTTTCATGTCTCCTAGAAGGTGTTTTGGAGTAGGAAAATTTGATTTTACATGCACTTTGCAGGTGCAATGGGTGGGTTCGCAACTCCAGGTATGAAGCTACATTTCAAAACCAACCTGAGTCCTATTGCTCGTTCTCATGAGAATAAACTCATTAAAAGTATTTAAAAGGTATTTTAAACAGATTTACATAAGTTTTGACTTTCCAACTTCAAATGGATCTGAGGAATCTCTCCTAGTTGGGCCTAACATCAAGCTGGAACTATTTTAAGGTAGAAAATCTGTTTAAATTACCTTCAGAAGCAACTTTTCAAGGGTAATTCAAGGCATTTTAGGTCCATTTTTGAGCAGACATTTTTACGTTCTGTGCCATCCTGTTATGAGTTCTAAATCTTCCAATCCTAAATCTTGCAAAGAAGAAAGCCATGCTACAAGTGGCAACTTTTCTAAGCTTGCAAGGAAAACACTGAAGCTTTCCTAACACTGCAATAAGTAACAATGGGGATTAATTCCTTTTGAAAAGTAATCTTACCCTCCCCAAGCTGGAAACAACTTTATTTTAATTTATTTTATCATTAAATGGCCCTCATTTCCATGCTGCCTGGCAATGTAAAGAAGAAGGGAACCTTTAGTAGAAACTCTGAGAAACTGGACAGTAACTGGCCTTGGAGCCAGACTTTGTTTAACATTGCTTATTTATTTTTTAACTTTTGCAATTAATGTTTTTGTTTTACCCTTTAAAAATTATTGCAAGCCACCTTGAATCTTGTTTGGGGAGAAAGGCAAGATATAAATCTAATTTAAAAAATAAATAAACATTCAAAGTACAATATGCCTGCTCAATATCAAGCCGAAATTTGCAAGGCAGAGCTAATAACTCACAGAAAAACTTTTCCATACGTCCGTTAGACAAACTTCAGACTCCAAATCTCTGAGGTCAAGAGCCTGTAGATTTGGGTAAAAAATTAATTCAGAGATCTGAACCCTCTGTGAGAAGCATTTATTGTTTCATGAGCTAAAATTTGGTAGGCTGCATATATATTTCAGAATTAATGCAGTTTGACATTGTTTTAACTGCCATGGCTCCATACAGTGTAATCGTAGTATCTGCAGTGATGTGAACTATTTAGCCTTCTCTGTCAGAGAGTGCTGATGCCACAGCAAACTACAAATCCCAGGATTCCATAGCATGGAGCCATGACAGTTAAAGTGGTGTCAAACCACATTAATTCTGTCTCAATATTCGGGACCTAGTGCCATGGGAGACAGGGCCTTTTCAGTGGCTGCCCCCAAGCTCCAGTACTCCCTTCTCAAAGAGGTTAGACTGGCACCTTTAATGTGAAGCTGAAGATGAGCCAAAAGGGTGATGCAGCAGCTAAAAAAGCCAATACAATCCTAGGTTGCATCAATAGGAGCCTAGAGTTCGTATCTCCACACCATTTTCTGAACCTCAGTTGTGTTAGAATTTTTTGTCAGTTGGAAGATCTCTTTTTCATTTTTCTTTTTTGTTTCAGAGAAGGCTGGCCGCAAACTCCTCCAGCCTCCGCTCTGAAGTGGCTCAGTTAAGCACCCGCTTGCAGCTGCAGGAAATGGAAAATAAAGTTCTCCAAGGTGAGAAAGCCCTCTGCACAACTGATAGCGCTTGGAAATCCATTTAGCGCAGGGGTAGGCAACCTTTTTGAGCCGGGGGCTGGGTTGCTGTCCCTCAGACAATTGGGGGCCGAAGCACCAAAAATAAATAAATAAATAAATAAAAATAAAAATAAATTTTTTTTAAATTTTTTAAAAAATTTAAAAAATATGCATGCACACTCTCTCAGCCCCAGAAAAGCCATGGCAAAACCCCTGTGGAGATTTTGCCAAGAAAACCCCAAGAACAAGTAATGACAACAATAATATCATCATGGCGGGCGGCAGCAGTGGCGGGGGCGGCAGCGGCGGCGGCGGCAGGACCGGCCTGGGGCCGGTCCAAAGGCCTCAGGGGGCCGCATCCGGACCCCAGGCCTTAGGTTGCCTACCCCTGATTTAGCTGCTTTCGCTGCATCCAATGGAATCTTAGGATTTGTAGTTTCCTAGACCTCTCTGACAAAGATATTTTAAATTGCTCACAAAACTACAAATCCGAGGATGTAGCTGAAAAGGGGAAAAAAGGAGAAGCATGTGTATTTCTGTGCACCTAAAGAGAGCTAGTGTGGCGTAGTGGTTTGAGTGTTGGACTAGGACCCCAGAGACCAGGGTTCGAATCCCCACTCGGCCATGAAAAGCCACTGGGTGACCTTGGGCAAGTCACACTCTCTCAGCCTCAGAGGACAACAATGGCACATCACCTCTGGAAAAAAAGCTTGCCAGGAAAAACCTGCCTTAGGGTCTCCGTAAGTCGGAAATGACTTGCAGGCACACAAGATGCATAAAGAGAGAGAAACTGGGACATTTTAAAAGCAGTGGAAAAAATGGCACGCTGCAGCACTAGATTAATTGGGATCGTCCTTGCAAATCTGGACAGTTGGGAGGTATAAGGATATCCTCTTTGGAGTGGGCTGAGAGGTATAAAGTTTGCAGAGGAAATAATGGTTCCTCGTGGTTTTCTTTTCCCCCGTTTACTAGGAGAACTTGCAATCCTGAGAAACTGGACCCAGAAGCTTGAAGACCTAAAGTAAGCGAGGTTTGCAACTGGTTTATGGGTGCGGGAGAGACTGGGAGAAACATACTGGTTAGGTTGAAATTTCCTGATATATATATATATATATATATATATATATATAGAAAGCAAAATGTAAAAAGAACAGATCTAGGGGTAAATTGCATTATGACACCAGGGTTTTGTGGAGGACAAAAGTCTCTTCCCTTTCCCTGGGTTACCTTCCTAGAAGAAAATATAAGCACAGACCCAGAAATCTATGTAGCGTGGTGTAGTAGTTTGAGTATTGGACTCCTGAGACCAGGGTTCAAATTCCCACTTAGCCATGGAGACGCACTGGGCAAGTCACACTCTCTCAACCTCAGAGGATGGCAAAGGCAAAAATCCCTCTAATCAAATCCCAGTGATAGGGTTATCATAAGTTGGAAATGACTTGATGGCACACAACTTCATTTCCACTTTGAACACAGTTTGCAGAAATTGAAGCAAGCTGAGCACAAAGGGGGAGGGAGAGAGAGAGAGAACAACCAGGACATTTTAAAAGCAGATGAAAAAGTGGGATGGCAGAGGATTAATAGGGACTGTCCCTGCCAAATCGGAGTATGGGTTTCTTTTGGGGCAAAAGGACTTTCCTAGGGTTCAAATGACAGAGAGAGAGAGAGAGAGAAGCCTTAGGGAACTGTCCATCCCTGCAAGAAACAGTCACCTAATTCAATTACAGAGAGGTTGCCAACTACTCCTCCAACTATTTAATGCACACAATCAACCATGTTTCACTACTGCTTTCATTGTGGATTCCTACATGCATTCCTGCAACCCTAATCCCCAGGTTTTCCGGGACAAATGGCAACTGTGATCCAAAGGTTTTCCAGTACAAATGGTTACTGTAATCCTCAGGTTTTCCGGATCAGATGGCAACCCCAATCCTCAGATTTTCCAGGCCAAACGCAACCCTAATCCCCAGGCTTTCTGGGACAAATGGCAACCGTAATCCCCAAGTTTTCTGGGGAAAATGGCAACCCTTATTACCAGATTTTCCGGAACAAATTACAACCCTAATCACCAGGTTTTCCGGGACAAATGGCAACTCTAATCCATGCTTTTCCCTCCAAACTTTTTGGCATCCCTCTTTCTCTGTCTCTCTTTTTTCTCTCCTTTCCAAAGCAACCATCAGAAGGAGATTATTGCACACTTTCAACAACAGCAGCAGCAGCAGAAGTGCCTCTCAGATGGCGTCCGTTGCCACAGTGGGCCACCATTCCTGGTGTTCCTGGTGGCCCTCATGGTGCTTCTTCAGGTTTGAGAAGAACGAAGCCTTTGACCAGAGAGGAAGGCAAGGGATTACAATCCCCAGGAGGAGATCTGGATGGAAATCTCGGTGGTTTAGCAACAGCTCCTTCCCACCGTTCCTCTCCAGGATGCTTTGCAAATATCTAAAATAACGTGTGTTTAATTTATTATTAATTTTGTTTGTTTTGCTAACAGAATGTTATGGACATGCTGCCTACTTTTCAGTTCAATGACAATTTCCCCAGCCCCAGGGTTATTGTTCTTACAGGTTCAGTCTCCCTTATTGTTGAAATGCTTGGGACCAGAAGTCTTTGGATTTTGGGGATTTTTTTCCAGATTTTGGAATATTTGCAACACCATATTGAGATACTTTGAAGAGAGGGGCCAAATCTAAACACGAAATTCACTTTATGTTTCCTATATACCTGATAGCCATAGTCTGAAGGTAATTAAAAATAATATCTTTTCCTTCTTTCATGTTTTTATTTCCCTGCTATGTACCGTAACTGAAATCCTTTTGGAATGTAAATACACTTGGCCCTCCGTATCCACGGATTCTTTATTCGTGGATTCAAGCATCCATGGCTTGAAGATATTTTTAAAAATATATAAATTCCAAAAAGCAAACCTTGATTTTTGTCATTTTATATAAGGGACACCATTTTAGTATGCATTGTACTTAATGGGACTTGAACATCCATGGATTTTGGTATCCACAGGGGATCCTTGAACCAAACCTCAGCAGATACCAAGGGCCCATTATACTTTTTAAAATATTTAAATAAATATAAAATAAACAATTTAGACATGCAAAAAAGACAAAAAAAGGGAGGAAAGGGGAAACTACAAAGAGGAATACAGTCATTCCTCCACATTTGTGGCTTTGACTTTTGCAGAGTTTATTATTTGCGGATTTGATTAATATGTTCTCTCTAGGAATCTCTAGGAATCTCTGGTGGATGTTGACCATAGAGTTGTGCTGGAAGACCTAAAGATTCCTAGAAAAAACACTTGCGATTCCGTGGTCAACCATCTGGTGGATCTTGACCACAGAGTTGTACTGGAGGACCTAGAGATGCCTAAAGAAAACACCTCTCTAGGCATTTGTAGGTCTGGCGGTGCAATTCTGTGGTCAGCATCTGGCACATGTTGACCATAGAGTTGTCCTGGTGGAGCCAGAGATTCCTAGAAAAAAAATCTCTAGACATTTGTAGGTCTACCAGCACAATTCTATGGTTGACCTTTGGTCAATGTTGACCATAGGATTGTGCTGGAAGACATACAGTTTCCTAGAGAGGTGTTGACTTAGGTCAAAAAATTAGTAGACATGTATTTGTGGTTTCTCCACTTTCATGGGAGTCCTGCACCCTTAACCCTAGAGAATGTGGAAGGCCTGTTGTACAAACAAATACTTGTAGGAGAAAAGTCAGGAGAGCTAAACCCGAACCCAGGCTTGCTAGAGAGGAACAACTTGGCTGTAGATGCCAATTTTGGCAGGTGCTCATTTCCTTGTGGTCAAGCTCATTGCAGACAATGCCCTCATGTTCCTTTGCCTGGGGCTTGTGGTTCCTCCTTCCCAAGAGAAGCCCACGCAGAATAATTATAGCCCAAGGCATCATTGTCCCAAGTGCCAGGCATAGCAGAGAGGTTGCCCGTTGGAAAGGTAGCCGGCCGCTGAGACCCCCATGGACCCCTCAGCTGCTAAAGCCACCCTGAAAGTCCTGGGCTGGTGTGCCATCTTGCTGCTCCTGGTGGCCGCCATCACCACCTCGGTGGCCATAATGGTGTGGCACTCAGAGGTGGCCCGCCAGCTGAAAGGGTGTCAGGAGAGGATTGCAAATGAGACAACGGCCCTGAGGGACAGGGTGGCCGAGCTGGAGGAGGAAAACACCGGGCAAAGGAAGCAGCTGGAGAGGTTGGCAAAGAGGGAGAAGGACCTCCAGAAGCAAGTGAGCCAAGCCAAGGAGGGTCAAAAGAGGCTCAATACCACTCTGATGGACTGCTTGGAGAACACGGTATGGCGGGCAAAGGGCAGGAGGTGGGATTGGCAAGGCTGGTTCTTCTTTACCTCTTTCTCTTTGGATGCCATGCAAGAAAGGACACCAAGCAGGGTTGTCTCTGCTGTGGCACCCCAGTTGTGCCATGCTTTGATGGGCACCGGCATTGCTGCTGTTTTGACCAAGTACAAACATGGCTGTACATGAAAGTTTGGGGGACCTTGATTTTGCATTTGAACTCAGTTTGCAGCCATGGAAGTACAACTCCCCATGCCATATGTATAGCAGATTACCTGAACAAACAGAGACTTGAGACCCAGGTTGGATAAAAAAGAATAGATCTTCCCAAAGAATCAAGCCTCCTGAAAGAAGGCAGAACCCTTTATTTTATACATAGATGTAAAATACTCTTTTACATCACAAATGGTTACTTATCAGTTTGTACAGAACTTTGTGATCTGTCTGTCTATCAGCCTTTATCCGTTCCCTCTTTAACTAGTACAAAGAACAGGAACATCACTATCTATCCAAGCAACAAAACTATGCAAGGTCTCTTATAACACGTAGGCAATTGCCAGCATTAGAGCAGAGGTCTTTAGCAAAGGGTTCTGGGTGCAAAAGTCAAAAGCACATTTCTAACAGTTACAGTTGCCACATATTGAATACTATAGCACTATATTTATAATACCTTATTCCACATCTCTTATCATCCACGTCATGTGTGTGTGCGTGTGTGTGTGTGTGTTTTGTGTGCCTTCAAGTCATTTCTGACTTATGGCGACCCTAAGGCAAACCCATCATAGGATTTTCTTGGCAAGTTTCTTCAGAGGCGTTTGGCCATTGCCATCCTCTGAGGCTGAGAGAGTGTGACTGGCCCAAGGTTACCCAGTGGGTTTCATGGCTAAGTGGAGGGGATTCAGACGCTCAAGCTATACGCCAAGCTGGCTTTCCCTATGTGATATACATGGTTTAAATTTGTTTTAAACTTTTTTAAACTTGTCTTTTAAATTGTCACTTAATATGCTGGGTTTTGTAAGCTTTTTAAAATGTCTTTATTTATTTATACTCTTCTTCTTCATGGCCTCTGTGACTCACAAAACTGGGTTTTCCTGCACCTGCGGAGGGTGTCTTCTGGAAGAGTTAAATTAACTTTTTAGTTGCCCCCCCCAAACCTCTATCCCTCACTATTCCCATGCCTTGATGCCAGTACTTTTTTGTTTGTGGCATCTGAGAAATCTCCTCAACTGACTTCCATGGCTGCCAACTGAGTTCCAATGCAAAAGTAGTTTGCACTCCATGAACTTAGGAGAGGAGAAGAAGAAAGGCAAAATGTAAAGTCAAAGGCTTTCATGGCCAGCATCCATAGTATTTTGTGGGTTTTTCGGGCTGTGTGGCCATGTTCTAGAAGAGTTTCTTTCTGACGTTTCGCCAGCATCTTTGATGCCAGCCACAGATGCTGGCGAAACGTCAGAAAGAAACTCTTCTAGAACATGGCCACACAGCCCGAAAAACCCACAAAATACTATGAAAGGCAAAATCTTTCTCTTCCCTGTCAATCCAGGCAAAAGCAAACTGCTGCATCCCCTCTTGTATGCATCATCTTCCTCTTTCATAACTTTTGCACACGTCTTCTGGTTTTCATGAAATGTTGGCGTGTATGCACTCCCAGGAGAGGTGGAAATTTACTTTTTCTTTCTGTTAGGTCAGATTTGGGCCCCCAAACCAGCCTCAGGACATATTCAAAGCCACGCTTTGTCCACTCAAAAATCTGGATCCTTTTAGGAAGCCATGGACAATCCACTTTGCGGCAAACCTTGTTGTTTTTTTTTTAAACCTCTTGGATAGCTGAGTTGCACAAAAGTGGACGCTTTTGGAATTTATTCCGAGCCTGGCTTACACACCCATCCAAAGCACACATATAATTTTTATCCACCTCCAGGTACTCCTTTAAAAAGAAAGCCACTGGATGCCTGGGTTTATTTTTAATTTTTCCTTAAAGCTGTTGCAGGAAAAAGGCTTGGCACCAAAGATCGGGAGGAGATGGGACTTGTGGGTCTGTTGGGAAAATCTTAAAAAGCACCATTGCAACTTTTCCTGAGCAGGATAACAAAGGATCAAGTTAGCCAGGGTGTCTCTGGGAAAGCCATTATCCCCAACCATGTTCTTTCCAGGCCGCCTCTTCCGCCACAGCTGGGGGAGCGGATTTCGGAAGGCCGGTAGCTCTCCAACCTCCCAGGAGGATGCAAAAGTATTTCCTTTGTTCTGCATTCAGAACTGGATGCGCAGCAAGGATTCGACTGCTGCACATTTTCTTGTGTGCCTTCCGGTCATTTCTGACGTATGCTGACCCTATCAATAACTTGTGGCAGCATGTCCCATTGTCCACTACTTCATGAACTCCAGCATTGCAGTACTACAAGCATGCAAAGCCTTTTTCAGGGACTCAGATCCCAAATTCTGTGGTTTTCCATGGCTTTTAACACTTGAAATGGCTCTGTGGAAGAATGTGCATTTCAGGCTTGGGTTTTGTTTGTTTTTTTCCCCCCAGACTGCTTGTAAACTTTTAAAAATAATATTTTAACGTGTTTCCCAAAATGTTTTTCTTTTCTTTTTAATTGTTCTTATGTGTTCATTGCCTGGGGAGCCTTTGGGGGCTGGAAGGCAATATAGAAATGTATACATTTTTAAAAATTAAATTTAAATTTTAAATTTTTAAATTAAATTACATTAAAAATTAGGGCTGTATGCATGCAGTTGGTGGGTCTGTGAAGGATTCCCCCTCTCCTTCTTTGCACTATTAAATATGTTGTTGGCCACCTTGGGTCCCACTATTAGGAGACAAAGGTGGAATAGAAATGTTTAAAATAATAATAAATAAATTAACTTCTTGCAGACCCGATTGGATGCCAATCTGTCAGCTCTTCACAATGAGCTGCTTCAGCTCCAAGGTGAAGAGATGGAGATGGACAGCCGGAATGGGGCTTTGCTGAGTAAGTTTCAAGGGGTTATGTGGAAATGAACAGAAGCAAATATGCTTGGAGAAAGACTACAGTGCCCATCATCCTTCAGCTGATATGGCCACCCCTCACTACCACCCAAGAACTTTTCTTTTCAGTTGCCCACTGGTTTTTAAACAGCTGCAAGCCACCTTGAATCTTGTGCAGGAAGGAAGAAGGGAATCTTAATTAATTAATTAATTAATTAATCAATTAAAAGCTTTTGCCATTAAGTAAGTGAGTAAGATTTAGAAAATCCATTTATAATGTATAGAATGGAGGGGAAGCCCATGAAAAACCAGGGGCAGCCACCAAACAATGCTATCATGGGTTGTGGTCATCTGCAGATGCCCAGACTAGAGAGACCCCAAGGGCCATCCAATCCAACCCCATTCTGCCATGCAGGAACTCTCAATCAAAGCATACCCAATAGATGACCATCCAGCCTCTGCTTAAAGAACTCCAATGAAGGAGAACCCACCACTCTTCGAGGGAGTGTGTTCCACTGTCGAACAGCCCTTACTGTCAGGAAGTTCCTCCTAATGTTGAGATGGAATCTCTTTTCCTGTAGTTTGCATCCGTTGTTCTGGATCCTATTCTCTGGAGCAGCAGAAAATAAGCTTGCTCCCTCCTCAATATGACATCCCTTCAAATACTTAAACAGAGTTATCATATCACATCATAACCACCTCTTCTCCAAGCTAAACATCCCCAGCTCCCTCACATAAAGCATGTTTCCAGACCCTTCGCTATTTTAGTCACCCTCCTTTGGACACACTCCAGTTTTTCAATATCCTTTTTGAATTGTGGTGCCCAAAACTGGACACAGTATTCCAGGTGAGGCTGATCAACGTAGAATAGAGTGGCACTATTACTTCTCTTGATCTAGACACTATACTTCTATTGATACAACCTAAAATCGCATTGGCCTTTTTAGCTGCTGCATCACACTGTTGACTCATGTTCAACATGTGGTCTACTAGGACTTCTAGATCCCTTTCACACGTGTAAGTCATGTTAAACCAGGTGTCCCCCATCCTATATCTATGCATTTCATTTTTCCATCCTAAGTGCAGTACCTTACATTTCTCCGTGTTGAAATTCATTTTGTTAGCTTTGGCCCAGCTTTCTAATCTATTAAGGTCATTTTGAATTTTCATCCTGTCCTCTGGGTATTAGTTAATTCTCTATTGAACCACATCAAACATAGGGGTTGGACTAATTGACCTCTAAAGTCCCTTGCAACTGTCTGATTTCATGATTCTTTTTAAAAGATGGCGGGAGGAGAATCCCATCAAAGATATCCTCCAGTCGAAGATCTTTTGCTCTCAGGCTTCTCTCTGATTTTAGCTCCTTTTTTTGCAGTGGAAATGGCTGAGTGGCGAGGAAAGGTGGCCGAGCTCGAAGCAAAACTGGAGGAAGCCACAGAAGCCCAAAGAGTGGCTGATGCAGAGAAGGAGCATTGCCATGCGCGAGAGAGTGCGCTCCAGGAAAGCGTGTGAGTCGAGTTGTCGCCACACACATTTTTCACCTGAAAGGGAAATGCTGCAGGATCCTTTCTTCCTTGGAACAAAGGCAAAGGAAAACTACACACACACACACAAAGGGCTGGACTGCATTTCAGAAAAGTTTCAAGGTCCTGCCTTTTGGGAGTGAGGCAAAGGGGCAAGGCCTAAAATGCCAGTGAATTTAATTTGACGGTCCTCCTGGGACGAACTAAGCCTTAGGCAATACTCTCCAACGATCCTGATTTGGCAAGGACAGACACAGTTAATCCTCTGCCTTCCCACTTTTCAGCTGTTTCTGAAATGTCCTGGTTTCTGCCTCTGCCTCCCACTTCCCCCCCTTGTCCTCAGCTTACTAAAATGGTTGCAAACTGAGTTAAATGTGCCAAAGTAGTAGAAAAAGTGGGATACATGCCCTCCAGTTGTCCTGATTTGCCAGGGACAGTCCCCATTAATCCTCTGTCTTCCCACTTTTTCAGTTATTTCCAGAATGTCCTGATTTCTCCCTCCTCCTCCTCCTTTCCACTTTTTGTCCTCAGTTTACTGCAGTTCCAAGCACAAAAGTAGAAGAAAAAGTGGGATGCATACCCTCCAACTATCCTAATGGAATAATAGTCCCAGTTGGTCTCTGCTGTCCCACTTTCTCAGCTGCTTTTAAAATGTCCCAGTTTCTCTCCCACTTTCCCCCTTAGTCCTCCACTTCCATTGCAACACCCTCCAGCTATCCCAATTTGGCAAGGATGATCCCGATTACTCCTTTGCCATCCCACTTTCTCAGCTGCTTTGAAAGTGTCCCAGTTTCTCCCTTCTCCTCCCACTTTCTTCCTTTGTCCTCAGATTGATTTGCTTTTGGGCCCCTTCATTTGTCTGAGATCAGGAGAAAAGCCCCTCTCAAATATCCCCAAACCCAGAAGGCTAAGGTGGAAGGGATACAGTCCTTGAATTTACCTCCCTTCCCTGCACTGACTTCTCCTTCTTTTGTCTTCTCACTAGGCGCAGCTACCTGGCAGAGATTGCCTCCCTCCAGTGCCGCCTCCAAGCCCGCTCTTCCTCCTCCTCCTCCTCCTCCCGCCGCAAGGGTCCCCCGTTCTGGTACATATTCTGGGGGATGGCGATCTTTTGCATTCTTTTTCCCGCTTGTAAGTTTTGGAACAGAGAGGAGGTTTTTCCCCCCAGGCAAAACCCAATGAAGGGCAGCAGTGGGGAGAGGGACTCCATGCTTGAATTACCAAACAGGGGGCTGAGGACAGCAGGGACCACATCCTGGATTATTGTTGAACATAAATTGCACAAGAGCCAGCAGTGTGATGCTGCAGCAAAGAAGCCAAATGCTATTTTAACTTGCATTAATAGAAATATAGTTTCCAAGCTCAGAGAAGTAAGGGTCCTACTGTATTCATTGAAAGGCCTCCTCTGGAGTCCTACATTCAGCTTTGGGCATCCCAGCTGTACATGTGAAGAGGACCTTGGGGTTATTGTTAATCATAAGTTGCACACGAGCCATCAGTGTAATGCTGCAGCAAAGAAGGCGATGGGTCTCCTCTGGCTGGGACTGGGATTCAGGGCCAATCCTATACACAATTGTTGTGGTTGTGTGCCTTCAAGTCATTTCTGACTTATGGCGACCCTAAGGCATTGAACCTTTAATGAGCTTCTTCAGACAAGAGTTTGCCACTGCCTTTCTTTGAGGCTGAGAGAGTGTGACTTGTCTAAAGGGGGTTTCTTGGCCAAGCTGGGATTTGAACCCTGGTCTCCCAAGTCCTAGTCCAACACTCAAACCACACTGACTGCGTACATTTTGCAGTAACTCCCATGGAAATAAATGGGTTTGACTTCTGAATAGCAGAATAGCACAGTGGTACTGGATTGTCCAAAAAGTGACACTATTTTGAGTTGGTTATTTGCGTAGCTGATCCTACCATTGAAAGCCAGCGCGGCATAATGCTTTGAGTACTGGACTGTGACCTTGGAGACCAGGGTTCGATTCCCAGTTTGGCCATGGAAACCCACTGGGTGACCTTGGGCAAGTCCCACTCTCTCAGCCTCAGGGGAAGAAGGCAAGGGCAAACCTCCTCTGAACAAATCTTGCCAAGAAAACCCCAGGATGGGTTTGCCTTAGAGTCACCATAAGTCCGAAGACACATGACGACGACAACAACAACAAAATCCAACCATTTCTTCACATTTTAAAAATATTTCTCCCCATTATTTTTCAGGAAGGGTTGAACTTTCTTCTCCCAGTGCATATGAAGCAGTGAAAACCCAAGGAAAGATTTGGTGGCTCTATCCCCATTTTAAACAGAAGATTCACACACCAGATTCGGCATCAATATTTGGGGAAATGTTTGGAGGGGAAAAATTTGGAGAGGGAAAGAAGAGGATGAAAGAACTCTGACTGTACCCAAGGATCAAAGCTAAACTTTCAAATCTGTTGGATTATCATTTTATGGTGAATTAAATGTAATGATCTTTCCTGCCAAATTTGATATTTTTCTGCAAAAGGTCATGCCCAGTTGACCCCATTAACCCAAAATACACAAACACACAAGTCTTATCCACCATTCTTTGGTCCACAAAACAGTGATCCTGGGCCGACGAAAAATGCACAAAAGACATCTTGCAAGCTTTCAAAGCTCCACTGGCTTCTTTGTCGGGCAAAGGTGTAGGAAATCTTACAGAAGAAGAAGAAAAATAACATAATTTTTGGTTAATAACAATGATAGTAATAATAATTTTTTATTTTTAATGCCCTTTTCACCAAAGGGAGGGGAACGTCCGACGTATATAATCCAAAACGAACAATAAAACACAACCCTATAAAATGTTAAAATACTAAAAGTATTGGTTGGCCCAATAAAGCTATTGCTGTTTCGTGAATTTAAAATGTTATTGTATTTTGCCGTACGGCCAACACGGCTACCCTTGGATATCGCAATCACATCCAAAATCCACAAAACAGTGATACCTTTATGGGGCCAACCGAAATGCACAAAATGCACGTTGCAAGCTTTTGAAGCCCCACTGGCTTCTTCATCAGGGAGAGGTGTTTAAAATAGTTTTTCTCCTGTACGATTTTGAGTAGCTTGAACTGATGAAGAAGCTGGGGGAGCTCTGAAAGCTTGCAATGTGCATTTTGTGCATTTCGGTTGGCCCCTTAAAGGTATCCCTGCTTTGTGGATTTGGGTTGTTATTGTACCTTGGGGGAGCTTCAAAAGCTTACAACACGTAGATTGTGCACCTTGGTTGCCCCAATAAAAGTATCCCAGTCTTGTGGATTTTGAATGTTATTGTCCTTTGCTACATGGCCTACGTGGCTTCCTCTGGATATTTTAAGATATAGCCATGTTAGTCTGTAGAATTAATACATAGAGAGATTTTGTAGCACCTTTGAGACTAACTGGAAAAAAGAAGTTTGTAGCATCAGCTTTCATAGACTTTAGTCTACTTCTTCAGATACTTCTCATCCATAGGGTCTCCATGGGTTGAGATCAACTCCAGGGCAGTTAACAACAATATTTTCTTGGATGCTACTCTTTGGGGTGCATTGCATGGATTAACCACCAGACGGCTCCAGAAGACTACCACAAACTCTGGAACAAGATCTCCTGATCAATTCTTTCTTTAATATAGTACTATGGAGCCTTAGGAAAGTCACACTCTCTCAGCCTCTGAGGATGCCAATGGCAAACCCCCTCTGTGGAAACCTGGCCAAGAAAATCCCATGATAGAGTCTCCATAAATCAGAAGCAGCTTGAAGGCATACAACACCCAAACAATTTAGGGTTTAAATATCGTAGTGGCACCAGATCCTGTCTGATCTTGGAAGCTAAGCCAGGTAGGCCCTAGGTGGTACTTGGATGGGATCCCAGGTGCTGAAGGCCCTATTTCAGAGTAAGGAACTGACAAAACCACTAAGATCTGAAGATTCCTTGCCAAAGAAAACTGTAAGTTGACAAGCAACTTGTAGGATGCACTCAAGAGTGGTGCAGCATAATTTATGAATTCTTTTTAAGATCACCTGAACTGCGTAGTTGAGGTGGCTGGGGACTTTCATGGCAGCAGGGGCAATGACTCCGCTCTGGGCTTTAGTACGAACTTCAATGGAGCGATCCACGGTGTTAAAACCACTCCAAAAATAGGCTCAGGAAAATGGAAATCTCCTCCACTTCCTCTGACGCGGGACCCACAGCTTGCTCCAAATCAATTCAGAATGGAGGCAGAAAAGGGCAACAGGTACAATAAGAGAGATGGAGTACAAAACCCATGATGAGAGGTGGAGAGCTGGGCCTGTTCAGCCTGGGGAAGAGATGATGGAGGAGTGATCCTGTTCCACATGGACTGCTTTGAAGCTGGGTCTCACCCATCCCATATTTGTATACTCTCCCTAGACATACTCCTATTAATGCAGCCTGGAATCACATTGACTTTTTTAGCTGCTACATCGCACTGTTGGCTCAAGTTTAGCTTGTGTGCTACTTAGATCCCTCAATCCTTTTCCACATATACTGCTAT
Source organism: Phrynosoma blainvillii (assembly GCA_026167975.1). Classification (NCBI taxonomy): domain Eukaryota; kingdom Metazoa; phylum Chordata; class Lepidosauria; order Squamata; family Phrynosomatidae; genus Phrynosoma; species Phrynosoma blainvillii. The sequence goes on along the minus strand of JANUYF010000011.1, from coordinate 20,609,015 downwards.
GAAGCTGGGTCTCACCCATCCTATCTTTGTACATCCTGCCTAGATGTGCTCCTGTTGATGCAGCCTGGAATTGCATTGGCTTTTTTAGCTGCTGCATCACACAGTTGACTCAGATTTAGTTTGTGCTCTACAACGACCCCTCAGTCCTTTTCCATGGAGTGCTCTGAAGCTGGGTCTCTCTCATTGCATATTGCATATTGGTGCATCCTGCCTCCTATTGATGTTGCTTGGAATTGCATTGGCCTTTTTAGCTGCTGCGTCACACTGTTGGCTTATGTGCAGCTTGCGGTCCACTAAGAATCCAGATCCCTTTCGCGTGTGATGTAGTCAAGCCAGGTATCCTCCATCCTGTATCCTTTTTTTCCTGCATCAATGCAGCACCTTACATTGTCTCCCCATCGAAATTCATGTTGTGTCTCCAGTCTGTGCAACCGTTTGTGGCGGGGCCGGTTGTTTCGCCAACGGAGGGTCCCATGCTCCGTTGACGTCTTTCCAAGGGGTCCTCGGAGACGGGCTTGGCAGGCCAACACATCCTGGCTTTGGTCAGAGGGTGTTATGGTTGGCCAAAGAAAAACAAACAGAGCAAAGGGGGAGGCTGGAGAACAATGGCATGGGTTCCTTTCTAGAAACTGCGGCTGACCTCCACACACACAACACAACCCACAAGTGCATGAGTTTTCTAGTGAGACCGGAAAGGAGGAGCCGGACCAGAGGAAAGATTAATCAGAGGCCATATAAACACCTCAAGGATGTTGGTTTCCACCCAGAGGGCCTCAAAACCCAGCCGTGCAAGGAGGGCAAAGACCGGCGAACCGGGCATGATGGATGCCAAGAACCCGTATGCCATGGCCAAGCTGAGCTTGGAGGCCAAGGAGAACCTCCGGCCCAAGAGGGACTGTGGCTTCTACGTGAAATACTTCTTCCTCTTCCTCTCCCTCATCCAGTTCCTCATCATTTTGGGTCTGGTGCTCTTCATGGTCTATGGCAGCCCCCAAGTGGGCAACGAGAAGCACCTCCAGGGCCTGAGCAGTCTGCTCCAGAAGGCTGAAGCCAAGGCAGAGACCCTGGGCAAGGAGGTCGGGGAGCTCAAGCGCAAGCTCAATGCCAGCCAGGCCGAGAGCGGGCTGCTCCGGAAACAAGTGGCCATGATCAATGCCACCCTGAGGCACTGCAATACGGAAAAGGTAAGAGAGATAGGTAGGGCTCCCCAGGAGGCAAGGGTGCCACGCAAATAGCAGGATGCAACGGCTGCACCTACAGTTCCTACATCTCCAGTTTCCATGGGACAGTCTCTCCTGTTGTAGGGGGCAAGATCTGGGTGCAAGTCTCCAGCTAGACTAGCAGAGCAGCAGCATACTACAATTCTCAGGATTTTATCATTGCTGCCATTTGCAACACCTCTCCAAGGGGTGTAGGTGGTTTCTTCCTCCTCCTCCTCCTTCCCCTTCTTCATCTTAACAGAGGCAGGATGGCCATCTGTTGGGAGTGCTCTGATTGTGTCTTCCTGCATGGCAGAATAGGGTTGGACTGGGTGGCCTTTAGGGATCCCTTCCAACTCTAGCATCTTATGTATTTCTGCATGGCAGAATAGGGTTGGACTGGATGGCCCTTGGGGATCCCTTCCATCTCTAGGGTCCTATGTATTTCTGCATGGCAGAATAGGGTTGGACTAGCTGGCCTTTGGGGATCCTTTCCAACTCTAACATCCTATGTATTCCTGCATGGCAGAAGGGGGTTGGAGAGGATGGCTCTTGGAGGTCCCTTCCGACTCTAGGATACTGTATATTCTTGCATGGCAGATTGGGGTTGGACTAGATGGTCCTTTGGGGTCTCTTCCAACTAACAACATTCTCTAGAGAAGGAAGAATGGGAAATTTCCAAAGAGACTGGGATATAGTCGCCAGATATATGTCATATATGGGGTAAACTAGTGGTTTTTCAAATTGAAAGCTGGCAGTCTAAGATATAAAATATGATGATTATGTGGGTAAGAAGAGCTTCATCAGTTTGATGCTAGAATTAACAATTAATAGTAAGATAAGAAATAATGTAACTAGTAACAAGCGTTGCTGGTGCTCACTTTTGTATGTTTGTAATTGTATTAGTCTTTTAAATTGTAAGCTGCTTTGACTTCCAATTTTGCAGGAGAAACGGGATGATAATAGTAGTAGTAGTAGTAGTAGTAGTAATCTAATATAATAGTTTAATTCTAATTTAATGTCCCTTTTGTATGTTTTTACTATATTGTGCTTTTAAATCGTAAGCTGCTTTGAGTCCCAATTTTGCAGGGAAAGCAAAACTGGGACTCAAAGCAGCTTACAATTTAAGGGAAAGCTATAATAATAATAATAATAATAATAATAATAATAATAGGAAATTAATGACTAAATAGTCTTTATGGTGCAAAGAGGAGATGAAAGAAGAAGATCAGGAAAAGGATATGTCGAAGGTTGAAGAATGTGGGAATGTATGTTGTTAGTATGTGGTATGTTTTATATATGACATGTACATTAAATTTAATAAAAATTATTTTGGAAAAGAAGTCCATCCCTTTGTCACGCAGCTCTTACAGTTAGGAGGTTATTCCTAATTTTTGGTCAGAATCTCCTGTTTTGCAATTTGGCCTCATCTCCTATCATTTGAATTATGGGAATGAATAGGTTTCCCTTCGAAGTGCAACCTCATAACCACTATTCTTATTTTCTTCCAGGCAATGTTAAGTGAAGGCCAGAAAAATATCATGTTGTATTATCAAACCACGCAGGAATGTTGCTACCATTTACAAATGTTGAACATGACATGTCCTGGTAAGGATCAACACCCTAAATTTGTTGTTTTCCAGGACCTTGGAAATAATAAATTAGTTGCTTTTGGGGTCCATGAGGATGGAACAAGATTGGAAAGTCCAGCCAAGTTTCTTTACTGGTGTAATAAAGAAGCAATTCCTAATGACTTTCCAGTGTGGCATCTTGGCAAGTAATTTTTCCATGTTTTAAGGCATTTCTTGTTTACCTATCTTAAGTGTTTTTTCTCTTTAAAAGGGGGGTTATTTATAATACTTATAATTTATAATATTTGTAATATTTGTAATAATATGAGTCTCCCATATTCCACATTTCAGGTTTCGTTGTTCTTGCTGTGTGCCTTTTAAGTCATTTTCAATTTATGGCAATCCTAAGCCAATTTATCCTGGAGTTTTCTTGCCAAGATTTGTTCCGAGGGGGTCTGTCTTTGCCTCCCTCTGAGGCTGAGAGAGTGTGACTTCCCCAAGGCCACCCAGTGGGTTTCCATATCCAACCATGCTGGTTCTCCCATAGTTATATCCTACCATACTTGGGAATAATAATAATAATAATAATAATAATTATTATTATTATTATTATTATTATTATTATTATTCTATCCCACCCCTCTGCAACGACATTGACACATTGAAAAAGTTGCATAACAAAGGAGAAGAGAATTGTTTTATTGCTGTTTCTAGTTACTTTCTCAAGTTACTTTTCACTTTTAACCGTGCTGCCCAAGACATTTCAGTTTTTCAAATTTTATTTGGAGATGGTGTGTTCGTTCCCCTGCAAAATGGCAATAGAAAGAAATAGCAAAATAACAAGGAGTGCAACCATGAATGCTGCAAGTTACTTTCCCAAACCTTTTTTTTTTTCAAACACTGTAATAATTCATGGAGCAATTACTTTGAAAAAGTAACTTCCCAATCTGAACCAGTTGTGCCATGGAAACCCATGATAGGGTGACCATAAGTCTGAAATGACTTGAAGCCACCCAGCAGGAACAGCAACCATGGTGTGGTCCAGGAGGAGATCAATGGTGAGGGACACCATGAGATGCCAACCAGGTGATGCCAACCCTATTGATGCCATAGCAGAGCCTTGCCCTTCCCGGTTGGTTCAGGCAAAAGCAAACTGTGACAGCTTTTCTTAGCTTATCTGTTCTTCCTCCTTGGTCCTTTCTGCCATCTTCGGATGTTGCTTGGCCACACGTCTCTTGGTTTTAATTTGTGAAATGCTGGACCTTGGCACCTTCTCTCATGTTCTCATTCCACAGTGAAAGTCACCACCTTGGAAGAGCAGCTGAAAGCTCTGCATCTCCAAACCCAACTGGACCGAAGCAACCATGCCCGGGAGATCCAAGCCTTGCAAGAGAAAACCAAGCAAGTAGAGAAGGAGAAGACCGACTGCCAGTTGGAGAAGCTCCAGGTCCAAACCCGGGAGGAGAAGTACCGGGCATTGGAGACCAAGGTGATGGTGGAGTTGGAGCCTGCCCGGCAGAAACTGGCCACCGAAGTCGACCGGGTCCTGGCCCCGAAACAGCTCGCTGGGTGCTACCACTCAGAGATCACCAACATGAGGGACGTCTGTCTCAACCTTGCCTCTAACCTCCAAAGCCAGCTCTCCACGTTTGCCCGGCAGGTGGACCAGAAGGTCAATGAGGTGGCCCAGGAGAATGGACGCCTGCAAGGGCAGAGGGAGTCCTGTGCCCACGCGCTTCAGGAACGGGAACGCCAGCTGGGCACCCAGAAGCAGCAACTTGAGACGGAGAAACAAGTCCTCCTGGAGATGCAGGCGGCCGAGAAGAAGAAGATGGAAGCCGAGCAGCAGAAATTGGCCAGAGAGAAGGAGGAACTGAAGGGACAGCTGGAGCAGAGCAAGCAAGCCTGCCTGCAGGCACGGGTAAGCCGGGCATTAAGTTTTACAAATTTTATTCAGAGAGGGTTGGGAGCACAAGGTTCTGCAGTGGCGCCACCAAGGTTGGCATTATCTAGTGGGCAACTCATAGTGTCCCTCACCATTGAACTCCTCCTGGACCATACCATGGTTGTTGTTGTTGTTGTTGGGTGCCTTCAAGTCATTTCTGACTGGCGGCAACCCTAGAGCGAGCATGGGTAAGCTGGGCATGAGTTTTTCAAATTTTATTTGGAGAAGGTGTGTTCTCCCTCAAAACAACAATAAACACCCAAATTTTAGCACCCAGGGTGGAGATCATGCCCATTTTGGGTGGCATGAGGGTTGCCAGGTTGGAAGTGCCCCAAATTTTGGGTGCCAGGGCAAACCCTGAGATCTAGGGATTCCAGCAGACATAACTTTTTGTACTCACACTAAAGGTGGGATGGGTGAGAGAATTGGGGGGGGGGTGTCTGTGCTTCCAGGATGGATTATATTCTTGCCCTCCACAGACGATGGTTCCTTTTTATATAAGAATTAAAGTGCAGTATTTACATTGACCTGTGCATAAGTCGACTCTGGTTTATGGGCCAATTTTTTGACTAACATTTCTAGATTTGCACACAAGTGTATACAGTATAATTTCTTGCTAACTGAGGGAGACAGGATAAGGAATTTTTTATTTTGCCTACTTGTTTCTAGCCAGAAGATGGTTGTAGAGCAGAGCAGAGGATGAGTCCTAGCCCTGCAGTGACTGGAAGGAAAGGAGGAAAGAGGAACCTTTTTTGGAAGTTTTTAGACAGAGGTTGGTGGCATCTCTCAGGAAGAATCCTAGAATCCTAGATCTGCAATCCAACCTCATTCTGCCATGCAGGAGCTCACAATCAAAGCACCTCCGACAGACGGCCATCCAGCCACTGTTTAAAAAACTCCGAAGAACGAGACTCTACCACATCTCAGAAGAGTGCTTGCGTTGTGTCTTCCAGCATGGCAGGAGAAGGTTGAACTAGATAGCTCCTGGAGTCCCATCCCAATCTATGATTCCATCCTGGGGTAGCTGTGTTGGCCATTTAGCAAATTCAAACAAAAATCTATCAGTGATACCTTTATTGGCCAACCAAAATGCACAATATACTCGTTGCAAGCTTTCAAAGCTTCATAGGCTTCTTCATCTTGCCTGATTAAGAAGCCCATGGAGCTTCAAAAGCTTGCAACAAGTATATTGTGCATTTTGGTTGGCCAATAAAGGTACCACTGATGGATTTTTGTTTGAATATGATTCCATCCTGTGATTGAAAAACCACAACATTTGCTCCAAAGGAATGTTTTGTCTCTTTATTTCACAGATTAACCCCATGGGCAACTTCCCTATGAGGCTCCCAGGGTTCCCAGTGTCCTCCGGCAGCACTAACCCCTTTGCCAATTTCCCGGGGGGTTCCCCAAACACGGGCGTCCTCAGCCCTAGAGGCGCTCCCAACACCTACGGCCAACCTCCTCTCTGGCCACGACCGGGTCAGCCAAACTCTGGCTCCCAGGGAACTGTAGGCCATGCTGGTAAGTGATCTAATCTGGGAAGGAGAGGGTGGGTTTGCTCCGTTCCCAGAAACAGGGTGGAAAACTCCTTTTCCTTCTGCCTGTCACATCAGGGTCCATGGGCATCCTTACAAACTCTGGTCCAAGAGAGTAAGGTGGATTGGAAGCACACCAGGGGCTGTCAGGGCAACTTGAACAAATATGCACCCCCCCTAGAATCCAGGAATAACCCTACATTGCACTGGCAATCCTGCATAATAATCATTGCATTGGAATTGTCGCAGTTCTTCTCCCCAGCCCTTTCCAAAAAACCCATAACCTTTCCCTTCCACAACTGCAACCCATACACAAATACTCACCCTCCTGGAATCCAGGAATAACCCTACATTGCATTGCCTGCCCTGCATAATAATCCTTGCCTTGGAATCAGTTCTTCTCTACAGACTTTTCCGAAATCTCTTTCCTTCCCACAAATGCAACCCAAACACAAATACGCACCTCCCTAGAATCCAAGAACAAACCCTACATTGCATTCCCTATCTTGCATAGAAATCATTGTCTTGGGATTGCCCTGGTTTTTCTCCCTAGCCCTTTCCAAAATCTCTTTCCTTCCCGGCCGCAAATGCAACCCAGACACAAATACTCACCCTCCTCTGGAATCCAAGAATAACCCTACATTGCATTCCCTGTCCTGCATAAAAATAATTGCATTGGAATCACCCGGGTTTTTCTCCCCAGCTCTTTCCAAAATCTCCTTCCCTCCCACAAATGCATTTCCTCATTTGCCGGAGGAATCATTTATGGGGAAAGATTATTATTGTTGTTTCATGTATTTTGTAGTGGTTTGAGCATTGGACTATGACTCTGGAGCCCAGGGTTCAAATCCTCGCTTGGCCATAAAACCTACATAAAACCCTTGGGCAAGTCACACTCTCTCAGCCTCAGAGGATGGCAACAGTGGCTAACCCCTCTGAATAAATCTTGCCAAGAAAACCCCATGATAAGTTAGCCTTAGGGTCCGGAAACAACTTGAAATCATGCAACGCATCCATTTCTTCCTGATGAGGAATCCAGTGTGCCCCAAAAGCTAGCAGGATAGATTTTGAACCCTTTGGTTGGCCTGAGGAAAGTACCACCCTGCAGTGAATTTGGGATATTGTTGCATTTTGTTGCATGGTTGCTCCACCAGTTCTCCCATGAGAAAATTATTATGCATAATAATTATTATTATTTTCTCTCCTCTTTTAGAGCGGACGAGGCTGCAGGAACAAAAGAAGAACCCTCTGGAGGTTGCTAAAATGCCAAACCAGCCCCCCGTGGGGCAGCCCAGGTACAGTTGGATCCATGGATCTCTCCAACTGGAATCTGGTGGGATCTCTGCAGGTGGCCCCCATGGACATTTTTGTGGCCCTGGGCTAATAAATATTTCCCTCCAAAAACTCCCCAAATTATCTCATAGATTGTACCCATACTGCAGAAATCATCCAGTTTGACACCACTTTAACTGCCCTGGCTCCATGCTAAGGAATTCTGGGAACTAGTTTTATGAGACATTTAGCCTTCTCTGTCAGAAAGAGCTCTGGTGCCACAATAAACTACAATTCCCAGGATTTCTTAGCACTGACCCAGGGCAGTTAAAGTGGTCTTAAACTGGATTATTTCTGCAGTGTGTTTTGGACCTAGGAAGAACTGTAAGAGGCTGCATCTGTACTACAGAATCAGTGCAAATCCTGGGATTTGTAGTTTGTTGACCTCTCTGATCGAGACGGCAAAATGTCTACCCAAACTACAAATCCCAGTTATCCCATAGCATCGAGCCATGGCAGGTAAAATGGCATCAAACTGCATTATTTCTGCAGTGCTAATGCAGCCGAAGAGGTGCGGAGGGCAGGTCCATTGTGGCTGAAGTCTCCTTGGACTTGTACAAGGGTCAAAATGAAATTTTGCAAAAAAATTTTAAAAATGCAAAATCCTGTGGAATTCTGGGCTTTGAAGTTTAGGCCTAATTGCTCTCTGGCTAGAAATTCCAAACTCTCCTCTATAAACTACAAATCCCAGAATTCCACTGGAGGCACTTGTATAGCAGTAAAAGTGGGATAATAGATAATAGAGCAATGACAATCTAGTGTGACATGCTAGCAAGTGGTAGCCAAGGGCTAGCATTGCACAGGACACAAGAGATCTGTTGGTGATGTCCACTAGCAGAAATCCAACATTTTAATCTTTCTGGGAGGGTTGGATAAGGGAAGGATCCTAAAATCTGGGCCAGATGAGCAGAATTAGGTGGTCCTTGATACTTGTGCAACCAACATAAACATGCTTTTTGAGCGTGGAGAAGAATCTTGGATGGATGAGAATCTTTGCAATTCGGGACTAATTCTATGCAAAATTTGCAAGTAGCTGTTGCTGGTTTTTTTGCAGAAAATGTGATGCTCACTTTTTGTGATTTTTGCTTTATTCCTCTCCCAGTGGTTAAATGCAACAAGGGACAGAATGCCAGCCACCCCTATTTGGGAAAACCGGACTGGATCTTGGTATAAGAAAAAAACTCAGGAGGGTCTTGAATAAGGAATGCCGAGGCCCTTCAAGGAGGTCCAAGAGAAGAATGGAAGGCAACTGTCTCATGGGAATGATGGTTACCTTTCAATGGATGTCCCAAGACTGTCTCCTGCATCTTCCTTTTCTCTCCACACACAGCTTTTCTTCCTTTGATCCATTGAATTTCCTCCTTCAAATTGACCAATTGCAAAATTGCAAAGAGGTACACCCAGAGGTCATATAGTCCAACCCTTTCTGCAGTGCTGGAGATCCACAATGGGCAACCAACCAACCTGGGCTCAAAGATCTCCAAGGAAGTCCATCATGGTCTTTCTCCCATTTTCAGCATCAGTCATTAAGGCTCCAATATCCACTGGAATAGTCACCTTCTCTCAGATTGTCCTACCTTGCAGGGCTGTTGTGTGTGAGATTGGCCACTGGCTCGGAACTCCAAAGATGTATGAATAGGATCCGTGATTTTTTTTTCAGCTGTCACCTGTGGCGACAAGATACTTTAACAATTGCAAACATTTTAAATTAAAAATATATAGAACTGTATATAGTTGACCTTTGAAATAGAGTTAAGAGGATGGGAAAAAGTCACATGCCTGCCTTTCTTAAAAGGAAAAGGCAGGCATGGCATATTAATGTATATTTTTGGAAAAATATTATTCACATGTTTAAATATATAGATACATACATATATATATATACACACACACACACACACACACAAAATCATGCAAGGGAGGCCTTTTTGCTTAATCTATTGTACCACCTGTGGCAAAATGGAGCCTCCATGTTCAAAAGCAGCCTATCCCAGCTATTGGGGGGGAAATACAGACTTTTTTCCAGCTTTGCAAGAAAGGAAAGGCCTGACATGTCCTTCCACATTAGTTATGGCAAGGGTAACTCCTAGGATCGGATGGGCCAATGGTTGTCCCTGGCTAATGGCCATTTCCAAAGCTCGGTCTTGCAAATGTGTGAGCCCTTTCAGTCTGATCCCAAAACTCAGGGTTCCCATCTTCATCTTCAGATGGTTTGCAGGATGAGGTTGATGTAAAGATGTTTTACATGGAAGTTACAGGATCAATAAAGGCTTCATGAAAACCCAGTAACTAAACCGCATTATTATTATTATCATCATCATCATCATCATCATCATCATTATCATCATGGTTCGTTTCCATGTTCCTCTAAAAAAGAAAATTCTCTCTCTTTCCCTCATGCAAATATAACCCAGACACAAATACTCACCCCTCTGGAATCCAAGAATAACCCTACATTGCATCCTCAGTCCCAAGGGAGGCATATAGGGGATGGATATTTAACTTTATGGTTTCCAGACCTTCCACCATTTTGGCCGTCTTCCTCTGGACATGTTCCCACTGGTCCACGTCCTTCTCGATTTGTGGTGCCCAAAACTGGAGACAGTATTATTCCAGGTGAGACCTGACCAAAGCAGAAGAGAGTGGCACTATTACTTCCCTTGATCTAGATCAGGGGTAGGCAACCTGTCCCCTTTAAGAGCCGAGGGACTTCAGCTCCCAGAAGCCTCAGCCATGTTGGCCAATAATCCCATGTTGGCCAATAGCTCCTGGGATTCTGGGAGCTGAAGTCCCTCGGCCCTTAAAGGGGAAAGGTTGCCTACCCCTGATCTAGACTCTATACTTCTATTGATGCAGCTTAGAATTGCATTGGCCTTTTTAGCCGCCGCATCACACTGTTGACTCATGTTCAACTACTAGGACTCCTAGATTACTTTCACATGTACTGTTGTCAAGCCAGGTGAACCCCCCCCCCATCCTATATCTGTGCATTTCATTTTTTTTTCTTCCTAAGTGCAGTATCTTACATTTGTAATACAATTTCAGCCTGAATTAAGAGTTACAGGAAAGTAGATTTTGGTTGAAACTTAGAAGGAACTTCTTAGGGGTACGAGCGGTTGGGCAATGGAGTCATTGATCTCGAGATGTGGTGAGGTCTCCTTCCCTGGACATCTTCCAAAATAGGCTGTATGGCTCCCTGCTGGGGATTTTGTGCCAAGATGGGGGGTTGGACTCCATGGCCCATGAGGCTTCTTCCAATCCTATGGTTCCAGGGTTCTAGGTCCATTCCACTCTCAAGCAGCTCTTACAGTCAAGGCATTCTTCCTAATGTTTAGGTGGTCTCTATTTTTGTAATGACCAAGGCCCAGAAATCAGAGCATCACTTTGGAAACATTCCTGTTTGGACTACTGCTCCCATTAGCCACTCTGGGTGGATGGGTAGTGGATTCTGGGATTGGGTTACCCAAAACGGGAGGTTTCCAAACTCTGATCTCACACTTTGCTGAAAGCTGAACTGTCTCCCAAATGCTGATTTAGGTTTTGGTGCACTAGGTGTGAGAGTTGTGTGGCCGGCTCCAGGTGCTGTTGGACAGCCTCTCCCAGTGTGTTGAGGAATGCTGGGTGTTGCAGTCCAACCACATCTGGAGAGCTGGCAATGGTCCACCCCCATCGCACCTCATTCTGAGCTAGCAACCTCTTTCTTGGATGGTGTCCTTTTCTTTTTCTTTTCCTCTTTCTCTGGGCATCTTCCAAAAAAGGCTGGGCTGCAGATGCTCTCTCTGGAGTTTTTGCATTGAGGGATTGGGTTGGACTGGATGACCTCTGGGGGATCCACTCTTAACATAAGTCACCAGCTAACACCACAGGTTTGCACTGGTAGGGGATGGGAGATTAAATTGGCATTTGGGAGACAGAGAGTTGACCTTTTGGCAAAGTGTGAGAAGGGAAGATCTGAGTTTGGAAACCTTCTGTTTTGGGTAACCGATCCCAGTGTGGCTAATGGGAGCAGTAGTCCAAAGAGGAATGTTTCCAAAGCGATGCTCTGATTTCTGGGCCTCAGTCATTAAGAACAAGGGCCTCCCTGTTTCCCAGCCACAAAACTTTGGAGTGATGCAGGAGGGACCAACCCTGGACAAAGCGAGACAACAACAACAACAGCAACAACAACAACCTCCTTCTGCTCCATTGTCTCTTCTGATGCTTCAGATGGGAACGGTTTGGGTCCAGCTTCCACCCGAAATTGCAAAGTCTGGAGCCCTGGTCTTGCATGTGTGTTTGTGTATTTGGGTGTGTTTGGGTGTTTCGGATATCATTTTACAAACATTTTGTTCATCCTGTGGAACAAAAAATAGATGAGTCAATAGACAGGCAGACACACACACACACACACACACACACACACATATATATATATATATACACATGCACACATCCATCTGTTGTGTACTTGGCAAGGCTGCTCCATCTTTCTCTGCTGACATTTCTTAAGAATAAAAAGATAAATCATAGGCAACGGGACGGACATATTTTTGGCACCTTTTAGTGCGGAGTTTTAAAGTCATCATTGACCTTTCCAAATGTTTTCCTTCATTTTATGATTTCGATTGCCTGGGCCTAGTGAACCATTAAACCCTCTCTCTGTGGGCAAAGGCCAGATATTATTATTATTATTATTATTATTATTATTATTATTATTATTATTCCAGAATTGGGACTATTATCTCTATGCTGAGGAGATGATTATGATGGTGATGGTGATGATGATGATTGCAGAATTGGGACTATTATCCCCATATTGATGAGATGATGATGATGATGGTGATTATTATTATTATTATTATTATTATTACTATTATTAGAGATTATTAATAATTGGATATATTTTTAAAATTTCCTCCCTCCCCTTTTTTTTTTGGCAAATAGAAAATTGCAATTGAAAATCTTCCTTCCTTTTCCCAAATGTCTTTGTTTATTCTTCTTGATTTGATGGTTGTAAAATAAGTAAATGAAATTACGGAATAATTAAGGGTTTGTAGCTGGAGAAGCAGAGGAAGTTAATGCTGGATGTATTTCTTTTATTGCAAATATGTAAAGAATATGTATTTTTTTAACATTAATACAATTTAAAAGAATTTTTTTTAAAAAATTGCAATCGAAATTCTTCCTTGCCCATAAAGTGGGACAGGTCCCATCCTCCCTTTGGCCCCCATCTTGACTTATAAAGACTTGCATCAGTTTTCTGAGAAAGGGAAAGGCTTATTCCCAGCAGGAGCCAAGCAGGAAAGGGGCTTTTTGACTTCTATTGTTCTCCCTGGAAACAGGGGTCTGGTGTTGCCATCAGATAAGGGATGCAGATGCAGCCGTCTCCTTCCAGACACTGATGGACCACTGGGCCTTCCTTGGAAATGGATTCCTGGGGTAAAAAATAATAGAGCTGGAAAGGATCCTCAGAGGCCATCCAGTCCAACCCCCTTTTGCCATGCAGGAACACAGAATCAAGGCACCCCCAAAAGATGGACATCCAGCCTCTGTTTAAAAACCTCCAAAGGAGAAGATGCCACCATTCTCCAATGCAACAATGTCTTCCACCAGAGAACCACCAGATCTTTATGGGAACATCTACACTGTAGAAATAATGCAGTTCAACACCACTTTAAGTGCTGTTACTCCATCCTATCGACTCCTGGGCTTTGTAGTTTTGCAAGGACTTTGGCCTGCTTGGCCAAAGAGTGCTAATGCCTCACCGATCTACCAACCCCCAGATTCTGTCAGATTCAGCCATGGCAGCTAAAGTGGTGTCAAACTGCATTATATTCCTACAGTGTAGATGCACCCTTCTGGGAGGTTTCTAACCTTAACCCCCCAAAACAATTGCTGCCCTAATGCAGCTTGGACTCCAAATCCCATCCCATGGTAGGGACAGAAAGAATATCCAGACATATTCCCAAACAAATGATCCAAAATATATTTTCTGAGTATGAAGAAACTCTGGTAAAACAAATCATGGACTATGGAGAATCTTCACGGTTTGGGACTTATTCTGTGCAAAATTCGCACCCAGTTGTTTTGCTCAGAGAAGAGCTTAGAAGTGAATAATAAAACTTGACTGCTGAAAATCTTCACCCTTTGGGACTTATTTTGTGCAAAATTTGCACCCACTTGTTTCGTACAGAAAATAATAAATCTTGACGGCTGAGAATCACACACTTCAGGATTTTTTCTGTGCCAAATTCGCACCCGGTTGATTTGCACAGAGAACAGTATATTACTGAATAATAAATCTCGCCAAGAAAATCCCAACCTAAGTCGGCAACAATCTAAAGGCACACAGCAACATCAGCAGCAGCAGAAAAACAACCTTTCATGATATAGTTATAGAGGGATGCCACTGCAGGAGACGGAAGGAGCTTTTTTTCTGCTGCTCCAGAGACAAGAACACAAAACAAGGGATTCAAATTGCAAGAAAAGAAATTCCCCCTAAACATTAGGAAGAATTTATTGACTGTAAGAGCTGTTGGAGAGTGGAATCAGAATGTCATAAAGGACTCTTTCGTCCTTTGTTTAGAGATCTTCAAACAGAGATTGGACAGGACTCGAGTTGTACATATAGTTGTGCATATAGTGTATTGTATCCAAGTACAGTAATATCCCACATCCAGAAAACAATTGCAGCATCTTAGGCTTGGGAGGGAACCCAGAGGCCAGCTAGTCCAACCCTTTCCTTGCCCAGTGGATACCAAGGACTCCTGCTGTACATTGCAGTTGTGCACACTACATTGTGCATGGTGGCTGTGTGTGATATCTTTTGCACTGCAAACCCCAACAGATATCAAGGGCCCACTGTACATTATTCAAAGCATGTAGGTTTATTGTGCACATATTTTTGTACATTGTTGTATCCAAGTACAGTAACATCCCAGATCCAGAAAACAATTGCAGCATCTTAGGCTTGGGAGGGAACCCAGAGGTCAGCTAGTCCAACCCTTGCCTGAATGTTACTGTACTTGGATACAATACACTATACAATCACCCCTGGATCAATGACACTATAGTGGAGGCAATCGAGAGGGAGTTTTAGTCCCACCACATTTATCCTCCAGATGTGGGTTCCTGAGAAGGCTGGCCCCATGTCACCCGTCTCTTTTCACCCGACCCACCCTTTGGTCTTCCTGCCAAGGCCTTTCGCACTCGCAGCCATTTCCTGACCACCCCCTTCCCAAAACTGTCAGGGGAAAACCTACTCAGGAAATCCCTGTCTCCGTCTTCCCTTGGTAAAGCTCGACCTTGGGTCCCAAGGTGGCTGGGAAGTCCAGAAACAGAGCCCCACACGGCTGTGGTTGTGTGTCTGGGTGTGTAGTGTGTGCATCTGTCCTTTGCTCCAAACCAAACATTGCTCCATCTGTCTGGAAGGGAGAGGATGGGTGCCTGGCTTGCCTCCTCCATTTTGCAGTTTTCTTTGGTCAGGATCCTGTTGCAACTTCATATATTTATTTTACAATGGTTCATCCAACAGCGAGATAAGTAAATAAATAACCCAGACATCATTGAATTCATGCAAACATTCACACACACATCCTTGCAACTTTGCACGCAAGTGCCATGGCACAGGCAGGCCCTGCTCACTAATAGCAGCAGGTAGATGGGTTTTAGAGTCCTGCTTAGCCTCCTGTTTGCCAATCATCATCATCATCATCATCATCATCATCATCATCATCATCATCTCGCCCTTTTGCTAAAACTGGGACTCAGGGGGCTTGCAATATTTAAAAAAAGGTACAAAAATAGTACACAGTAGCTCTCCTTGTTTTGGCTTTGTAGGAAAAGTCCTCAAGAAAGAGAGAGGAATAATTACAGTATTTTCTTATGTGCTGAGAAGTTTGGAATATATATTATTAGTAATTTTGTTAATTAGAGAGAGGCAGGGGAGACCGGGGTTCAAATCCTGCTCAGCCATGGAAACTTGTTGGATGACCTTGGGTGAGTCACACTCTCTCAGCTCCAGAAAAAAAAACATGATAGGGTAACCTTAGGGTGGCCATGAGTTGGAAAGGACTTGAAGGCACAGCACAACAACATTTGGCTATACAAGGAAAGATGGCGATAAAAAGACATAAGGAAGACACATTGCAAAACAAAAAGCTGCACACAATTTGGACTATAACTAAGGAGACCAGGGTTTGAATCCCCACTCGGCCATGAAACCTACTGGGTGACCTTAGGCAGGTCACAATCTCTCAGCCTCACAGGAAGACAATAGCAAAACCTCCTCTGAACAAATCCTGGCAAGAAAACCCCGATAGGTTTGCCTTAGGGGTGCCATAAGTCGGAAACGATTGGAAGGCACACAACAACAACAACAAGGAAGACCCGATGGTGTTGAAATGTCCTACATTAATTCCTGGGTACAGACATACAACTATTCCATTGCAATAACATATTATTTATTTTAGCATGCCATTTATAGTAGATATATTAGAGAGTTTGCAGATCGTAATTGCTCCTTTCACTGAGTTAATTCATCTTGATGCTCATGATCATTGCATTGTAGCCTTTGTATACTTGCACTTACAATTGCCTATGCAATTATTTTCAGTGTTGCACTTGTCATTTCACATTGTTTTCTTTAGTATATCATTCATAGCCCATACAATTATTCGTTGTACAGTCTGCCCTCTGTAGCCGCAGATTCTTTTGGTATCCATGGGGTCCTGAAACCAAACCCAAGTGGATACCAAGGACTCCCACTGCACATTGCAGTTGTCATGGTGGTTGTGCGTGATATATTTTGCATTGCAAACCCCAACAGATATCAAGGGCCCACTGTACATTATTCAAAGCATATAGATTTATTGTGCACATACATCATTCTATAACATGCTACATTTCACATTTAGTTTGTACCTACACTCGTTTGGTTCTGTCTTTTGCAAGAGCCAAATGCGGTTGTGTTTCTTTTCTAGCTTCAATTTCTGCCTTGAGCAGAGTGAGGCTAGACTTGATGACCTCTGTGAGCCTTTCCAACTTTGCGATCCTATTCTATGCTGAGGATCCCCATTACATTTGGTCCTTTCCGGTGGGTTTTTGGAATTGGGCTGGCTGTCGTCTAGTGGCCTACGACAAGTTGTGGGACCCAAAACATTGCAATAGCGACACCGATGGGATTTAACAATGTGCCAGATCTCAGTCTCCTACGTGACTTTGGCTCCAGTGCAGGAAACAGACACTTGTAAAATATTATTTATAGTGTTTGGGAAGGACATCTGTGGCCCCATTTTAAGGAAGCGTCCCGCTCCCCCCTGGGGATGATGGTGTGTTTGGTCTCATTAAAGACATCCTGGCTTTTGTTCCAGTCCCTTTATTTTAAATAATAATAATAATAAAGCACAACAAACAAGGGAGTCTGGAAATGCTGCCATTATTAAGTCATTGGGGAAAAAAGCAGGGAGAGGGGAACAATACCCCTCCCTAAAGGTTGATTTAATGTATATAGATTTCACCTCCCAAACTGCTCAGATGGATATCTTTCATAGAATCACAGCTGGAAGAGACCCCAGGGGCCATCCAGTCCAACCCCCTGCCATGCAGGAACTCACATTACGATTTCTCTGGAGCAGCAGAAAAATGCCTCCTAACAAATGCCAATCCAGCCTCTCTTTAAAGACCTCCAAGGAAAGAGACTCCACCAAAGTATCCAAGGGAGTGTGTTCCACTATCAAACAGCTCTTACTGTCAGGAAGTCCCTCCTAACGTTGAGGTGGAATCGCTTTTTCCTGTGGCTTGCATCCGTTGTTTCGGGTCCTTTTCTCTGGAGCAGCAGAAAACAAGCTTGCTCCATCCTCAACATGACATCCCTTCAAACACTTAAACAGTGCTATCATATCACCACTTAAGGAGTGCTTTATATGTGCATGGCAGGAGGTTGATCTAGATGACCCCTTGGGGTCCCTTCCAACTCCAAGGAAGAGCTTTCAGATTTCAGCCACAGCAATATGAAAAACTGTGTCCAAGAACTGGAGCATAAGTGTACCAAGAAGTGCGGAAGAGGAAATTTGTCTTGACAAAGGCCTGATGAATGAGCGACCAGGTGATTATTAACTCAAGTGTTTATTCCAGCTTTGCTTGCAAAGCAACCTCTTCTTTGAACAAACAGCCATCTCTTGCCAAAGATGGAGACACTTTGGCAAGGGTGAGTGGGTTCAAGGCTTGGCCACTCCGTTTTGCAAGGCTTACTCACCTATGCAAGAATTCGTGATGACGTTTATGAGCTGGAGAGCTGGGACAAAACTAACCAAATGAACTTGGGGGGAAATGCAATATGAAACATGAAAATATAAAATGAACAAATACCAGACTGATCCCTGGCTTGAAAGAGGTATGTGTGAAAAGGATCGCAGAGTTGGCAGAGACCCCAAAGGTCATCCAGTCCAGCCCCCTTAGTAGATGCAAACTGGACATGAGCCAATAGTGCGATGCAGCAGCCAAAAAGGTCAATGCAATACTAGGCTGCATTAACAGGATTATAGTATCCAAACCAAAGGAATTAGTAAGTGCTACTTTATTCTGCTTTGGTCACCTAGAATAATCCTGTGTCTAGTTCTGGACATTAGTTTAAAAAGATTATCAGTAAGGCAATCAAAGCAATCAAAGGTCTGGAAATCAAGCCTTATGAGGAACAACTTAAGACAGTTGGATACGTTTATTTCAGAGAGATGATATGATAGGTATCTTTAAATATCCAAAAGGATGCCATTTAAAAAATGGCGTGAACTTGTTTTCTGCTGCTCCAGAGATCAGAACATGAAGCAGTGGAGTCAAATTACAAGAAAAGAGTTTCCACCTAAACTTTAGGAAAATTTTATTTACTGTAAGAGCTGTTTGAGAGGGGATAGATTGCCTTTCAAGTCTTTAAATAGTAGCTGGATGGGCATCTTTCAGGAGTACCTTTGTTTTGTATTATTGGGTACAAACGGGGTTGGACTATATGTCCCCTGGGGTCCCTTCCAGCTCTGGGATTCTATGAATACCCCTGACTTCTCGGGCTATAGGAGAGGAATAAAATCATCATCAATCATCATCATCGTGTTTTTTCTTCACTCCACACTTCCATAATTTTATAAACCTGCCCCTCTGCTATAATCCAGCAATATTTATTTCAGTAAAAAAATTCCAGTACTTCATTGCTTTTTATTGATCACATTTATATCTAATTTTTTCCTATTACCTATTGACTGATCTAGGCATCCATTTTGATCATAATAAATTATCCTGGCATCTATATATCTCCTCCTCCTCTTGCCCCCTTTTTCCAAACAGCATCCCTGTTGGGTAGGTCAAGGTGAAAATGGGAATAATTCTCCCAAAGTCATTCATGGCCAATTGGAGACTTGAACCCAGATCCTCTTGTGGGTTAAGAGCGGCTGGAAAATGTAATTATTTTCCTAGAGGAGTCTCTTTCTCTGGAGGTCTTCCAACATTCGCTGGGGATGGGACAGCCAGCAATCAGCAAGGGGTTGGACTGCATAGCCTCTGGGTGCCCCTTCAAACTCTTCAGATTCTAAATCCTTTCTCTGACTACTTCGCTCCCAGTTTTGAACAAACCAAGACTCCTTGTTCCTCACCCTCAGATCATGTAAGAATTTCGGGTGTTAAAAGGATTATTTTGGATGTTTGTCCCGAAACCGATAATCCTTCAGTTGCAAAACCATCCTTCGCTTCTGGAGGACGACACCTTCCAGCAATCCGTTCCAGCTTGCTCCCTTTACTTGCCAATGCAAAAATCCTTGAAGATGAGAGTCAGGATATCTTCAGTCCCTACTTGCCCTGTCAGTTGCCCCAGTTGCCGCCGGGCCTGACGCAATTCCTCGGCGGCCAAGACCAGATCCACTGGCCGGTACTGGCCGAAACGTCCGAGGGCCTCCAGGCACTTGGTCAAGCCAAGTTGGTGGCGAGCCCGCGTGGGGCTGGGGGAGCCGACCAGGGGGTCTCCACACCTGTGGGGTAAGACAAAAGGCACGGTCAGATTAGTGGTAGAGTCACACAAACCAGGGGGGTTAGATTAGATGACCCCTGGGGGTCCCTTCCAATTCCGGGATTTATCCCGTGATTCTATAATAGACTTCAGAGAGAGATGCATCACAGCTGGTAGCTGTAGTCTTTTGAAGAGGGAAACCAGCCCTACCAGATACTCCCAGAAGAGACCATTCCCCTTTTCTTGTGGATAGAGGGCAGAAAAGAATAGGCGGAGGATAGAATATTTGATTATAAAAGGTTGCAACCACCAGCATCCCCACTTTGGGGTGATGCAATGCCCTCTGAAGTCTTTTATAGACACCAGAGTCATAGTCCAATGCTCAAACCACTAGACCATGCTAATAATAAATAAGATTATAAATAAATAAATAAATAAATAAATAAATAAATAAAGTTTGCAAAACAAGAGGAAGGTATGTGCAGGGCAATTAATTGGGCACAGTGTGCTGGAAACAAATGTTCAACTCTTTGCAAGAGACTGACTGATGAAGGGAATGAACCCTTTAAAAAGAAAAGGCTATAGATGTAAAAGAGGTTTGCTTCATTAAATTGTGTTAATTCATGACAACGGGCAGCTTCTCAGAAAATCACAGCTTTTGTTTTTAAAATACAGGTTGAGTCTCCCTTACCTAGAATTCTGAAAAATGCAAAAGGTTCCAAAATCCAAAAATTGTCCACGTGGTTGGCTGAAAGAGTAGCACCTTTGCTTTCTGATGCTCCGGTGTGCACAGACTTTGCTCCATGCATAACATTATTTAAAATATTGTGCATAAAATTACCTTCAAGCTAGGTGTACACAAAATATAAATGAATTTTGAATTTTCCATTTAGACTTGGGACCCATCTCTAAGATATCTCAATATGTACAGCTGGACCTCCACATTTGCAGATTTGATTATTCGTGGATTTGATTAATATGTTCTCTCTATTTCAAGGTCCTCCAGCACAACTCTACCAGAAACTGACCAGGAATCTCTGGTGGATGCTGACCATAGAGTTGCACTGGAGGACCTTGAGATTCTGAGAGAAAACACTTCTCTAGGCATTTGTGGGTCCTCCAGCATGACTCTATGATCAATTTCAGACAGATGTTGACCATAGATCTGTGCTGGAGGACCTAGAGATTCCTAGAGAGGTGTCTCACAAGTAAATATAATTCATTTAAAATATTATTATTATTTAATAATTCTAATAATAATGTAATTAGTAAAAATAATATATGGTAATTAATTTGCATTTTTCCACTTTCACAGTAGTCTCATGTCCCTAACCCCAGAAAATGGAGAAGGCCTATGGTATATGCAAATATTCTAAAATTGGGGGGGTGGGGGGAATCCCAACTTCTGGTCTCAAGCATTTCAGATAAGGAAGACACAACCTGTCAAGAGTCAAAAGGGAGAACCAGTCAACCCTTTGCAAACCACCCAAATGGAGAAAAAGGTTGCATCCCACATCCCTTCCCCGTGCAAAAAATCATGCCAAAATTCAAAATACTCCCTCCCCATTCCCTTCTCACAGGTGTGCCAGGTGGTCTGCCAACGTCTGCAGGAAGGGTCCAATTCCCTCTCCGGTTTTACAGGAGAGTAAGCAGGTAGAGGGCAACCCCAGGTGGGCACAGGATGCCCGGAGAGCCTCTTGGTCCTTTCCTTGGAGGAGGTCCGCTTTGTTCAGCACCAGAAGACATGGACGATCCTCCATATGTTCCTCAGGCGTCATAATGCCCAGCAAGATGGAAGGGAGCTGGTCAGTCCGTTGGGACACTTCGGCCGCATCCAGGACAGCAAGGATGAGATCGGCACTGTGCACCCTGCGGGAAGGAGAAAGGAGTCATCAGAGTCATCCAACACTCAGACAACTACGCCACGCTGGCTCTGAACTACGTTCCTTTGTTGTTAACTGCCTTTGAGTCGATCTTGACCCATGAAACATCTCCAAGACCCTGTCCTCCACTATTCTGCTTAATTCCTGCAAACCCATACCCATGACCTCCTTCATAGAGTCCCTCCATCTGGCACGTGGCCTTCCTCTCTTCTACCTCCCTCCACCTTTCCCAGTATTATTGTCTTTTCCAAAGAGTCCTCCCTTCTCACGATGTGTCCAAAGTACAACAGTCTAAAGTCTTGACTTCTAGGGATATCTCTGGCTTGATCTGCTCTAGGACCCCTTTGTTTGTCCTTTTGGCTGTCCATGGGATGGATCCTCAGCACTCTTCTCCAGCCCCACATTCTCTCAAAGGCATTGATTTTCCTCCTACCTTCTTTCTTAACTGTCCAGCTCTCACATCCATCCATGGGAATAGGGAATACGATGGCTTGTATGATTCTGACTTTTGTGCTGAGTTGTATATCTTTGCATTTTAGGATCTTTTCTAGCTCTTTCATAGCCACCCTCCCCATTCTTAGTCTTCTGATTTCCTGACTGCAGTCCCCATTTCTATCAATGTTTGATCCCAGGTATGAGAACTCTTTTACTATTTCTATTTCCTCATTGTCTAGTTTGCGTGTGTGCAAGTTCTCTGTGGTCATTTTTTGTTTGTTTGTTTTCTTTATGTCCAGCATTAAGCCTGCCTTTGCACTTTCTTCTTTGATCTTCCTTAGCAGGTGTTCTAGGTCTGTGAGGTTTTCTGCTAGTACTATGGTGCCATCTGCATATCTTAGATTGTTGATATTCCTTTCTCCTATTTTCACTCCTCTTCCTCCTTCTGCGTCCAAGCCTGCTTTTCTTATAATATGTTCTGCATGTAAGTTGAATAGATAGGGTGAAAGGATGCAGCCTTGTCTGACCCATGTTCTTGCTAACTTGTTATTTCTTCCATGCTGGGTTTAAAAGCCAGATACTGTAGCCACTACCCTCCGCCTAAACCTGCTCTGCCCCCTCGCACCTTTGGCGGGCACGGATGACGCCCTCCTTTTCAATAGCATCGTTGGTGTCTCTCAGGCCAGCCGTGTCACTCAGCACCACAGGGAATCCACCAATGTTCAAGGTGGCCTCCACCACATCCCGGGTTGTCCCTGCCACGGGTGAAACGATGGCTGCCGGCTTTTGGCCTGGAGCAGAGAAGGATGGAGAAGGGGTAAAATGAGAGTTAGAGTTAGTTAGAGGGGTGAGATAAGAGTTAGATGGGTAAAATGAGAGTTAGATTACAGTCAGGATTAGAGGTGTAAGATGAGAGACAGAGTTAGATAGGTAAGATGAGAGTTAGAGGTAAGATGAGAGAGAGAGTTGAAGTGGTAAGATAAGAGTTAGAGAGGTAAGATAAGAGAGAGGGCTAAGATAAGAGTTAGAGGGGTAAGGTAAGAGTTAAGAGTGGTAAGATGAGAGTTAGATGGGTGAGATGAGAGAGTTAGAGAGGTAAAATGAGAGAGAGTTGGAGTAGTAAGATAAGAGTTAGGTAAGATAAGAGAGAGGGGTAAGATATAATTTAGAGGGGTAAGGTGAAAGTTAGAGTTGGAGGGATAAGATAAGAGGGTTATAGGAGTAAGATTTAGAGGGGTAAGATGAGAATGAGAGTTAGAGGGTAAGATGAGAGAGAGTTGGAGAGGTAAGATAAGATAAGAGAGGGCTAAGATAAGAGTTAGAGGGGTAAGGTAAGAGTTAGAGTGGTAAGATGAGAGTTAGATGGGTAAGATGAGAGAGTTGGAGCAGTAAGATAAGAGTTAGAGAGGTAAGATATGATTTAGAGGGGTAAGATATGATTTAGAGGGGTATGGTGAGAGTTACAGTTGGAGGGGTAAGATAAGAGGGGTAAGATAAGAGTTAGAGGGGTAAGCTGAGAATGAGAGTTAGAGGGTAAGATGAAAGAGAGTTGGAAAGGTAAGATAAGAGAGGGGTAAGATGAGAGAGAGTTGGAGAGGTAATATAGGAGAGCTAGAGTGGTCAGATTAAAAGTTAGAGGGGTAAGATGAGAGAAAGTTAGAGGGGTTAGTTAAGAGTTAGAGAAGGTACTTTTTTGGACCTACTATTCTCAGAACTACCCAGCTGGTTGTACTCTAAAGCCTACCCCCCCCCCCCCACTGTTTGGAACAATCTTAAGAACTTCTCAGAGAGCCCTGTTGTTGTTGTGGTTGTGGTTGTTGTTGTTGCTGTGGATGCCTTTGAGACTTTCCCCACTGATGGTGACTTTCTCAGAGTTTTCTGGGCAAGATTTCTTCAGAGAGTTTGCCATTCTCGTCCTCTGAGGCTGAGAAAGTGCAACTTGTCCAAGGTCACCCAATGGGTTTCCATGGCCGAGCAGGGACTCAAACCCTGGTCTCCCAAAATCCTAGTCCAAGCACTGAAACCACTGCACCTCACTGTCTCTATAAACCCTGCCAGATCCTAATATCAATGGAGAAAAATCTACTAAAAATCCCTCTCTGCTTAGCCAGAAAGTCCCTCCACCATTCAGAGGAAGAGGGCATAGTTTTTGTTCCCCAAACCACAGCTTCACTCCCTTGTTTTAAAACGAATCTCAGTCAGTAGGAAAATCCCAGATCCTGCAAACCCACAATTTAATTTCTTCACATCAACAGCCATCCAGTAACAAAAATCCTCCGGGAAGCAGAGGGAAAAAGTACCCCAAAAATTAAATGTATTTTCTAAAAATAACAATTATAGTACGTCCCCTTGAGAGACAGCAAGGGAGAAGGCTACTTCCTTTTTGCAGAGGATTAAATTTTCTGTTTAGACATTTATTATGCACTATACATTATATTATAGATTATATAAGGCCTGTTGCACCAAAATAATGTGTTGGATTTTGATAAGGTTTGTTCTGGTCTGTGTGTGCATGTTTAATGCTATCTCTTTTAATCTGGTTGTAATTTTTCGACTGTTTAATCTCATTTTAACTGTTGCATCTTGTGGATTTTAACTGTTCTTTAATTTGTTGTGAATCAGTTTGAGTCCTGAACTGGGTAAAAGATGGGAAATTTAATAATAATAATAATAATAATAATAATAATATAAAAGGCAGGATAGAATAATAACAACAACAACAACAACAACAACAACAACAACCAGTGTGGTGTAGAGGTTTGAGCACTGGAACATGACTCTGGAGACCAGGGTTCAAATCCCAGCTTGGCTATGGAAACCCTTGGCCACGTCAAACTATCTCAGCCTTAGAGGAATAATAATAATAATAATAATAATAATAATAATAATGTAAAAGGCAGGATAGAATAACAACAACAACAACAACACCCAGTGTAGTGTAGAGGTTTGAGGGTTGGAACATGACTCTGGAGACCAGGGTTTGAATCCCAGCTTGGCTATGGAAACCCTTGGCCATGTCACACTTTCTCAGCCTCAGAGGATAACAAATAATAATAATAATAATAATAATAATAATAATATACTGTAATAGTTTAATTCTATTTTAATACTCACTTTTGTATGTTTTACTTGAATTGTTCTTTTAAACTGTAAGATGCATTGGGGGGGAAAGTAGGCTATGATGGTGATGATGATGAGGATGATGATATACTAATACTAATACTAATATAATACTAATACTTGCATTTAAAAAAACAGAGAGCAAAAGCTACAAACAAAACAAAGCAAAAGTTTGTAGCTTTTGCTCTCTGTTTTTTCTTAAAGCAAGTATTAATATTAGTATATTATCATCATCATCATCATCATCATCATCATCATCATCATCATACTATAATTTGTTTCTCATCAGAACTGGTTAGAAAGTTCCCCGACTTTGCAAAACCTGATAGCTTAGGTCTGGAGAAGATATTCTCAAAATCAGCATTCTAGCAACTGTATTCCAAAAAGGTAACTTTTCCAAGCTTCGTTAATTAACCTTAGATTCTCCCTGGCTGTGGCTATAGCACCGCCGAGTGGCTCTTATAGAAAAAGCAAGTGGAAGGAAGACATTGGCATTCTGAAATTTCTTTGCAAATGGCAATCCCAGATGTGTCCTAAAATCCACTTTTGGTTTGCAAAAGCAAGTTTTTCAGAAAATATCAAACAGTGCAAAGGGACTTGCAACCCATTTTAAGATGTGAATAGGCTTCTGGGGGCAGATTTCCCCCTCCCTGCTGCCCTCCATCCATGATCCACATTATGTTGGACTACAGCCCCCATCACCCGCTCCCATGCATGGGAATTCAAGATTTGCAGAGGGCTTGATTGCATCCGGAAAGCAATCAGGTTTTGTTATGGGCTTTTCAATGGAAAAACGACTATGTTTTCCTTCCCCATCCTCAGACCTTTTGCAGTAAGGCAGGATATAGCTGTTTTTATTACTAAATACAGATATATCCGTGTTAACAAAGCAGGTCTCTCCCTGGGCATTACTTCTTGAATAGAAAATCTGATAGCAAAGGCAGGCAGAACATGGAAAGAACAGGGCGAGGTTTTGTGTCACAAAAAAGACATGTTTTCAGCAATCTTGTTCTTCAAATTATTATTATTATTATTATTATTATTATTAAGAACTGGGTGCCCAGGACAAAAGAAATAACCAGCCTTGCCAAATGGAGAAAGTGTAGGATGTTACTGAAGAAAAACTGAAAACATTCATATCAACGTAAATGCACACTTCTTAGTCATGCTCAAAATGGAGGATATTTTGGATTTCCTCCTGGACAGAAATGTAGGTCAGGTCCTGGAAAAGGAGGACCTCTGGTCACTCTGTTTGCAAGCCATAAAGAAATGCATTTGAACTTTTTAAAGACTAGTTGAAGGATACTTCCAAAACGGATGAGTTTTTCTTCCCCCATCCTTCACTTTCCCCAATTCATCCTTTCATCACGCCTTCCTCATGCCTTCCTCATTCTCTTTCATCATCCACATTACTCCTGCCACCATCACCTTTGTTACTCCTGCCCTCCTCACTCTTCCTTCCTCCATCATCCTCGTTACTCCTGCCTTCCTCATCCTTGTTAATCCTGCCTCCATTCATCCTCTTTAATCATACAAATTCTCTTTCATCAGGCCTCCATCCTTCTTTCATCCTTCTCTTTCATCCTTCTCTAATCTTCATTCTCTAACCATTCTCTCATCATTCATTCCTCCAGCTTTTCTTCATCACCTTCTCCATGCTCATGCTGCTAAAAAGACTCCCAATGGGGCAGAGAACGGGGAAGAAGATGGCGGCTAGGTGAGTGTAAAAGGACTTTGTACAAAAAAAGAAAGCACCTTCTTTGTCAGAGCCTTTGTAAAATAAAATACAGTTGCCCCTCCATTCTTGTGGACTTGAAGTCCTTGGTTTTGCATATTCACGGAGGGGCGACTTCCGTTAAAATCAATGGGGTGTGCCCTCATGGGGGCGCACCCCATTCAAACCTATGGGGCTTGAATATTTGCGAATCTCCGTTTTCGTGGAGGGTGGTCTGGAACGGATCCCCCACAAAAATGGAGGGCTGACTGTATTGACATTTCAGAATGGGGGGGAAAGCCATCTGTGTTTTGGGATGGGGAACCACCAAGGAATGGGGTACAGACCTTTGGGGGGGAAGCCCAGGAGAGATTGATTCATTCAGTGCCACGTAAATAAGCATAACATAACCCCCGAGGGTTGCCCCTTCCTCACATAGCTGGTTGAGAAGGCTGCTCTTGCCAGCGTTGGTGGGCCCGGCAATCACTACGCGGATCCCATCGCGCAGGCGCTCCCCGCGGCGGCCATCTTGCAAGTGTGCCGCCAGCTCTTTGGCCAACAACTCCACCGCCTCTTCCACTGTGGAAAGAGACAAAAGAGTGAGACTTACCCCCCAAATAGATTGCTTTGGAGGGTAGTGATCTTTCCCTCTGGAGATTTTTAAACAGATGTTGGATGGGCATCATTCAGCAATGCTTCAGTTGTGTCTTCCTGCATGGCAGGGGGTTGGATTGGATGACATTTGGGTTCCCTTCCAACTCTATGGTTCCACTAAAAAAACTTATTGAGTCTCCCTTATCCAAAACGCTTGGGACCAGAAGTGCTTGGGGTTCTTTTCCCCAGATTTTGGAATATCTGCAAATGATATCTTGGAGATGGGACCCAAGTCTAGACATGAAATTCATTTATGCTTCTTCTAAGCCTTATGCATCTAGCCTGAAGGGATTTATACTCAATTTTTAAAAATAATTTTGTGCAGAAAACAAAATGTGTGTACACTGACCCATCAGAAAGCAAAGGTTTCACCATCATAGCCACCCATGAGAAAAGTTTTGGGTTTTGGAGCAGTCTGGAATTCTGGATGAGAGAGACAACACCTGTGTATACAAATATGTATACAATATTTATTTTTTGCATGAAATGAAGTTTGGGCACAAGGAACCATCCAAAAGCAAAGGTGTCACTCTCAAAGCCGCCCATGAAAATGTTTGGGGCTTGGGAATATTTTAGATTTTGGAATTCCACATAAGGGAAACGAAATGTTTATACAATATTTTTAATAATTTTGTGCATGACACTAAGTTTGTGCACATTGAACTATCAGAAAGCAAAGGTGCCACCATCTCAGCCACCTGTAAAAGTCTTGGTTTTCGGAGTATTTTGGATTTCATTAGTCTAGGTAAGGGCAACCAACCTTAAATCATAATGGAGCTGTTCCTGCGTGCCTGTCTCGTCAGAAAAGCATCACGGAGCCATCATTTGGTAATAACGGGAGCTTCCGTTATTACCAAATGACAGCTCCATTACGATTTAAACATAGAAGGACGGGAGAAAAGTGCAGGTTGTGAACCTCAGTCGTGCAATTATGATGATTTAAATTTTATTTAATGACAGGAGGAGGATGTAAGCCTCCCGTGTGATAATCTCCATACTTTACCAAATAAATCTTGTTCCGATTTCATAGAATCATAGAATTGGAAGAGACCACAAGGGCCATCCAGTCCAACCCCCTGCCATGCAAGAACTCCCAACCAAAGCATCCCCGACAGGTGGCCATCCAGCCTCTTGTTTTCTTTTCCTGCCCTAACACAATAACTGCAAGGGCAGCTTTTGGCTCAGGTCTCATTGCTGTAGGTTACAGGAAGGCAGATTTCTACTGAGTATAAGAAGGATTTTTTTGTATGATAGGAATGGTTGGGCAATGGAGCGACTCTAAGACAAACCTGGAGAAATGATGGGATCTCTTTCTCTGGAGGTCTTCCAAAAGAGGTTAGACAGCCATTTGCTGGGGATGCTCTGGCAGGAGATCCTGCACCAAGATGGGAGTTGGACTTCATAGCCTTTGGGGGTCCCTTCCAACTCTATCATTTTATGATTCACCATTCTGGAATCAGGGTGGTATAATATTAACAAATCCCTTTTAAAAAGTAGCTTCTCCAATCCCTGCTTTTGGATTTTGGAGTATTTTAGATTTTGAAATTCCAGATCAAGGAGACTCACCTTGAGCAAGGACCCCACTTTCAATGTTGTCATCTTCGCTGAAGTCAATGTACGCCTCGATGTGGGCCAGAGCCTGCCGGGTGAAAAAGAGCCGTCCTTAAGTTTTCTTTTGGCAGACACTTAAAATATGTATTGAAAATCTGACTGCAGTATCACTGATTTACTTTTGGGCCATGTTGAAAAATATTCGTTATTTGACAATGTGATATAATCAAGAAAAAACTCAACTCACAAAATAAACACTTCCATTTGCAGGGAGTGGATGGGATATTCTAAATAAGAGAGTATTACAGGTTGAGTTGCCTTTATTACGCAAAATGCTCGAGACTGGATTTTGGACTTTTTCAGATTTGGAAGATTTGCATATGCATAATGTCGGATACACCTTATACACATAGCTCAAAGGTAACTTCATACACGCTGTTTTAAATAACTTGGCTCCCTTTCTGGGAGGAACGAAATGACATGAAAAGAAAAAAATGAAACTATAGGAGGAGGAGCTGTTGCAATTGGACATACACCAGGCTTCAACAGACACACACTTGTGAAGCATGCCAACTCCTTGCCTTGGTGAGGGTATCGCTCCAGCGCCGATAAAGCATTCCCAGTTCCCCCTCCATCTGACGCAAGGCCTGCCGGCGCTGGCCTTCAGTCTCAGCATGGATCAAGTCCCCCAAACCCTCTGCCTCCGTCAGATCCAGTTTGCCATTCTGGAAAGCCCGCTTAGTGAATTCGCCAGGTTCGGCAAGGCGCAGGTGAGGGAGGCAACCTGGAGCAAGAAGAGTAGGATGATGCATGAACGGCATGTTTAAATATTGGAAGGGATGTCCTACGGAGGAGCAAACTTGTTTTCTGCTGCTCCAGAGACTGGGACATGGAGCAACAGATTCAGGAAAAGTGATTCCACCTCAACATTAGGAAGAATCCCAAGTGGAATATGAGCCAACACTGTGATGCACCAGCTAGAAAGGCCAATATGATCCTAGGCTACATCAATAGGAGTGTAGTGTCTGACTGAGGGAAGTGACAGTACCAATCTATTCTGCTTTGGAATACTGTGTCCAGATCTGGCACCTCAATTCAAAACGGATGTGGAGAAGCTGGAGCATGTCCAGAGGAGGGCAACCAAAATGGTGAAGGGTCTGGAAATCATAAAGCCCAATGAGGAGAGACTTAGGGAGCTGGGTATGTTTAGCTGGGAGAAGAGAAGGTTAAGAGGTGATGTAATAGCCATGCTTAAATATTTGGAGGGATGTCCTATTGAGAATGGAGCAAGGGTGTTTCCTGCAACTCCACAAAACAGGATCTGAAGCAGTGGGTTCAGACTACAAGAAAAGATTCCACCTCAACATTAGGAAGAACTTCCTGATGGTAAGAGCTGTTGGACAGTGGAAGATGCGCCCTCAGAGGTTGATGGAGTCTCTTCTTTTGGTGGTTGGGTGGGCATCTCTCACAGGGAGGGCACTGATGGTGTCTTCCTGCATGGCAAAACAGGGTTGGATTGGATGGCCTCTTGGGGACCCTCCCAAGTCTAGGATTCTAGGGTCAGAGGTCTGAAAACCAAGCCTTATGGATCTGGGGATCTGGGGACATTTAGCATGGAGAAGAAAGACTGAGAAGTTACATGACTGTTGATAGCCATCTTTAAATATGTGAAAGGATCTCAAGTAGGAGAAGATGGAGTGAACTTCTTTTCTGCTGCTCCAGAGACCAGCATATGATCTGATAGGGATTCAAATTCCAAGAAAACAGATTCCATCTAAATGTTAAGAAGAACTTCCTGACCAAAAGAACTGTTTGGGAGTAGAAGGGTCTGCCTCGGACGGTGGTGGACTCTCTTTCTTTGGTGGTCCTTAAACAGAGGTTGGATGAGCATCTTTCAAGAGTGCAGCATTTGTGTCTTCCTGCATGGCAAAATGGGGTTGGATTAGATGGTCCTTGGGGTCCCTTCAAACCCGAAGAAACGAGACCCAAAAATGAGACCCTTGAATAAATGAGTAATTCCCTGGTGTGTGCAAACGCAAACACAAATGCTTAGAAAGAATCACTCCATGCGTGCCCAAACCATGCTTGTGCAAAAGGAAGGAATCTGACACCGTTTGGAAAAGGCTTCTCACATCGAGGAAAAGAGACCCACCCAAGGCACTCAGGACTCCGCTGACCACAGCCGGACTGCCGTGGACGTGGTACTCGGCCACATCTTCACCCGTGAAACTGCCCGGCCCTACGGGGGGAAAAAAAGAGAAATTACATATCCCAGGAATTTTTAAAGCTAGGAAAATTCATGCAGGTCCATCTACGCTGTAGAAATAGTGCAGTTTGACTCCACTTTAAGTGCCGTAGCGCCATCCTATGCAATCCCGGGATTTGTAGTTTGACAAAGTCTTTAGCCTTCTCCGCTGAAGACGGCTGGTGCCTTGCCAAACTACAAATCCCAGGATTCTGTCAGATGGAGCCACGGAAGTTAAAAGTGGTGTCAAAATGCATTATTTCTACAGTGTGAGTGTAGAAATAATGCATTCCTCAATCAGATTTAGTGATCTAGCAACTGATTCAAAGGGCCAGCCCTGTTGGATTCAGGCCAAA